>CM037036.1:26394293-27014717 GCA_020882235.1 Schizaphis graminum
GTGTATTATATATTATTCGTATAGCGGGTGAAATTATTCGAAAAATGTAAACGGTAATATATCTGATAACTGATTGTCGACCGGTAATATGCGATAACTATTTGTTACCGGGTAATATTTTTGATAACATGAGATATCTGTGATAGTACGCGGTAGAGTATTGATAAGACACATGTTTGTACAATCACATGGTTCTTGTGTAGCGTCGGCGGCGGCGGTGTCGGACTATGACGCGGGTGGGTACGGGGGGTGGCGGCGGCGGCGGACTATGACGCGGGTGGGTACGGGGGTGTGCTCCTCTACGGCGGCGGGCTATGACGCGGGTAGGTACGGGGGTGTGCTCCTCTACGGCGGCGGGCTATGACGCGGGTAGGTACGGGGGGTGGCGGCGGCGCCGCCGTAGAGGAGGAGGACGTTCTAGAACTGTCCAAATCATCCTACTTACTGGTATATCTATCTCTCTTCCATATAACAATGCATATGGTTGATAATTGGTCGAAGTGTGTTCTGTCGAGTTATATACGAATAATACATATGGTAATAATTGGTCCCAATTGTTTAGATCTTTATCTACATAATGTCTTAAATATTCGGCTAATGTTCTATGTGATCGTTCTAAGCTACCGTTAGTTTGTGGGTGATAAGGACTTGTATTTATTTTATTGATTTTTAGTAACTTGCACACTCTTCTGTGAAAATTTTACTAAGGAAATCTGTACCTTGATCTGTCAAAATAGTTTCAGGTATACCGTGCACACATACGAAATTTACTACAAAAGCCTCAGCTATAGTATTTGCCGTATAATTTGGCAATGGAACGCCTAAAGAAAATTTTGTTAGGTCGTCCTGCATGGTCAATATATACGTATTTCCCATGACAGTTGTTATTAAAGGTCCTACTATATCCATAAATATTTTTTCAAACGGTCTAGAACTTGTCGTTGTAATTATCATTGGACTTCTATGATGTCTATTTGTCGTCTTATTAGCCTGACATGAGGGACAATTTTTTATATACACTTTCACTTCTTGTTTTAAACCTGGCCAATAAAATTGCCGTTTTATCTTTTTGACCGTTCTATGTAATCCAGCATGACCCCCTAATAAAGAATCATGAAATTGTTTAAATATAATTAATTTTTCCTCTTTGGTATATTCTAATTTAGTGCAGATTAGTATTTCTATATCTGTATTGCGAAATATATACCTAATCATTGATCTAACTTTAGCCCAATCTAAACCATCCTTTTTACCTATTTGATTCATAGTTAATTTATTCAAAGAATGTTTGATACAAAAGTATTTTAAATTTAATAATGCTAAATAGAGGTTTTCGTACGTAGTCAATTGCTTTACTTTACTTTTAGTTATTATAAATATAATATATCTTTCCTCATGCTTAAATTTTACTACATCGCCCATCTCTTTATTAGATTTTAACATTTCATTATTTCCGAACTTTCTTTTTAATTCATAATTAATTTCCGATTTGAAATTATAATATTTTTCTATTTCTGATACTATATGGTATTCTATTGGCGATTCCAATAAATCTCCATTTACTTCTTTTACATTTTTATTTGTTATTACGGTTGTTTCCGATTTTTCCAAAAAGCTGGTATAACTTTCGTTTTTTATTTCCTGTATATTATACATTCTACTCAACGCATCTACATTCGAATTTTGTACTCCCGGCTTATATTTTATTTCGTAATCATATTCTTCGAGTTGTATGCGCCATCTCGCTAATTTAGATAAAGGGTCTTTTAAATTAAATAGCCAAGATAACGGTCTATGATCTGTTAATATTACGAATTTTCTACCATAAAGATATGGTCTAAATTGTTTAACTCCGAATACTATTGCTAAATATTCTAACTCGGTTGTTGAATAGTTCATTTCACTTCTATTTAAAGTTCTAGATGCATAAGCTATTAGTAAATCGCTACCTATTTTACCTTGCGATAATATAGCTCCTAAAGCTTTACCACTCGCATCGGTTGTAAGTATAAATTCTTTTGTAAAATCTGGATATTGCAAAATCGGTTCTGAACAAAGTGCGTTTTTAATTTATCGAAAGCTGCTTGACAGTTTTCGTCTCAATCAAATTTTACATCTTTTCTTAATAAGTGTGTCATCGGTTTAGCTAATAAACTATATGATTTTATAAATTTTCCGTAATATCCCGATAAGCCTAAAAATGATTTTATTTGTTTAACGTTCTTTGGTGTCGGAAATTCTAATACTGATGTTATCTTTTTCGGATCCGGTTTAATACCGTGTTCTGAAATTACATGACCTAAATACAAACATTCGCGCTTTAAAAATTCGCATTTATCCGGTTGTATTTTTAGATTATGCGTCCGTAGGCGTTCGAATACGTCTATCAATTTACTATTATGATCTGCTAAATTTTTCGCGTATATTATTATGTCATCCAGGTATACTAAACATTTAATGCCTATAATCCCTGAAAGTACGTTATTCATAAATCATAAGTCTTTGAAAAGTTGCGGGACTTGTTTTCATTCCCATAGTCATACGCTTAAAATGATAATGACCTTGACCGGTCGAAAACGCTGTTAATTCCCGAGATTCTTTTGCTAAAGGTATTTGATAAAATCCGCTTGCTAAATCCAAAATAGTAAAAAGTTGACTTTGTCCTAACTGGTCTAATATTTCCGTAATATTTGGTAACGGGTGAAATTCGTTTAATCTTACTTGATTAAGCGCTCTAAAATCTATTACTATCCGAAATTTATCTTTACCAGACGAATCTGATTTTTTCTTTACTAAAAGTAACGGTGCATTAAAAGGTGACATTGAACGTTCTATTATATCGTCTTTTTCCATTTTATTTAATTGTTCCTCAATCTCTTTTTGTTGAGCTTGTGGTAACCTATATGGTCTTTTATAAATCGGTGGCTGATTAGCCGGTAATCATATTATATGTTCTGCAGTGTTTGTAAATGTTAAATAATCATTTTCCAAATGAAAAACGTCCGAAAAATGTTCGCATATTTCTAATACCGTATCTCGTTCTTCCTTATTTAAATGGTCACTTCGTATTAAATTTTTAATTTTATTTACGCGGTCGTTATTATCGTTAATCATTTTTATTTCGTGTAACTTATATTCTACGTTCTCTTCGTATAAAATTTTATTTAATTCGTCATCGAAAATGTTTTGTGGTGATTCCGAAATGTTTAATATACTTATAACTGTGTTTCCATTTTTAACTGTATTTATTATATTAGCGCAATAGACATCCTGTATTAATTCTTGTTTGTGGATTAAAATATTTTTATTTTCCATATTAGGATCGGCTATTGGTATAGATACCACTGTTTCCGTTCGCGGTTTTAATGTAAAACATATTTTATTTAATTCGCGGTTAATATCGTTTTTAATCGTTAATATATTATTCGCGATATCTATTACTGCGTTATTTTGCAACAGGAAGTGGCGACCTAGAATCCCGTATTTCGGTATTGGGAATTCTTTATTCACTACATGAAAATCGGTTTTTATTTCATTTTTATTTAATATTAATATTATTGTAATTTTACCAATAGTAGATACTATTTTGTCATTTATGCCTTTTAAAAATATTTTTTCTTTTTCGTTTACTAAAGTTTCGCCAGTTAATTTGTCTATTTTTATTAAATTTATTTCGCTACCGGTATCTAAAAGAAGACTAATATTTTCTGTATTAAAATTAGGTGATTGAAATGAAATATGATTATCGTGTATTACTGAGACGATGTTGAAGCAACGTTGTACATTTGTTCCTCCGGTACGGCTACTATTTGGCTGATCGAACGGACGCCGGCGCCGTTCGATGCCTGCCCGTTTCCCGGCTGATTAGTATTAACTATTATTAGTTATTACGCTCATTTCTTTGCCTACTATAACAAGTAACAACTAACACTGTCATGTCCTATTTTATTACAGTAAGTGCAATGTGCAAGTTATCGGCGTTGCATTATTATTAATATTATTTTGTTGCACATTATTATTACTTTGTACGCAACGCCGGATTAAGAGTTAAAGACGCCGGGGGCAAAATAAATTTTCCAAATAATAGGATATTGGTACTAAAAATATTTGACGCCGTTCTTAACATATAAAAATTATGACGCCGGGGGCAATTGCCCCCTTTGCCCCCCTTTAGACACGGCACTGTTTGTACGGGTTGACGAACATTATTATTTTGTCTTTGGTTTTGTCTGCCCACGCGACAATCTCGCGCGATATGATTTTTTCTACCGCAATTATAACATCCTGTATTATTTTGTCTATTATTATTCTGATTATTTTTATTATATTGGTTATTATTATTACGCGGATAATTATTATAGTTATTATTTGGAATATTACCGCCTCTGTTAAAATTATTATTCCTAGGTAAATTGTTGCCGTTATTATTGCGATAATTATTATTAAAATTATTTTGTCCATAGTTTCCGTCATTTCCGCGATTATAATTTTGTCTAAAATTATTGCTGTAATTGTTATTAAATTTCTGCGCGTTATTATTACCCTGATAGTTATTCGACCAACGTTTATTATTATTATAGTTATTCGCGTTTTGTTCCTTTTTTACATTATTCTGCGTTATTTCCGTATTATGACTAAGTTCGATTTCCAGTTGTCTGGCTAGTTGCATAGCTACTTCTAAAGTTTTTGGATCTCTCGCACGTCTTATTGTTTGTAAATTCATTTTTAAGCCATTGATGTATATAGCCAATGCCTGTTCCGTTATTGCTTGCCTAAGAATTTTCGCTTCCTCCGCGGGTTTATTTGCTACCGTTGCGCTGCATAAATTATAATACAATTTTTCTACGCGACCGTTATAAGATTGTACATCTTCGTCATTTCGCATACGTAAAGAGTTTAGACTTATTTGAAGTGTTTGCGGGGATAGTGGTTGTTCAAATGCGCTTTTTAAAATAAATTTTATATTATCCCAAGTCGAAGTTTCCCTATAACGACTAATACGTCTAATGCCTTCCCTGTTAATTTAGTTGCTATAAATTTAGTTAATAAGGGTAATTGTTCTTTTTCGCCTCACATGCGTTATCGCATGCCCTAATAAAAGCGTATACATCTTTTTCGTCAGCGCAATTTGGTATTAATGAAGATATGTCTTTTAATAAAAGTTTAGTTTCTGCCATTTTTACTTTAAGGTACGGTTTTCTTTTTACTGGTTGTAATTGCGTGTGCACTATATTCTGTTTTGTGCGCGTACCTATAACCCTTTTTTCGATTTCGTTAATCGAATTAAATTTAATACTTGTATCTAATAAACTTTTCTCTACTATTTCACTTAAATATTTATTTTTATCAAATTCTTGCGGACTTTCGTAACCTTCCGCTGTAATTAATTCACTATCTGTTATATTTTTATCAGATTTATTTATATTTAATTCCACTTGAATTCCTTTTTCTTTAGTTTCACTATTAATTTTTTCCTCCGATAATCTATCGTTTAATTCGTCAATTATACTACCTTCCGTATCACTATTCATAAATTTATTTTTATATTACTCATTAATCATCGAAAAAATAGCTATTCGTAAAACAAATTGTCTATTCTACTCATTTACTTAAATAAAATTAACTTATTTAATCCTTAATAATAAATTACGGCTAAATTAATATATAATATTTTTTTTTTTGATTTTTTTTTTTTTTTTACTAAATTATATTAATTGCTAACTTAATAATATTCTATTTTTTTTTTTTATATTATTTTTTTTTTAACCTAATTATTATCGTTTTTGTTCCAAAATTATTCTCATATATTTTTCAAATACTAGGCCCTTGCCTCTAAAATTCACAATTATTTTTAATCAACACTATAGGTCTTATTTCTTGCCTAAAAATTCACAATTATTTTCTTCAATTATTTATTCAACACAATAGGGCTTATTTCTGCCTAATTAAAATTCTCAATTATTTTTTCAATTATTTATTCAACGCAAAATAGGACTCTCTGCCTAATAAAATTCACAATTATTTCTCAATATAAAATAGGTACTTTGCCTAATAAAATTCACAATTATCTCTCAATATAAAATAGGTAGTCTGCCTAATAAAATTCACAATTATCTCTCAATATAACTCAATAAAAACTTAAGCCTTCACTGTCTTTTATAAATTCACAAAATATAAGGTCTTACCACTTTGACTTCTAATAACTCAATATAACTCAATAATAGGATTTAAATTCCTTCAATAAAATTCTCAATTGTGATACATATATTTCTCTAATAAATCAACTTCTTTTAATTCTCAATAAAATATTTCTCTGTATTTTTCGACGTATTATCCACTTTTATTTATTCTCAACAATTATTTATTACGTATTATTTCCAACGTATATTCACTTTTACTTTTATTTATTCTCAACAAATTATTTATTCCGTATTATTTTCAACGGTTACCCTTATAAAATTTTTCTCTCAAAAACGATAATTATTACGTGTTAATTTCAACGTAAAATCCTAAAAAAAAAAAATCTTCTTAATTCTCAATAAATTATTTACCTATGTTCACTCTCTTTTTTTTTCTTAAATTTATTTAAATCCTCAATTAATATTTAATTCTATTCTAAAAATTCACTTTTATTTTCTAAATCTGAAAAAATTATTTTATTTTATTCACGTTTATTTTTCTAAGTCCGAAAAAAATTATTTTATTTTTTCTTCGATTATTTTCTAAGTCCGAAAAATTATTTTATTTTTTTCTTCGATTTTCAACTATTATTTATTTATTTCTATATTACCTTTATAATTAATTATCGAAATTAAATTATTGATATACTTTTATAATAAAAAAAAATTTAATTATTTTGACTGTTAGAAAAATTTTCTATGTCACTTATTATTTATTAATTATTTTTAAACTGGTTGCAATTATTTATTTCAATAAAATATTTTATTTATTAATTATTACTTATTTAAATTTCCTTTATTTTATTCTTTAATATTTAATTTAATTTAATTTATTTATTTAAACACAAAAATCGGAACTTGAAAAATTTCCTAAGTATTATAAAAATTATTATTTTATAACTTATTATTTATTAAATTGTTTAATTTATTTTATTTTATTTAATTGTAAAAATTCCAACTTAAAAAAAAATTATTTTAATTAATTTTTTTTTTTTATTTTAATATTTATTTAATTATTTTTAATTAGAAAAATTATTATTGATTGCTAAAAATGTATTATTTTATTTTACGGGGAGAATATATATACACCTTCACAACAAAAAATTTTACGATGGAATATTAATTCCAAAGGAGACGGATCAGAGCTAGCGCTTAATAATTATTTTACATTACAAAAAAAAAATTATAACTCACACTACGACGGCTTGAGTTGCTGCTTCCATTTCTGGTTGTTGAATTTTTTTACGACTTTGAATCTGTTGGCTCGCTACGCGTACGGTTCTTCCTCGGAGTCGCTGAAGTTGACAGTGATCAGTTGTCCTCTTCAACAGTGCTTCGTGATTGAATTGCCTCCCGAATTCTTGTTTGAAAAAATTTTTTCCAATATTTCGAAAAAATTCCGAAGTTAATAAAATTATTTTTTTACTTAAAAAAAAATAAATAAATTCTTCCAAAGAATTCTTCTTGAAAGAATCCTACCGACTGCGCCAAATTTGTAGTGGGCCAACAGCTTGTCGAAATGATACAGGTCGTGATGAAATAAAGTAGTCGAATTATTTCTAAGTGTTTTATTAAAACTGATTGAAAATATTCTAAGTCCAAATAATTAATTTAATTGGAAAATAAACTAAGTCCAAATGAACGATTTCTGGTGTAAAGTGACGTGAAGGTGCTTGCGCTAACTCTGGAAAATCACGTCTGCGGGAGTCCTCTCCTGGGCCCCCTTATATAGTCAGTGTCCCCTGATCTCCTACCCCGGTCCCTTCTGGCCTATTCGTAATCAGGTCATTCGCTTCTCACACTATTACTCATTTCAGAGGCTGCGCGTGCGATGATGACGTCCGAAGACCATCCGCTCTTTCAGGATGCGCGTGCATGATGACGTCCGGTGACCGTCCGCCCACATGCAGATGGTCAACCACAGGCGCTGTATCCGAGTTCTCAGAACTCGAGATAGAATATTTAATAATTTTAAATATGATTAATAGTCATATTATAGGCCTACAATGTATCGTTGAGTTCGTTCATCTCCGATTTCCGAAGGTCAAAGTATAAGCAGCTATTTTCATAGCGACTAGGAGTAGATATTAATAGACAGTTCAAACACCGCCACCGCCACCTGAACCGCCACACACCGCCACCCGAACCGCCACACACCGCCACTCGCCTAAGGTACCGCCGCCGCTACCCGAGCCACCACACACCGCCACCGACACCTCAACCGGTACCACCACCACCACAACCAGTATATACGTACTAAATATAACCCCCCACCAGTAAGTACCAAAACTCGATCATCCCCCACCATCCCCCACCATTCATAATAATATTAAAGACGATTAAGCGCTTATATTCAGTCATAGTTTTGTTTTAACAGTGTCAAGTTGTAAATCTCGATTTAACAGTATTAATATGGCAGGGCCAATAAGTGAGATAAACCGTTTGTATAAATATGTTGCACCTACATCGCCGTCCGAACTCATCGATTGTAGTAATTTTACAATTGATTTTGAAAACCGCAAGTTTTTAAACGTTGGATTTGACCCAAAAGATAAATTTAATATTGTGCTGCGAATAATTGCACCGTCACGGTATGTAAATATTTCTCCAGACTTCTTGAAGCGTATTTATTCATTCATGGTAATATTTTATCCCACATTCTTGATCCTGCTGTGAAATATAAAAAATTCACTTTTTTGGAATGTGAATCGGTTTTGATTACAAGTATGGTATATAGGGGGGGAGCATGTGTTAGTCGTAGAGTCTAAAGAAACAAGCGGATGCAGAATTTTATTGAATAGAAGAGATCTTATGACAATTCAAGATTTAGAGTGGATCATTTTTGAAACCGTATTAAGAAAAATCAATATCGTAAGACCTAATATTTTAAATCAACTCGATCAAATATCCGATTACTTTAAAACAGATTTTAATATTGATAAATCCGCTACACTCGATGAAGTTATTTCAATAATCAGAGGTATTCATATTGAATTAATCGCGAAACATATACCAAAGAACAAGCAGAGTTTTTTAACCCAAATAATATTATTCGCAACTGAACAGCTTGCAATCAATTGGATAACAAAATCGAAGAATTCGTTAAAAGTAAGAATATATTTTGAAATTATTAATAAAAATATTTAACATATGCATTAAATTAGGCAGTTGATGTTCCGTCAGAATTTATTTCACCAACCAAGAGAAAAGAGATGCACGATGTTGAGGAATTAAAGGTGAAACATATTATAAACATTTTTATTACGATTACTGATTATTATTATTTATTTTAGTTTTATACTGAAGCCTTTGATGTGGAAATGCTACAACCTTCACCACCAAGATACTCAAGTATATCTCCGTTGATAAGATATAATGAAGACGATCCATCACAGTCACGAGTAAATAAATGAAACCAATAAAAATATTCAAGTATTAAATTTTACTTTATTCTTAGGGTGCTGACGAGGAAAGGGGACTCAGAGAATATTTAGTAACACATTCGATGGATCCATTAGAAACAGTATGGTCTCCGATTCGGAAAACCAAACCAAATTCGATACACGTATGTCGTATAATATATAATTTGTATAAGAAAAAAAATTATTATTAATTTTATAGGCTGTCGAAGAAAATGATGGTCCTATGTATTTCAACAGACCATAATCCTCGCCATCTCTTTCCGACTTCATAGACGACAAGTCAGCAGAGCAATTTAATCAGTATTTTTTTGTAATACAAAAATCTTTTTATAATTAATAATAATATCTTGCTAATATTAATAAATATTTTGTATATATCATAATATGTGTTATTCCATACATTATCCATATCCCCACCATGTTCTATATCATATTCATTTTTACTCCCGCCCATACTATAGAGAGGGATTCATCCCCGCTCTAACTTGGCGCTTGGTAGCACTACATAAAAAGGATGACACGAGCATATGGCAAGTCAGTCGTAACCCGCTCTTCAAGTTGTAACAATTTATGTGTTTAACCTTCAGTGTTTCATAATGGCTAATAATCTGATTGATTGTAACACATTCTTTATTGATAGATATGTTTATTTACATATTGGCTTAGATCCGGATTTTTTGTTTAATTGTGTAGTTTGTGTTACAAGTAACTCTCAGTGCGTGAAAATGAGTGTGGAATTGTTTCAATCCCTGAATACAGTTCTTAACATCGTAAACTTTAAACTTCCATCACACTTACTGTTAAAGGAGTTTAAATTGATATCAATAAAGGAAATCAACGGTGTCAACATTCTGTCAATCAAATGCTTGCAGCAAGACCAGAATGTACAGTTGACTAAGGAAAATGTTACAAGAATCTTACAACTAAATGATAACATAGAAGAAGTTATACAGATGAAAAATATGTACATCCGATCCGCTTCATTGCTTCAGGCCTGTAAGATTTCAATGTTTCTTGGGAAAGAAATGCCGTTACCCAAAGACACAAACATAAGCGATGTTGAAGATTATTTGAATCACATCGAGGTCAAGAAATTGAAAGAACATATTCCAATCGCAGGTACTTGCTTAATAGCAGATTTGAAGATTAAAGCACTCAAACAATTGGCAAGAGGCTGGTTATCTTCTTCGTCCGAAACCAAGGTAATACGAATATATTTTTACATAATATCGTATACTAAAGAAAACAATTTTTTTAGTCTGAAGTCAACCGACCAAGGACAAGAGCATTCGTAGCGCGTGAAAAGGCAGAAGCAAGCCGTAAATTAAGTTTTCGAAAATAATTTAAAATGTAATATTTTATTGTATTATATCAAAATAATGTTATTTATTAATTATTATATATTAATACGATGAATAATAAAATAAAAACAACATCATATTTTTAAAAGAAAAAAATGTTTTTTATTTTTACAAACTATTTACAATTTTCTTACATCACCATTAAATGGGTTATAAGTTATAACTTGATCGTGTGAAATGAGACAATAAGCTGCAGTTTTTGCTGGGATGGCTTTATCTGTTTCGAATTCAATTCGTAAATCTACAATTGATGATTTTACGTTATCGTTTTGTCGTGATAAATCCACGACTATGATTGGTACAAATTGTTGAAAAATATGTTTTGGAAGTAAAGGATCACTATATTCTCTCTCGTAGTACGATTTCTGGAATTCAGCATACGCCTTGTACAATATGGCCGTAACGTTGTTTGTGAAATCTGCACGAAAATCTTCATATGGATATACTTCAGAGTTTAAATGTACTTTTAGGTTTTTCAGATAGCAGTGATCGAATCGTCCTGATGGATTAAATAAATTATTTTTTCGATCGGTTTGAAGTCCAATTAATGCAAATCTAGGTTTCTCCAATAAACTGCTTGATTTGACCGTCCACGAATGAGAAGTGTTCTGAGGGAGAACTGGATACTCGCACAAATCCCAATTTCTGAACGCACATGCAAGTGGTTTACGAGAGTCTAATACTTTTAACAGTTTTATTTTTTCTTTGTCACTAACTCTGATGATGGGCATCTTCCAAATAATTTTATTCAATTCAATCGCTACTTTTCTAAGTTTTTCATTAGGATTTGTCGCCAAAACGTATAACGCATCAAAATCTGTAGATGATCTGTTTAAAATGATTTGTTGGTTGCAGTTGAGTAGTATTTTTTTATAATCTTCACGAAATCCAAATAAGTGTTTGAGTGGTATGCAACCAGCAAATTTGTTATTTAACATGAAATGTTTATTTTCACTGGCATCCATATCTACGTCCCAAGCAGCGTTTTGTAGATTATTCAATTCACTCGGAGTGTGCGAGCAAAAACCTTTAAGACTCGACGATATTCCAGGAGATTTTAATTTTTGTATTTCCACACCGTTAATTTCATATCGGATTTCAGAAAACAAAAACGCTAAGCCATTATTTGTAAAATTGAATTCACCCTTCTCTGCTGTAATATCTGCAGGTATATTTAATTTACCTTCAATGTAAAGATAGCTCTCGCAAGGCAAAGTGTAAGCGTCCATATTTTGAATAGATATTCTAATTTCATCGTTATTGGATAAAGCTGTAGTCGAATACGGAAGAAAAGAGTGGTACTGCATTTGAGTTATTTTACGATCATCATCATAGCCACCAGCTACGTCCAAATACACATCATCCATGATTATAGTACTTTTAAAGAACGTAAAAAATATAGATTGTTTTTGGTTAGTTTCTTTACGATCGGCGTACGTCTTGACGTATTAATCTTGTTAGTTGAACTATTGATTTTCTTGATCACATTTCTTTTTATATAATTGTTGAACTTAATAGCCATCTTTATGTTTAATTTGTAAACGAATTGTGATTGGCTCCCCTCTTAAATTGATTAAGTTATTATCTTGATTTCTTAACACTATATTTACTTTACTTATAGACGTGGAATTAAGCCGGTAGAAAACTAAATGTTTTGGAACTTCAATGATTTTATGTCCAGGCGGCGATGAAGGGAAAAACTCGTGTATCGTCTGGCTTGGTATCCCATTGCTGAATGAACCAGAAATTAGATTGCAATCTATTTTTATACAGTTAACTTTCATTAAGTTAACTATTTGTTCAGATTCGTGTTTTGTATTTGCAGAGTAAATTTTATTTTCAAAACCTAATATTTTCGATATATTATGTTCAATCGTGAAATCAATATCATGACTACACGTCATTGAGCATTTTAATGTACTGCCATCAGCCTTGAGTTGAAACAAAGTAACATGATTCGGTAAGAGTTTTTGAATTATTGACTCCAAATTAATTATTTCATATGATCCCGTAGGTATAGTCACATTTACACATTTTCCAAGTGAATTGCGAAATCCTATTGTATTACAATCGGGTTCTATGTTTGGTATAGAGTTATTTGTCTGCAGGCTTAACAGGCACAGTTGCGATGTATTTTTTACTTCTAACGGCGGGAAAATATCACACGACATTTCGCTGGAATTACCATTTAATGTTATCGTGTACATGATAAAAATTTCAAACACAAATGGCCGCAATTATATGTGTTATAACGTTGATGTCTAGTGTAATTATATTGTATGGTACATCTACTAAGGTACGACTGTAGTTCTAGTGGAGGCGGTAGATTACCAAAACTGTCGTAATATGTAACTTGTTTTCCAATTTTTTTATACGCTACCCAATGACTTCCTGTACTTTTTTCAATGTCCAAATTGATAACCGCTGATTCTTTATGCTTTGGACGTGAAGGTAACCTATCTCTAGAAAACACTCCGATGAAATGAGGTATTTTCATTATGCGTGCATGTTTTATAATTTCATAATCGTACAGCGCTCTTTTGGGTAACGTAGGAATCAGTTTTTTTCCGTTTTACAGTTTTCTTTAATGATTTAAGGGTGCCCTTTCTTTTATACGAACCACCTCCATGTGGAGCGAGATATAGTCCTTTACCCGTTTCGATTTTATACGAACCACCTTTATTAGGGGTGAGATATAATCCTCTACCCAAATGTGAAGGTTCATTTCTATTAAATTCACTAACGGTTTTTACAACGTTAGCAATACCTCCCGTTAGCGCTCCGAGTGCAGATAAGCCAGCAAAAATTGGTATCAACGGTAACATACCACCAGTTTTTGGTATAGGTATGACACGAGGTACTCGAATTTTCTTACCGTTTTTACGGAATATTTTTTTAGCCGCCGCAACACATTTTTTTGCTAATTTCATCAGGTTCTTTTCATTAACATTTTTATTAAGTACATTTTTAACCGCTCTAATAGCAGCGTTGAATCCGCATCCTGCACCCATTTTACGTTTTGCCTTCATACCCGTAGTGACTAACCACGCTGCTGCCTTTTCTTTTAAATTAGAGTCTTTTGACTTGAATCTGTTCCAAGCCTGATTTTCTAATATATAATCTGCTTTTTGACGATCTGTCAAAGAGTTGCTGTGATCATAAGCGATATCGTGTTCTTTACACGCCGAATCCAAAGGATTGATACCTTTATCACCAAGATCCAACCGTTTTTTTAATTTTGTCCCAGGACCGCAGTACTGATAACCTAAAATGATATTTAAAAACTATAAACTTGTAAAGTGATATGGTTAGGTTATGTGTGTGTGTGTGTGTGTGTGTGTGTGTGTGTGTGTGTGTGGTAGAGTTTATAATTACCTGGTAAATGAAGTTCAAATGGTAATTTATTTATAAGAGTGTTGATTATACCTCCGCCTTTATTCTTGTTGTTTCTTCGAACGGGTGACATCGTGTAATGATCAGATTACAAAGATTACACAGCTATATATACATAATCATTATATTATAATGAAGTTTGTCGATCAACAAATAAAACTCACAGTGGAAAATGTCGACCCGCCTACGAGTCGCGAATCAAGACATGGAGCGCTTTTACCAAATACCTGTGGTGCTCTAGTTGTTGGCCCTTCTGGATGTGGTAAAACGAATTTAATTTATGCCTTATTGACTAATATCAATGGTATACGATTTCATAACGTTTATATATATTCGAAAACTCTCGATCAACCTAAATATAAATTGCTTTGTGAAATTTTAAAAGATGTGGACGGAGTACAGTTATTCACTTTTCATGAAAACGATGAGGTTATCCCACCAGAAAAAGCATTAACAGATTATGTTTTTATATTTGACGATATTTTATGTGAAAATCAAAATATCGTACGTTCTTACTACACACGCTGTAGGCACAACAATATTGATGTGTTCTATCTGGCGCAATCATTCGCCCGCATACCCAAACAACTTATTCGAGATAATAGCAACATGATAATATTATTCAAGCAAGTCGAGACTAATTTAAAACACGTTTACATGGAACACTGCTCTGGTGATATGAATTATACCGAGTTTAAAGAGTTTTGTACTTTGTGTTGGAGTAAGGGGAGATTCAATTTCGTCGTAATAAGTAAGGACTGTGAACGTGACAACGGACGGTATCGACATGGTTTTGATACGTTTGTCGTTATATAAAACACCATAGTACGATATTAACTATGGAAGGCGATAGTAGAGTGTTGAACGAATTAGTTATTGCCAAGGAAAACATTAAACGAAAATTCGAAGCATTAAAAAGAGGTGAAGCTGATATTCAATCCTATGTATCACAAACATTTAAACCAATAATCGAACCTCTGAACAAATTACATAACCTGCAATCGCCGACACCACAGACTTCCGAAGCAGGTAATGATAATGACATTTCGAATGCAATTGAAGATTTATCTTCAGATAATCGAACTGGAACTTTCCGGCTATAGAGAAAAAAAAAATGTAATTCTGTGTGTATATTATACAAATAACAAACTTTCAATTTACTTACCATCTTCAAACATGAGGAGCATTTCATAATCTGTGAGTAATTCCAATTTTATCATCGTGTACTTTAACATTGCATCAAAAGAAAATGCTGGAGCTGTAAAGTAGTATGCTGGATCTAGGTGATATGTGTTTAAGCAGAGGTCTCGGAAATTTTCGAAAACATCGGCCAGAAGTAATACATCAATTTTTAAATAAAGATCTGAATACTCGCCCAGCGTTTTACAGTTGAAATGGCTCCAAACTTCTACCGCAAACTGATATTCCGAATCCTTGATATGTTCTTCAATCAGAGTACTATAAAAATCTTCGATCGGCGGTAATGAGGTTTGTTCAAGCTTACACCAATCATCTGTAAAGTCATATGGATAAACACCTTTATGGGTGACAAGTGGCATTTCATTATTGGAGAAATGTTTTCCAGTTTCACGGAATTTCTCCAAGTCCGGTGTTACAAGGTTTGCAGCTAAAGTTGATAAGCGTGTGGACATGAAACGAAATGTATCAACGAACCTGATGCTGAATGTATTACTTATATATTTGGAAAACGAAATGAACTTTTCCTCACTGTTTGGTATTACATTAATTCTTTTCGAGTTGTAATCGAGTTCTTTAATTATGAAATGTGCATCATAATTGGAGAGATTGTGTAAAAAAACGGGTACATATTTCGGTTGTTTAAGACTTAAATTACATCTGCTGCATAAGGTCTGTCTGAATTTACCAGTCAAATGATCGTGATCGCGTACACGGGTATAGGTATTAAGATCACATTTACATAAATTACATTTAAAGCAGGAATTATGTTTAGCATTGTCATCATCACTCATATTTAAAATAATATTTGTCTCCAGTAGTTTTTCAATTTTCTCGGCCACATCAGAGATATTTTCAATAAAATGCTTTGCCACGTCCTGTCTGCTTTCACTACCTCGATAAATAACTGGTTTTGTTGGTATGTTAAATTCTCTTAATAACTCGGTTGGAACATCATCAGATGCCTTAACTAAAAATCCATAACTCATTGGACAATGTTTTTGAATGATTGTAGTATTTTCTCCTTTTCTTTCATTTGATTTTATAAGTAGTGCTTCAAAATCAGCGTAAATTACTATAGGATGTCGCTGTGTGTTTTGCCATGCGGTGAATTCCAGAACTTCTCCATCTGCAGGCATTTTTGGACATATAGGTTTATGTGGACCGCATATTAATTTGTGATGTTCAAGCGCAGCCTGCCCGCTTAATTTATACTTTAAGTTCTGTTTATCGAACGACGAAAAGCATCGTTTACAGAATACAACTTGACCTTCATGATTAGTTTTTTGTGAACGAATTAGTCTTGAAAAGTTTGAAATGTATGTATAATGCGTATTGTTATTATCCGTTACTAATAATAGATCAAAGTGATCTCGTTTCTCATTATCTACGACTTTGAGTGGAAAAACTTCATATGATGAGAACTTTTTCGGTGGCTGTAATTTATTTTCTAGCCCGTACACATTAACAGAAACATTTAGATTATTTTTTTCAAATTTTAAAATATCTCTAAGTGTTGTTGGAAAAGAAATGTCTTCAAAACTATATTTATCTTCATGATCGGTATAATTTCTACCAACCCGGAATTTATTTTCCCCCGTAACATGCTTGGCCAATATAGCCCATTTAAAGCATTGCTGGTCATTATTTTCAGGATTGATTATAGCCCGTTTATCAGCGATAGATTTAGGTAATTCTATATACGATGAACCAGACATCGGTGTATACTTATAAACGCCAAGCAGTAAACCATCAATAGATTGTAGCGTAAACCCACTACCACGTGAACAATAAGTTTCTTCTTCTGCTAATAATTTCGTAAACGAATCATCGACTATTGCTTCGAAATTTGAAGCCTCATAAATTTCCCTAGCTGAAGTTTTGAATGCTCGATTTTCGGACGAATCTTCAACGCTTGGGCGATTATAAGTAGATTCCAGTTTTAAATTAAATTTAATAGGAAAATTATGTTTATTAATAGTTTCTAACAACGAAGATTTCATGGACTCGAAGAACTCTGAATAATTCTGTATATTATTCAGATTTTTGTAATAATACTATACAACTTTACGGCTGTGTGACGATTGAATTTCTACAAATCCTAATGTATTCACTTTTTGAAGCCTTATTTTTTTATCTTTCACAGTGGTATAAGTATTCTCTGTAAGTTTACGTTTATTACCTAAAATTGTAAATATATCTAAATTATTTATTTTTATAATTCTAATCTTAGATTATATAGATTACACACGGCGATGCACATGTTAGCGAGTAGTCGCTTGCGTATGTGTAATAACTTAAATCAAATTATCAGTTACGTAATATTAATAATCATTATTGAAAAAAAATGTACGAGTCGCTTATATTACGATCACATTTATCATTATTCAGGAAAAATGTGCGACAAGTCACTTACGTGATATTATTATCACATTAAATGTGATAAATTTTATCATTATTGGGAAAAATGTGCGACAAGTCGTATACGTAATATTATGTTTATTATCGGTATAAATGTGCAACAAGTCACTTGCACAGTATAGGATACATAACATAACTCGCGCCTAACACGTACATCAAAATATTCGGTTCCGCCTATTGTTTATGATTTTAACATGGCGATAATATACGAAAAAATGTGATTTGATTGTTATAAATTATCATTTTAAAGTAAAGAGTTTAAAAACTTGCTTTGCACAGTATCCAGTCCATTTTCAAATGCATCCATCGCGGCCATACAGATGTCATCAGATTCTAAATCATCCACATTTGAATGCTTAGATAAAGAGGCACCTAGATCGAAATAAATTATTATGTAGGTTACGAAATCTAAGTGCTTTAAAACTAACCTCGTGTACTATCCTCATTTTCAAAAGCATTCATTGCAGCCATACAGATATTATCATCGTCATCGGATATGGCATTCGATGGTTCATCATTTCGGTTTGACGGTCCAGCCTGATTATCGGGGACGTAAATTTGAGGGGCTATTTCAATAATCCGATTTTCATGAATGATTCCTTTGTAAAATAATTAAATTATTGGAAAAATATTTAATTAAATATAATTTATACATACTGTGTATGTTTTTCATATGACGAGTACGAGCGGATCTGCGACTGAATGTTGAAATACACATAGTGCATGAAAACCGTACGCCCGCATGTTTTTTTTTATGTCTAATCAAACTATCTTTTCGTGTAAAAGACGTTGGACACAACTTACATTTAAACATTATGAAAATATTATAGTACTGAGTTAAAAAGTACAAGAAAAAATAATAATCCTAAAATCGATCGTTTAAATATTATATAAATGAGATTAACGTGTTAAAAATATAAGAAACAAAGATGTCGCTAATGAACGGTTGAACATCTAATGCTTGTAAATGATCGGTGTAATTCTATTATAAAATGTTGGTGTGAATAAAAGTTATAATTTTGCAAAAAAAAAATTTGAAGTAGGGGTTTATGGAGACCGCACACTACGGTAATCTTACATTTGTCATCATTTTATATAGCGATGAAAATATAAGTAAAAATATTTACTAATTTACAGTAGTATATTTGAATTACCTACTAATTTAGTATAATACATACATATAATACATGTGAGAGACGATAGTGTGTTTAATATACCTATCATTTATCAACGTATGATATATTAGGTAAGTGTTTAATTTATATATATACTAGGTATATTATTGAGTAAGCAATAAACGTATATTACCTGAAAATATAGCAGTTATGCGACAGTCATAATACATTTTAAAATGACTGCAAATCTGAGATGAGGCAGCTATAAAATAATATTTATTTTATAATCGTCATTTCAGCATTTTTAGGATAAACCGTAGTAATCACAGATTGATGATGTAACGCATATTCTTTCTTTTAAATAAAATATCTGTAATACATCTCAGTGTATTGTTAGAGTAGTTCGTGAAATAATTAAAGTGTTATTTTGTTTGCTAGTTTTTTTTATTTTTAAAAATGTCATACAGCAGCTGCAGCCAGGCATCTACTATAAATACACCTGACGTTTCAAAAGGTTTCATTGATTTCTTATCGAATGGTCAGTTTGATGATATGGTGAGTGTAATTGCATATTATATTATTATAATTAAAAATAACAAAGTCTATATATATTGTAGCTATCAAATACACCAAGACGTATGTATTATAACAATTTATTAAACCTAGAAGAAAATAATTATATTGACGAACATGACGTATCTGAAGATTTTATCATCAACCACAAACGAACAAATGGTGTGTTAATTTTATTATTATCGTTTTTATGCATTAACTATACAAAATATATACCATTATAGAGAACCAAAATGATATCGATTTGTGGGGTGGCGATGATTCAGATGATATATGTCTTGAAGCATTGGAACGATTTATCTGGGGTGAAGAATACGTTGATGATGAGCGGTTATTGCTTGAAACAAGCAGTAAAATTGAATCTAGTCATTTAAAATACTAACACCTATTATATGTATAGATATATTATTTTTAAATAAAAATTCATAATAAAGACATGTAATTATTATTTATTCATTTATGTACATAATATGAGTATATATATTTTTATTTACAACTAGTCATCGATGTCTATGATATCTGGTGAATAAACTTCGGAAATATTTTCTTCGTCGTCGTCGTCGTCGTCGTCGTCTTCACCACTACAAATATTTTAAGTGTCAGAAATAATAGTGATAATAATAATATTAAACTTACATTATTAATAAATCATCATCAGTTTCCCACATCTCTTCAGTGTCATTTAGGTCTTGCTCCTCACGTCTATACACCAAATATTATAAATTAAAAAAAAAAAATGAAATATGCGGTATTAAACTTTCTTACATTTGGCCTGTAACCAGCTCATCAATCCGTCCAAAAAGATCGTCTAAATCAACACTTAATAACGAATACGATAAATTAATAATTAAAAAACTAATAGTAATAATAATATTAAACTTACGGTACATCTACAATTGGAAAACCAAATTCATTTTCAGGATGTCGATGAACAAATCCTAGTGTATTTATAAAATAATAAAAAAACACTGCTGTTAAATTATACATGGTAAATACGTCGTTTAACGGTGTACGTTGTTTATTCAAAATCAGATTCATACTGATTTAATAAAATAATTTATCATTTTTAATTTATAGAAATGGTAAGGATTATAAGTATGGAAAACGCTGGATAAAACATTATATATGTGCGTGAGAAAATATCTTGTGAAATATGATTATATATTTTAACGGGTAATTCAAATGCTTAATAAGTATTTAAGACATTATTGTAGGTATGAGTTGACACAAATACCCATTTATGGTTTCAAAAAAAAAAAAATGATTACGCAGGGATATGGTGATGTGTGACATCGTCGGAGGTCCAACAGTATAGGTGTTGGCGGTACCATGGTTGAGTGGCGGGTGGCGGAACGGGTGGCGGTACCTTGGGTGAGTGGCGGGTGGTGGTACGGGTGGCGGTACCTTAGGCAAGTGGCGAGTGGCGGTTCAGGTGGCGGTTCGGGTGGCGGTGGCGGTGTGTGGCGGTTCGGGTGGCGGTGGCGGTTCAGGTGGCGGTGGCGGTGTTTGAACTGTCTATTAATATCTACTACTAGGCCTAACCTGATACCTCTCAGGTATGCAGGTAGGGGAACCCGGGGCAAGACGAGACACCTAGTGCTTAACTCGCTGTTGTATGTTGAATTTTTAAGAAAAACTCTCAATTTATTAACCATTTATAAGTAAATGTTCATTACATTTAAAATTGTTCACTTTAAAATATTTAAAAATACTATTGAAATCAAAAAAATTAAGTAAAAAAAAAAACGGAATTTGTCCCATCTTGCCCACACGATGGGGTAAGATGAGACAGATATATTGCATGCCAAATACATTTTTTCAAATATATCAACATAAGAACTTATTTATAAAAATTTTAAAAAAGAAAACACATAAATATTGCACAAACATATTTTATTTTAAGCCTAACTTTGGCAATACTTGAACAAACATTTTGATACTTAAAATTATGAGCAACAACATTTTTTAATATAAAATTTGACCAAAAAATAACAATAAAACTAGAAACTTAAAAAATTAAAAATACTTAATTCCTAGTTTTTTTTTAGTCTTTTTATGTTACAATACCTATAACATCAGTCTTTGGTTAAATAAAAGTAGGTAGGTACCTACTTAAGACTTAAAAATAAATCGCTAAATAGTTTATAGTCAAAATTGTTTGTGAAATTAATAACAGTACAATTTAAATTTATTTTTAAAACTAAAAACAATGCATTTTTGTTAGTCTTTATGTTACAATAAAAGGCCAGTCTTTGGTTATAAAAATTACTTAGACAATAAATACTTACCTAAATAGTTATTTTTTTTTTTAATTGTGAAATAAATAACAGTAAAATCTAAAAGTATTTAAAAACTAAAAACAATGAATTTTTTTTTATCACAACTGTTTACTTTTCTCATTTCCGAATTGGTTGAAATTACAAACAATTTTCGCAAGTGAATGTGATGTTTCTTTCATCGTCCTTCCCAGAACATGACAAATGAGCCCATTTCTCACATATCTGACAACAAATCCAGCCTTCATTGGATTCAGCATATGTATGTCCACAATACAAGCATTCTGTATAAATATCATCATCATTATCTGTGGATAATTTAACCCTCTTTTTCTTGTTCTTATTCGTGGTTGATTTAACTGGGTTTCTCTTAAACAATTTCCTTTTTACCTCAGGTTCGCTAATTTTTGTTTTTGTTTCCAGCTCATTTTTGTATGGCGATGACGTAAGAATAACTGTTTTTCCTCTGTTTAAACTTTTTCTTTTTAGAATTGAGTTTTCTTCATTTGACCTTTGTGGAATAGGCATAACATCCTTAGGTGATACATGTTCAAATATTGTTCCATCTGATACTTTCATTTGAGGAGCGTTTGAACAACTAGGCTGCACGTTATTAATATCAAAATTAATGTTGCTAATATCCTCTAATGTGTCTGGTAATTTTTCTAACAATTCTACTAAAGGGTCAGTATTTTTAGGATCACTTTTGAATGGTATAATGGTTGCAAAGTTCAGGGACTCAGAAGGAATTTCAGTTATAGGTATATTTGTGGTTTCAGCTGGCATAAAATCAGAATCTTCAAAAACATTATCGTTAAATGGAAAAATACCTGTTTTCTTAAAGGAATTAATTGCTGTTGACATTGTTGCTGCTTTCATAAATGCCTTTCCAAATGTTTCTCCAATGTCTTTTAGGGTTACTACTTTTGGTGTATTCGATCTTAACCAATTGGTGACTTCTGTGTCGTAATAAGTAGATATTGGTTTCATCACTCCAACATCCAAAGGCTGTAGACGGTGTGTGCAATGAGGAGGAAAACATAACATCACAACACCATTTTCTCTAGCTAAATCTATCAAATTTATATTTTTAGTATGTGTTGCATGACCATCTAATAATAACAGAACTGGATTATTCTTAGAAGCATGAGTAAACTGAATAAATTTTTCTAGCCATCTATAAAATATATCAGTTTGCATCCAACCTGATGGATGGAATTCAGCTGTAAACCCTGGTGGACAATTGCGTAGATATTCCAAATTTGTACGTACTCTGGGAAATATCATCATGGGGGGCATATAGATGCCTGAAGCACTTACACAGAGTTCGACGGTTACTGTTTGTCCTCGTTCTGCTGATGTTAAAGATCCAACTTGTTTACGACCTTTTGAGGCTAAGATTTTGGATTTGGATTTTGGCACATTACTAATTCCCGTTTCATCACAATTAAAAATTCTATCTGATTGAAATTTGTATTTATCAAGCACTTCAACCAACAAACGAAAAAATGTTGTGACCACTGGTTTGTTGAAACCCATAGCTCTGGCTGCTGATGTTTTTTCTGGTACTCGAAGTGATAAGTCTGAATGCCTCTTTAAAAATCCTTTGAGCCAGTCATAACCAGCTTCTTTTTTATCATTATTAAAATTACGATTTTTATTATTTTGAATTGCGAGTTGGTAGGCCAGTTTTCTAAAATCCCCCTCAAATAATTGTCCTGGCTTAGAAAATTCAATTGAAACTGAAAACTTAACATTGAAAATGAATAATATGTTTGATGCACTAAATCGAAAATATCCTGCAGAAGGCATAAAGAAACATAGCAACGATTTGTAGGTTTCTTATGTGTTGCATGATAATGTTTTTGTTTGTGTTACTAACTTTTGTGTCTTGATAAACTTATTATTAATAAAAAGTATATGGTTTTGATTTTAATAATAATAATTTATATTCTAGATATTTTTTAGCTGGTATAAAATATAATATATGTGATTTGTTTTTACAGTACTTATATTAAAATATTAACTATAACTGGAAAGAGTATAATTGTTATAATTATTAATTTAGGTGTTGAAGCAAAGTCTTGTTTGGTTGGATGATTGGGAAAATCATTTATTAGAAGGACACATAACAAAACAACAATTTTTAACTAATAATACAGTTGAATCACTAAGAATCACATTAACTTCAACAATCGATTAATTGTATATTTATTAGAAGAATGTGAATTTAATTATGTTTTATCTGCCAAATTCAATCAAGATTCACTTGAAGTATGTAAAATAGTTATTATATTTTTAATTACTTGAATAATTTTTAGAAATTAATTTACTTTTTAGAAATTTTTCGGAATCATTCGTCAGGCTACAGGTCCCAATGACCATCCATCGACGACTACATTTTTACAGCATTACAGACTGTGATCAGTATATTCCTTGGTCAAGCCACCAAAGACAGGAAATTGTACTATTTCTGGAGGTTAATAAATTAAATATTTTTTTTTTAAACTATTCATATAATTTAAATATATTTAATTTTTAGATTTGGACTATGTACCATGAATTAATATAGCAGATCTCAAACAATCAATTGTTGAAAATAGTTTGGAAGTTAGAAATGAAAAACTTATTAAGCTTAGAAATAGTATAGATAGTATTGTGGAAGAAGGGTATTGGGATTTAGATGATGTTTTTAGGGATGAAGACTTCACCGATCACACTACTTTTCAGTGTGTTGTATACTACTTAGCTGGGTAAATAATATACTTTTTACATTTAATTTAATATTACAAAGTTATGTTCATACTCAATGTTATTCTTTATTTTTGTAGGTACTTAGCTAGACGTTTATCTAAAAAAACTGATTGTGAAATGTGTTTATCTGGTATCAAAAATCAAACTAGGACTTCAAACTTATCTGCAGCCAAGCTTGTCAATATAAAATCATATGGTTACCTTACTCATCCAGACCATTCATTTTTTATACTTCTAAAACAAATTGAAAAGTCGTTTTTAAAACACTGCAACAGTCAAAATGTATTTGAAGATACTATTGAAGATTTTTTTAATAATAACCATATTATACCATTTCCTTGCAATGTACATAAAGGAGAAATGGTACAATATATTTTTACATCATACATAACAATGCGTATGAGACAGCATACCTAATTATCCAACCAACAAAATAAAGGAAGCAATAGATTAAAAAAAAAATTATCAAAATTAGTTACCAAATAAAGCAGCACCTTATAATTTTTTATTATGTTTATTGTTTTAATATATATTTATATTATATTATTGGTTTGTTCATATAAATAATATGTTTGAATAGTCAACGAATTAAACAGAAGACCAAGGAAATCTAATAATTAAAATATAATATTATAAATTTATTTTTGAAAAGTGTAAAAAGTTATACAATATAGTATATACATCCTCCTTTAATTATAAGTATTAATATTATTATATTATAGTATTATACTCATACATTTTTTCAAAAGAAAAGAATTATAATGTTCATTGTATATTTATACAATTGTACCATTTGTACCGTAATGTGATACTTAATGTAATTTACCACGAATTAAGATATACCTTAATATCTTATATATCTTGCATATCTTAATTCATATAATTATTTACATAAAATCACGAATTAAGATATACTTAGTATATCTTAATTCGTGCATAAAATATATATTTAGAGTTTGAAAATTGGCGGGTGATTATTACCTAATAGAAAACTGTGAAAGCGCTAGTAGTCTAATTTGGAAATTGAGAACATTCCAACTTCAAATTAACATTGATAACGACGTGTTAATTCGTGGTTTCAATGTAAAACCCTAAAAATTCTCTTAATTATTAACAAATTATTTACTTCTTATGTTCACTCTTTTTTTTTCCTTTATATTTATTTAAATCCTCAATTAATATTTAATTCTATTCTAAAAAAAAATTTCACATTTATTTTCTAAATCTGAAAAATAATTATTTTATTTTATTCACGTTTATTTTTCTAAGTCCGAAAAATTATTTTATTTTTTCTTCAAATCCTAACTATCATTTATTTATTTCTATATTATTTTTATAATTAATTATAGACATTAAATTATTGATATACTTTATAATAAAAAAAAAATTTAATTATTTTGGCTGTTAGAAAAATTTTCTACGTTACTTATTAATTATTAATTATTTTTATAACTGTTTGCAATTATTTTAATTCAACAAAATATTTTATTTATTAATTATTATTTATTTAAAATCTCCTTTATTTTATTTATTAATATTTAATTTTATTTTATTTATTTATTTAAACACAAAAATAGGAATTTAAAAAAAATTTCTTAAGTATTATAAAAATTATTTACGTATTATTTTATAACTTATTATTTATTAAATGTTTAATTTATTTTATTTTATTTAATCGCAAAAATTTAAACTTTAAAAAAAAAAATATTTTAATTAATTTTTATTTTAATATTTATTTAATTATTTTATTACTTAGAAAAATTATTATTGATTGTTAAAAATTTAATATTTTATTTTACGGGGAGAATATATATATATACACCTTCACAATAAAAAATTTTACGATGGAATAATAATTCCAAAGGAGACGGATCAGAGCTATTACTTAATAATTATTTTACATTACAAAAAAAAAAATTATAACTCACACTACGACGGCTTGAGTTGTTGTCGATGGCTCCATTGCTAGTTGTTGAATTTTTTCAACGTTGATTCTGATGGCTACGTGTACGATTCTTTCTTGGAGTCGCTGAAGTTGACAGTGATCAGTTGTCCTCTTCAACAGTGATTCGTAAGTGAATTTCCTCTTCGAATTTTTCTTTGAATTTTTTTTCAATATTTCGAAGAAATTTTCTAATTTGAATAATTATTTTTTATTTAAAAAAAAATAAATTCAGCCAAAGAATTCTGCTTGAAAGAATTCCGGTACCGACTGGGCCAAATTTGTAGTGGGCCAGCAGCTTGTCGAAAAATACAGGTCGTGTCGAAATTAATAGGCAAATTATTTCTAAGTGTTTTTATTAAACTGAATGAACATTAATCTAAGTCCAAATATTTAATTTAATTGAAAAGTCCAAATGAACGATTTCTGGTATAGAGTGACGTGAAGGTGCTTGCGCTAACTGTGAAATATCACGTCTGAGGGAATCCTCTTCTGGGCCCCCTTATATAGTCAGTGTCCCCTGATCTCCTACCCAGGTCCCTTCTGGCCTATTCGTAATCAGGTAATTCGCTCTCACGCTATTACGCATTCCAGAGGATGCGCGTGCGATGATGACGTCCGGTGACCATCCGCCTACGCATAGGCGGATATGGTCAACCGTAAATGCTGTATCCGAGTTCTCAGAACTCGAGATATGATCAAAATTATATCTATAATATATAATTGTGCGCCCATGGTTGGGTTAGGTTTAACGTATCGATACGTTTATTTGTTTCCCTATACTGAGGTTTAGTGTCAAAAGTTGTTTTATTACTATTGTTTTTCAGGCCTAGCTAAACACCGTTGTGGTATGATAGCTACCCTCCTCATATTGTTTGGTAATCTATTCATTCCTACGTCCTGTAATTAAAATATATAGGTGATTCTTATCTTATTAATTAAGCCTACACTGTATTGACACCTTTATGCATTATATTATTGGTATAGGACATCAGAGCACGTAGCACGCTCATAAAAATTCAATTTGAATTTCCGGTATAGAGATATATTTTTCATAAAATTAGACTAACTTATATATATATAAGTATATATAGAACATATAGGGATATTTTTAAATATTTTTTATTTTAATGACATATTTGTATAGTTATACTAAAATATAAAAAAACCATAACATAATTCGACTAGTTCAAATTCAAACTGGATAGCAAGTGCGTCCGATAACGCATCGGCCGTATTCGCCGGACAAATTTAGTTTGAAAACAAATAATTTTGTTTCTCATCACATCGGTCATTCGAACATTGAGGCGACGTTATAAATATATTATATATTTATAACTATTATTTTATTATAATCATTAGGTATATAATAATGTAGGGAAAGTAATGCCAACACTTGCGCTACATTTTTAGTATACATTTTTAGATTCTGAACGAAGTGATGAATGTATTGATTTTACAATGATGTGTGCTTTTTAGATTCTGAACGGAGTGATGAATGTATTGATTTTACAATGATGTGTGTTAATTTTTTAATTTTTTTTTTTTTTTTGTGTCTGACGACAATATTTGAGCAGTAAAAATGCTTCGATTTTGGACTTCAGCCCCTCTTTGAAAAGGAAATCGAATCTAGTTGGTACTTTGGGGGGTCAATAGTTAAAAACTTTCAATATTTTTTAAATGAGTCGGGAAAACCCCTAAAAAAATTAGGGAAAAACGGGATTTTTTACGCAAAACCAGTTTTCGACAAAATCGAATTTTTTATTTTGCTATAACTCAAAAAATAATAGGTGTAAATACTTGAAATTTTCACCAAATATTTATATTAGCGTTCTCCATACACAATTAAATTTTCAAAGAATTTTGACTTTTTTGAACTATTTATAGACAATTGAAATTTTTAATTTTTCTAAGTATTTTTTTTTTAAATAACGATAAAAAATTTTTGGCCGGCCAGAAAATCTTGAAAATTTAATACAAGGTTTCTTAAAAGTTGTTCTTAAAGTGATAAAAATAAATCTGAAATCGTTAGTCACAATTTTTTTTATAAGTGCTTAAAGTTTGAATTTATACGAAATATGTCAAAATTGCGAAAATTTGCAAGTAATTTTGTGGTTGAAAAATTGTAAAATTTTTTTCTTTTATAACTAAGTTTTGAAAATTTGATACAAGATTCTCCATACATTTTTCTTCAATTATCTGTAAAAATAACTCTACCGGATTCAGACAACAATTTTTTATGAGTGTTTGAAAATTAAATTTTTACAAAACCGCGTTAAATAACGGTTTAGCCTCAAACGATATTGACATTTGTTGTTATTCAAACAGTATAAGTCGTAAATACTTGAAAATTTTACCAGTTATTTAGATTGCCATTTTCTTTACGTGATTTGATTTTCAAAACATTTTGACTTTTTTTGAGCTATTTATAGACAATTGAAATTTTCAAATTTTTTTTATTTTTTTTTTATAAATGTTGATAAAAAAAATTTAGCTGGGACAAATTACTTGAAAATTTAATTGAAGGGTCCACATAACTTGTTCTAACTCGGATTCAAAAATTATAAAAATACATATGCACAATTTTTTTTATTAGCATTTGAAGTTTAAATATTGACTAAAATTCGTCAAAGTCATGTATATTTTTCACTATTTGGTAGTTAAAAATTTATAAATATTTTTCTATCAAAAGCTAAGAATTGAAAATTTAATACTATGCTGTCCATAAGTTAAGCTTAGAATAATTATAAAAAAGTTTGATATGTATTCAATTTAAAAAATTTTACGAGTGTTTAAAGTTTTAATTTTAATTTGAAATCAAAAATACACATGTAAAATAACGTTTTACTACTAAATAATTTTCGATTTTTGTTATTTTTAAAAAATTACTTCACGTGAGATCTTAAAACTTTTATACTTAAATGTTTGAATTTGTTTCAAAATAAAATATATGATAATATTTAAATATAATATATCCTAGACTGACAAATAATCTCCGTTCAGAATCGTTTTTCGTATACAATGATACCTATCATTGCATTCAAATTTATTCTTCCCTAGTCCGTGGTCCATCCCACCCCCTAATGTACAGCAGAGCGATACTCACTTACCCGCTTTTTTATTTTTTACACTTAAAATAAAAAACTAAAAAAATGATAAAAAAAATGTCCAAAATATTCAAATTAGCTAATTATTAAATCTGATTTAAAAAAAATTTAGATGGTAAAAACATTTTTTTTAAGTCCAGTAGCTGATTTTTTCAAATATCAATATTCTTGTTAAGTAAATTACGATTTAGTTTATGTAGGTAAAACAATAAAAAAATAGTTAGATTTTAACATACACCTATTTAAAAATGTTTATATAAAATATTTTAAAAAAAATTTCACATTTTTACATAATAGTCATGATTAAATTTTATTTAAATCAATTTAAGATATGAAATTGAAATTTTAAATACTATGAAATATAATTGGAGGACCGCAGGTTGCCGGTGCCTGTCAAATACATTAAATATTATGTCAAAAAAGTTTTAATTTACACCTACTACAACTTATGGCCAAAGATGTCGGATGCTTGAGACCAATTATATATAAAAAAGAATAATTTTTGCCCGGCGCAGAAAAATATAATCAGGCCAAATTGGATCTTGATAAATTTTAGGTATGCATAAGCAATAAGCATACAATACCCTGCAATACCCCATGACACCCCTGTCAAATAATATTGTTTAAATATTATCATTATTCATTACTTAATAATATAATACATAGCTGTTGTTAAATTATTGTACGTATGTCGTTTTTTCGTTTAACAAACATAAATACACTTTTCGATGGATAATTATTTTATTAAGCAGTTTTTAATCTGTCGTTTCAAGAGGTCCTATTATTAAATTTGTTATTTTGAAATGTTGATAAAAAATACGATAACACTATGTAACGTACGATTAAAAACCCTATTTTATTTAAGCCTGTAATTTAAAAATATAATGCGGAATTAGTCAAGTTGAAGTACGGTCATTCGCCGCCAGAAGACAATCGACGTCAGCAAAGCGGTATTAATGTATAAAAATTGGACAGCCGCGAATCATGTAGGACGTAGCCGTTGACTTAGAGCCATGTCATGTCATTATTCATTCATCAGTTAGTAGTGATGGGCAAATATTTTAAACAATCGATGTTCGATTGTTTTCGTGTATGAAGCTATCGATGTTGAACTATCGATGTTTGTCATAAGAACATCGATTGTTTAAAATATCGATGGTACAAAAAATCAAAATTTAAAATTTAATATACTCATTAAATTTTGTAAAATAGTAGGAATTTGGATGTTAAAAATTTCTTTAAACTTAATAGTGAACACGGATTTATATTTAGTTGATAATAAACAAAGTTACTTTAGGGGACGTTATAGTAAAAGTAAAACGTATACAACGCTCCAGAGATGGCGTTGTGTTCCGTATCGCCGCCATCTCGGCAGGCCATAATCACGCCCACTATCTACGCAACGGGTTCGTCGCGTTATAGTCGCCGTAGTACTGCACTACTGCGCGGTAAGCCGGTAAACTGTCGACTGTCGAGGTGGATCGGAGATCCTAATCATTATCTTACGTTTCGCAAATGTATAATATTTATTTGACTACAGCATATTTTATATATTTTTTTACCCAAATATTTCTAATTCGCTCTTGAACTAAATTATTTACCTAAATAATAAGAGTATTAGCACATAGTTAGTGCATAAACGTCATAAACAATATAATGTGATTTATATTTATAATTATCGGGTTATTATTTCATAAATAATGTAAAAACAAATATACAGATTTTTTGTGATCATATATAATTATATCTCAAGTATTATGTAATATTAGCAATTATAAATAAATATATTATTGTTACTTGGTAGGTACATCTTGATTATAAATTTTGTAGGTTATTATTTCATCTTTAAGTTACCTAGACGAAAAAAAATATTTCTTTATTATTTTATTTGTTTATTACATTGTTCAAAATATAAAAATTAATTTTACCTGTTCTGTTCAATTGTTTTTCTTGTGCATCTAATATTTTTTTTTGGATTCCTCATCGGCATTGACCTTAAAAATCGACTATCCACTAATTCTGGCAATATACAGTTGAGATAAAAATATTTTAATTTTTCTACCATATTACTTTTCCACAAATCTTCATCGCGTTCAATTTTTTCGATTTTAATTCCATGTGGAGTCCAAATTGCAAATTGACAAAATGTTTTTTTACACATATTTAGTTGGCCTTGTACTTGGTAATACCAATTGTGATTTTTATTAATTCCACCAATTTCTTCAGTTTTGTTTAACGTCAAAAATGTAATTTTTTTTTTGTTTGATACCTTCCTCTGGCGTTAAATGCTCTGCCGATGAAGGACATTTGACCTCAACTATTCCATCACTACCAATCAGACCATCTGGAGTAGCTCCTAAGTATGAATTTTCACTGTCAAAAATCCCACATTTTATAATATTTACATTTAAAAATTTTCTAATGCTCTCATGCCCGTATGCATAGTCCTGTTGTTATGTGTCACATATAATTGCTTATGTGACCAATAGCTAAGTGGCCCATAATACTTTTATGTAACCCTTAACTATTTTTATGTACCACTTAAATTATTTCTTGCATAAACTATATTTATGTATTCTTTAGTTATGTCACGATTATTATCATTATTATTATAATTGATATTATTATTTTCTTAAATCGTGAGTTATGCATAGACCTTATACTCATAGACGGAACAAGCTAGTAGTTCCCGCGGTAAACGGTGGCTGCGCTGCACATCTTGTTCCATACTTCTGCGCATGTGCGTAGGACAAATCAGGTTGCGCTATCACTTATTATTATCGTATCGTATTAGTTTAAATGTTGTCTTTAAAACCAAATACTTATACAGAAAATCGAATTTTATAAATGTATTAATAATTTTTATACATACACAAATTTAATTTATTCAGTTATTCAATTTATCAGTTCTTATCTACTTCTCGTCAAAGCTGGTTGTGCGTTATAGTGTGTTTGTCATATATTCGTATTATTATGCCGTGTGCTAAATGTAATATTAACATATCTCCTAAGAAAACCGTAACTTGTAAAAGTTGTGATTTTGATTTTCATGTGAAATGTACAAATCTTGAATTACTCATTGAATATAATAAGATAAGTACTAAATGGACTTGTGAATATTGTAATTATAATACTAAAAATATTACGCAAAGAAAAAAATTAAATACTATGGAAAATTCAAGCCAGAATAATGAGGACGATTATGATTTTGGGTCAGTAAAAATTTATATGAAAAAAATGTTCAGAAAAATCGAAGTACTTACTACTAACGTCTCATCAATGGAAAGTTCATTAAATTTCTATTGAGAATCATTTGATGAAATCAAGAAGAAAATGGACACTGTTGTAAACATTGTTAATGGTATGGAAAATAGGGTAATGGAAACAGGGTATAAATCTAGTTTAGCGCCCACACGAATTTTTCACTTTTTTTTTTGAAACCTAGGTAAATCAATGTTTTAAAAACGATGGTTCAAAAAAAAATTGGCGGAAATCAATAGTTTTTGAGCTACAACTTTTTCAAATTTGAATTTTTCGGCAATTTACTTAAATAAGTTATTTAAACACATATCTAATCATCGCCGTGTGGCGCAGTGGTCTGAAAACACTGTGTGACGCGTACTGTTACGAGTTCGGACCCGTCGAACGGAGTTAAATTTTTGTCTTTTTTTTTTTTTAAAAATTCATGCAATAAAAATGCATTTTTTTTTAATCTTGTGACCTACTTGGGGTGGTGTTGCATAGCAAATCGAGGGATATTTTCGTTTTTAATTGTCCGAGCGAGCGAGTGACCCGGCTCGGTGACTTAGTGCAATAAAAATGCATTTTTTTTTAATCTTGTGACCTACTTGGGGTGGTGTTGCATAGCAAATCGAGGGATATTTTCGTTTTTAATTGTCCGAGCGAGCGAGTGACCCGGCTCGGTGACTTAGTGCAATAAAAATGCATTTTTTTTTAATCTTGTGACCTACTTGGGGTGGTGTTGCATAGCAAATCGAGGGATATTTTCGTTTTTAATTGTCCGAGCGAGCGCAGCGAGCGAGTGACCCGGCTCGGTGACTTAGTGCAATAAAAATGCATTTTTTTTAAACTTGTGACCTACTTGGGGTGGTGTTGCATAGCAAATCGAGGGATATTTTCGTTTTTGATTTTCCGAGGAATATAGGTGACTCGGTGCTATAAAAATTCAATAATAATACATTAATTCGATGTTCGTTATCGGACGTGCAAATGTTCGTATGCGGATTGTATATGATTTAAGATAAAGATGGATAATGTTTTTGACCGTAAATTAAATGTAATACTTATCTTTGATTCAGATCACTGCGCCACAAGGCAATGTTTAACAAAGTGTTTAAACAACTTATTTAAGTAAATTGCCGAAAAATTCAAATTTGAAAAAGTTGTAGCTCAAAAACTATTGATTTCCGCCAATTTTTTTTTGAACCATCGTTTTTAAAACGTTGATTTACCTAGGTTTCAAAAAAAAAAAGTGAAAAATTCGGGTGGGCGCTAAACTAGATTTGTTCCCCAAATTTATTCAAAGAATTAAATATTATTGTGTATACCTGATCTATATAACCTATTGACCTTAATAGATACATTATAGCACAGTCTCTTAAAATATTTTCTAATTATTCCATACATAAACATATTGTGTTTCAGCATTCTTTTTTACAATATAATATGTTAATATATTATTATACAGAAATATAAAAATAATAATAATATAACACGAATCGAATTTATGTACGGCTTTCGAATAGCACACTTCACGAATACGTATCGAACAGTCGTAAAACACGAAACGGAAAAAAATCTGCGGAAAAAAAAATTAAAAAAAAACGTCGTTCGGCGGCCGTAATTTATACCGCGATGGCGATTGACACGAACGCAATCGAAACCGTATACGTAGGGTTTGAAAGAGACGAACGCGGACAGAACGGCACCGAAAAAGGTGAAAAAGTCTTAAATCCGGTGAAAAACGGAAAACGTTCGAAATAATAATAGTAATAACTGAAATATAATAATAATTGATAAAAATCGCAGTGATAAAAAAATATATATATAATATACGTATTATTATACAAAGAAAAAATATAATATATTATATATAATATCTTATTAAACGAAAACGAATAATATAATTCTTACATATACGTACGTAAAAAGAGAAAATAATATTTATACATTAGTAACGTAACGGGAATACCGAATACGGCGAAAACGATTAAATATAATATTAATAATAAAAATATATAATGACGACAATGACTTGATAACGAAACGGCGGTTCGGAACACCGATCGGTGGGCGGGGCTTAAAAAAAATGTAATTTTCCTATTGGACGCGCTTAGGATATGGGTGGCGCCGCGGCGGACAACGAGTCAACTACTACGCGTTTTATAATATAAGATTAAAACTACCTAGAAAAGTTGAATTACTAATATTATATACCAAGTAAAACATTCAGTAAATAATCGTTATATACTTATGTAATCGTATTTAAAATAATAAACAAAACACTCCTAACAAAAAATGCTAACAGTACAAAAAGTATAAAATAACTTTATTTTAAATTAAATATCCTTTTCAATTTCATATACCACGCGTACGCAGAGTTCCAAAAATCTTACTACGGACGCGATGATGTGACACCCCTGTTGAACCGCACAGATTTCAAAAATCTTTCTCCAATCATAGTCGATATGAGCCGGCAGAACGACAACGTGAAAATGTCGACAGTGGACCTCAGAATTGAACTCGAAGCCGACGAAGCGTTTCCAGCTTCCACTTCAGCATATTGTTTAATATTACATGACCAAATTATAACTTATAACCCGTTTAACGGGGAAGTGAGAACCTTGTAAAACTTAATATTAATTTAATAAATGAAAAATTGTTTTTAAATATCACGTCTTTTTTTATTTTACACAAAATTATTTTACAAATATGAAAATTGTTTTTACATTTATGTATTTATTATTAAAAGAGTTTACGTTTTGGTATGAAATAAAATTCCGATACAGCGCTATCGAAGTTTTGTGTTGACGCTGACGTATTGAAAAAATATGGTCCATCATTTTCATCGGCTGCTCTGCTCCACCTTGGTATAATATGACTCGGTGAAGGAGATCGTGATATCGGTGTAGACGGCGGTGACATTGGTGTAGGTAATGATAATGGTGAAATAGCCATCGTTTCGTCGAAAATCTAAAATAAAAAATATTATTTAATATTTTTGTTTAAGGAATAATATAATTTTGAATTACCTTATGTGAGTTGTTCGCCCTCTGGTTCAACAATGATTCAGCTAATTGTTCAGCTGCACACATCTGTATTTGATTGGTGAAATTTGGTATAGACTTAACGACTCGATCGTCTTGTATGTTCTTAATGAAAACTATCATCTCGTCAACATTTTTCAGCGGTGAATTATGTTGAGTGCATTTCTTGTCTAGGTATACGGCAATCTCTTCATATTGTTTTATAACCAACGGAGCGGTGAATACTTCTTTTCGCACGATGCTTTCGAAAATAGAGCATTCGAGATATTGAAGACGTATAAGATCCGCCCGGTTCAACAGTACTCTGCACACATTTTCTCCGCTGTACGTCATACTCGATAGTTTCATTTTTTCGTCTTCATAAAATATAACTCGCTTATATTTTTGTGGTGTGTCTAATATGAACGACAAGATATGTCCCATGTACGAGAATATTTTTTTCAAAAAATCTGTAGTAATATGCACGTAACGCGATGAAGTTAATAAATGAACAACGACTTGTAATTTTTCACTCGGATCAATACCAATATGTACAAACTTACGGGCTGCAAAGTCTAGTGTGTAGCTAGTAGATTCGATGAGTTCGGTCGGAGGTTTTGGTGGTACATACGTAAAGGTATGCTTCTTGTATAACGCTTTGTTGTCTTCGATTGAACCGGCCATATTAAATCACTTGTTAGTAAACGTTGAAAAAAAGACTTGGAAAAATTATAAAGACTTGTTGAAACGCGGAGGTGAATTACAAGTGTGTAAGACTGAAGACAGACTGATTGTATGCCAGCTCTTGCAGAGTCAAGTGTCTATCGATTTGAGAAATTATTAGGTGGGAAAACGATAATAGGTAGGGGTAAATTCCTCTATGACAAAGGATGGACATGTGACTCATAATTTTGGGTTTAAATACAAATTCTATGGGTGTACAGAACGTGATGCCGACAAACATTTGTGGATTATCGGTAAGTATTTCTTTACTAAGGTCATTGATTAACAATAGATATGTTGTTGCAAGTATATTCCTGTCGAAATTATGTATTGCATATATTTTGATTGAGATGTTGATACATATTGCATCCGGCGGCTCGAATACATGGGAGTCAAAAATATGGCGCGTGCATAAAAATATGGTGTGTGTACAATAATATGGTGCATGTACAATAATATGGCGCGCGCGCAAAATACGTCATTTACGTGTGGGAGCGGGTGGTGTGGCGGCAGGGGGTAAAAATACGTCATGTACGTGTTGGACCTGGTGGCGGTAGGGGGTAAAAATACGTCATGTACGTGTTGGAGCGAGTGTCGGTAAGGGGTGTGGTAATGGTCAGAGGGTCAGGGGGTGTGGTAATGGTCAGAGGGTCAGAGGGTTAGGCAATGGTCAGAGGGTCAGGGGGTTAGGTTCCTGAACTCTCCTTTTCATACTACTTACCTACACCGTAAAATAAATGATTTTGAAGTTTTTATATACATTTTATATAATAAATGTTACAATAAAATTGTATAATTTATTTGTAGTCACTAGTGGGTGTGGGGTCGAAACACTCCACGGGCCTGTTCTATATTTATAATTTTAGTCCCCCTTCTAAAAATGCAAATTTTACGCCTATGAGTTAGTCGTATAAATGAGCACTAGGCGTAGATATTGTACTGCACTATTAAATATGCATGGCTAATACAATTTTAGACAATTGTATTTGTTTTAATAATTGCAGGCAACTATTGATATGACGGTCGTTTTAAAATCGCAGTGGTGCATGTTGTATTTATTTACGATAGTATGTGTAAAGGAAAACGGTTTTAGTCATGTTTGGGGGGTGGGAGGGTGAACAAAATTTTATTTTAGTTGTATAAAATTGCAGTACAAAATAATTATATAATACTAGTAGGATATAAAAGGGGATTCAACACCTATTCCCTATCCCTATCCCTATCCCCTATCCCTTTTACTATCCCCACTCACTATCCCATAATCGCCGCCGCCGCGAACCGTTCAGTCACGTAACCTACATAATATTTTTTATCAGCGCACGACTGTTATCAGCTCATTTGTTATCAATTACATAACCGTTATATTATCAGCGCGCAACTGTTATCAGCTCATGTGTTATCAATTACGTAATCGTTATATTATCAGCGCGCAATTGTTATCAGCTCATGTGCTATCAATTACGTAACCGTTGTATTATCAGCACGCAACAGTTATCAATAACGCAACCGACATAGCATGTTCGACTTACAAAAATGAAATATTTTGTTCATGGTACACATTTCGCCGCTCATCTAAACAGTCATCGAATACATTTATGTATTCGATAACGTATTGGATAAATCTGTATTCTGCGTTTTGAGAACTATTCTTATCTCCACCTTATAACTAATGTTAATGTATATATCCTTGAAATATAAAAAGGACCACCTGCATCATAACTAATGTAAACCACTTGGTATAACGAAGCACAAGTATATATCAATATGATTTTATCTTCTTTGTCCCTTTCTCGGAAATTCTTAATTTTTGTCGGCACAACTTTCTTCGGCATGAACACGTATATGTAAAAAGGACCACCTGCATCATAACTAATTTAATATATATATCCTTGAAATGTAAAAAGGACCACCTGCATCATAACTAATGTTAATGTGTATATCCTTGAAATGTAAAAAGGACCACCTGCATCATAACTAATGTTAACCACTTGGTATAACGAAGCACATGTTTTTTATCAATGTGATTTTATTTTCTTTGTCCCTTTCTCGGAAATTCTTAATTTTTTGTCGTCAAAACGTTCTTCGGCATGAACATGTATATGTAAAAAGGACCACCTGCGTCATAAATATTAAAGATTACAAAAAATATTTACAAGGTTCTATAATATTAAGGTTTACAAAAAAAAAATATTTACAAGGTTACATAGTGTTTAAAATAATTATTTACAAGGTTCTTACTTCTCCATTAAATGGATTATAAGTTATAATTTGGTCATGTAATATTAAACAATATGCTGAAGTGGAAGCTGGAAACGCTTCGTCAGTTTCGATTTCAATCCTGAGGTCAACAGTTGGTGTTTTTACGTTATCGTTTTGTCTGCTCATGTCAACAATTATAATCGGACAAAGATTTTTGAAATCAGATCTGGACAATAGAGGTGTAACATTGCCATGTCCATAGTAAGATTTTTGAAACACTGTATATGCGTGGTATAATGTAGCAATCTTATTTTTGGTAAAGTCGCTTTGGAAATCTTCGTAGGGGAATACTTCAGCTTTTAAATAAACCTTCAAGTTTTTAATTTTACAATGATCGAAAAATGACATTGCTTTGCTCGAGCTGTTTTTCCTATCAGTCTGAAATCCGATGATAACATATCGTGGTTTTTCCAATTTGTTGGATGTTTTTACTTTCCAAGAATGTGATGTGTTTTGAGGTAGAAATGGATATTCACACAACTCCCTCGATCTAAACGCACATTTTAGTGGCTTCTGATTGTTTACTACTTTCAGCAATCTAATTTTTTCTTTATCACTAACTTTTACTACAGGCATTCGCCATAATATTTTCGTTATATTTATTTTAACATCTTTTAGTTTAGGTGCGTCTGTGACAATTGCATTATCTCTGTACTGTTTAACAGAATTTATATCTAGCGAAGCTCTATTTAATATAAGTTGCTGGTTGCAGTTTATTAAAATTCGTTTATAATCTTCACAAAAGCAGAACAAATCTTTAAGATTAATACATCCGTTAAACATATCACTGTTAATAAAATCTTTATTTACATTTTCAATGTCCTTATCCCAAACAGCGTTATGGTGTGATGTAATATTCGAATTATTATAAGAGCAATATCCTTTTAATGTGGTTGTTACACCTGGATTGGCGAGTTTCTGAATTTGAATACCATTTATTTCATATTTCATTTCGGAGAAAAGAAATGCCAGCCTGTTGTTTATAAATCGAATATCGTCAGTTATTTCTACAGGCTTGGTTATTGTTCCTTCGATATAAATATAACTTTCACACGGCAGAGTATAACACTCCGTGTTGTGCAAAGCAATACGCACTTCATCGTTATTAGAGAGAGCTGACGTGGAATAAGGTAAAAACGAATGATAATCAATTTGTGTTATTCTACAATCGTCAACGTATCCAGCCGTTACATCTAAATACATATCGTCCATGTTAAATGGCGTTTAACGAACGTAGAAAAGCTAAATTTTCAGCTGTTAGACTTTTTCCAACTTGTTTTCGTTTCGTATATTTCTTCTTCAGAGTTGTTGTCTTGATAGTGTTATTAACACGACTAACGGGTTTCACGTATGCGGTCCTATATATATTGTGAAATTGCAACGCCATTTTATCACAAGTCTTGAATCAATAGACGTATTGATATCGGTTCACCTCGTAGATCGATCAACTCGTTGTTCTGATTTTTTAAAATTATACTTGCATACGATATAGATGTAGAATTGATGGAGTAAAATACCAAATGTGTAGGTATCTCTATTATTTTATAGCCCGGAGGAACATTAGGATAAAACTCGTGTATTGTGTGAGACTGCTTTCCGTTGTTGAATGAGCCCATAGCTAGGTTTGATTCTATATATATACAGTTTGTTTTGGTAATATTTACCAACGTATCCGATTGGTGTTTAATATTAGCATCATAAATTCGATTTTTAAAACCTAACAACTCGCCTATGCTATTAGAAATGGAAAAATCTATAGATTTGCTACACATATGCCGGGTTGCATAAACGATCGATAAAAACAGCACGATAAGGTTTGCTATCGGGTCGATAAACCATTATATAAATATCTTTATCGGTTCTATTAAGTACATCACTGTTGCATAAAATGTTGAACAATTATAAAATAATTTGATGACTTACCTTGGTCATGGTAGTTTGGTATATTCAATAACGACCGATTTATCGTTTTTGTTATCATCATTTTTGAAATGTTACCGACGACTACTATTTGGCGAATTGCGAATGGTGATTATCGATTTTATATTTATATCGAATATTGACAAATACTGTGCAAATAATATAGATCTATATATTTGCTATTGAGTACCGACAAGAGTACCGACAACTAATACATTTGATAAATTGAAATTTTGTTTTTTAAATTATAATACCTACTACAATATGTCTAATATAATTAAACGTAGAAGCAAAAATGTCAATGATGCAGAAAAACATACGTTATTGAAGTTAATTAAACCACAGTTAAGTGTAGTTGAAAACATCAAGGTGTGTACTTATTTCAGTTTAGAATAAATTATATTTAATTTAAGTTGCTAACATTTTCTGCTCATGTTTTAAATTAGACTGATGGTGCTACAAACAAAATGAAATGTAGTGTTTGGGAAAATATAACTACAAGTTATAATGCATTGCAAACTACTGGACCAAGAACCAGCAGTCAGCTAAAAGCATTATTTGATGTTATGAAACGTAAAACTAAAAAAGATAAAAGCTCTGAAAAAGTAAATTATTTTAGAAATACACACAATATTGAATTATTTATGTTTAAATTATTTTCTAAGTAGGTAGGTTATAATTTTAACTAAGAATATAATTTTATTGTATTTGGTTTAATGTACTTAACAAATTTATGTTATTTTAATAGTGCTCAAACAGGTGTGAACTATTTTGTTGTAGATTAAAGTTAATAATATATTTTTTAAAACAGGTTAACTCTTACATACATCAGGCCACAGAACAAACTGAGAGGGAAAAAGAAGTAATGCTAGATCTTATTTCAGAAAACAAATTATCTGTTGTATGTTATACATTGTAATTAATTATTTCTTAATTTAATTTACCTACAAAATTATATATATATTTATGTAGGATTCATTAGCTTGTTCGACCAATGCGTGGGATACCATTGCTGAAACATATAATCAACTGCAAACTAGCGGGGTGAAAACAAGTGGTGAATTAAAAATGATGAACCAAGTTTTATACAAAACGGCCAAATCCGATTTAAATAATGAAAAAGTAAGTACCATGTAAAATAATTGAATGAGTAATGTAGGTAGCTTTTCATTCTAATAGTAGCTCTATAGTTTAAAATAGTATGAAGTAAAAAAATTATTATTATAGTATTCAAAAATTTCCAAGATACCAAAGGTATGTTTAACGTGGACCTAAGTGGCAGTTGCCTTGGCTGCAAAATTTTAAAATTGTTTATATGCAGTATTCGTTAATTAAAAATACAGTTAAAATAGTAGTTTTTTTATAATATATATTTTAAATATTTTAAATATACAATGTTTGGTTATGGAGTCCCAATTTACAATTAATTGATGCTTTTAAATTTAAAACAATAATACAACAGATTTACATTTTTTATTAAAGACCTATCTATCTTTGTCTATATTTTCTGTTGTGTTTTATATCCATAACATTTGAATATGATTTTAATAGAGAGACACTTACAAAACCGGAGGAGGACAATCTATGATTCATCCTTCAACAATCAGTAACAAAATAATTGGCATGATGGGTAACCGATTCGAATCTATAGAATCACCTTATGATTGCGATGGTGATTTTCCAAGTACATCTGTAAGTTATACCCCAGTTTCTACTGATGATCAATATGTCGAGATTTTTGATGAAAGTAGTCCAGTAGAATGTAAGTTCTTTTAATAGTTTTAAAAATTTAATTTAAGAATATTGTATTGTTTTGTTTTTCTTTTAGATTCTTATTTGGGCCCTAATGATATAAATTCAATCGTAGAAGAAAGTACTTTACAACCCAAATCACTTAGATTTGATGACGTGGTAGATAATCAACATACAGAATATGGTAAAAATTATTATCCAAATTTTTAAAACACATTTTGTACAGTTGTTGAATTTTGTTTAGAAAATATAACAAGTGACAAGCAGGTAATGCAAGATCCACTTAAAAATTCAACGCCACAAGAAAAATTCCCGAAGGTTTCAACACGTGTACCTCCCAAGAAAGTATATGAAAATTTAAATGAACTTACTAACCAGCGATTAGGAGCATATAGTAAAAAGGAATCATTTATAAATGACAACAATGCTTTAAAAAGGAAACAATCAGAAATAAAACTGGAAATTTTAGAAATAGAAAAAATTGTGGCTAATGAAAAATTGAAGGCAGAAAGAGAGAACTATGCTTCTCAAGTTAAGCAAAACAAGCTTAAAGAAGATATTTTAGAATGTGAACTAAAAAAGAAATTAAAAGAACTATAGGAATTATTATTATTTATTATTTCATTTTTTATTTATTTATGTATACAACCAAAAGAATTGTGATTTTATTTTAGTCTGAATCAAAAGATATTTGACTGTTATTATATTTATTATATCATTTTTTATTTATTTATGTATACAACCAAAAGAATTGTGATTTTATTTTAGTCTGAATCAAAAGATATTTGACTGTTATTATATTTATTATATCATTTTTTATTTATTTATGTATACAACCAAAAGAATTGTGATTTTATTTTAGTCTGAATCAAAAGATATTTAACTGTTATTTTATTTATTATTTATTATTATTTTTTTTTTTTAATAAGAATGATTTATTGTTATTTATATATATTTTAAACATTAAAAGATTTATTCTCAAACAAAACAATTTTTTTTTTTAAATACAAAGGTTATGAGTAACTTATGACTGTTATTAGTCTTTGAAGGCCCTGTTTTCAATTTGATTTATTTGTAAAATAACTAGAGTTATTCAACAGATAATAAAAAGTAGATAATAATCAGTTCTTCAATGATTGATTATGCTTATTATAAGTAATTTAATCCAAAAACTTTGAGATCTCTTTCCAAAGATTTTTATCTCAGTATGCTGAAGAGTTTCAAACAAAACTCTAGAGGCTGGACTCAAATTAGTACGTCTGAAGCAACCATATCCATATGTAAGAAATGCTTATAATTTTCTAAAGGATGTGTGCCAACGAATAGATAAATAGATATACAACATGATATGTTTATTTTATTCTTTTATTTGTAGTTAAGAAAAATAAGTTTCTATTAAATCATTTCTTACAACATTTCCAATCTGTCTTACTGGTAAAGCTGGTAATTCTTCTAATAAATTATTGTCTAATAGCTGTTCATTTAATGGCATTTCATCGTTTTGTTTCAGTAAAATATTATATAAGACTGCAGTAGCAACAATTGTTGTCAAAGCTGTCTTTGGTTGAGTGCGAATGCCAACAGACAAGACGGGAAAACGTCGTTTTAAAACTCCAAAAACACGTTCAATGACATTTCTTGTACCTATTTGGGCTTTCTGTAATTAACATAAAATTTAAAGTAGGCTACATCAGAATAATGAAGTAATATTTTGACAATATTAATTTTATGTTTAGTTTTTAATATACATTTAATTTATGAAAAATACAATTTTTATCCATTTATATCATTGATATTGCTTGAGTCATGGTGACGTATATAATTAATAAATATTAGATGTACATTTGGTACGATAACAACAATATCTGAAAATATGCTTACTTGATATTTTTTTTCAGAATTAGTAGTGGGATTTAGTAAGGGAGTCATAAGATAACTTCTGCATGGATAACCACCATCACCAACAAGAAAACATCCTTCATACTCATTGTTTTCGAACTGAGCACGGAGTAAACTGTTGTCAAATACAGTGCTATCATGCACAGATCCTGGCCATCTAAATACACAGTATTAATATTTAATATAATTTAACTAAAATATTTTTTTGTATTACCTAGCCACAATATTCATTATCTCCATTTTGCTGTTACACACAGCCTGTACATTGAATGAAAAGTAGCCTTTTCGATTTCTGAATTGTTCGCCTATATCACTATTTGGGGACTGTATTCTGATGTGGGTACAATCAATAGCACCAATAACCCTGGGAAAATTATGTGTTTGGTAAAATCCAATCTGTACTTCTTGTTTTTCATTTTGGTTCTTGGGCATATTAATGAAAAAGGGACGAAGACATGCTAAACGTTTTGAAACACGTTTAACAATTCTGCATACAGTAGACTTATGCACTTGTATATGATCGCCTAAAACAGCCTTAAAATACAAAAATCATATTTTTTTATAAGAAAATTCTCAGGGTAATAATTAGACTAAGCAAAGATCCACAAATGTAACTTACTTGAAATGCTCCAGTAGCATAATATCTTAATGCTATTAACAGTTGAATCTCCGGTATGATTGCAAAATTTCTACTTGTACAATGTTTTAAATCAGTTCCAACTGCATTAAGTAACATCATAAATGTGTTCTTTGTCAATCTATAACATTGTTAAATAAAATACTTATTAAAATATTAAACTATTATTATTATAGTTTATGCCTTATTGGCGTTTATGCATAATTATTGGTATTTACACATTAGTGACTTACCTAAATCTTGTTTTGAAATCCAAATCATCGTAATTTTCAAGCGGATTGAAACGATTTCGGAATGTCCGTGGTCTTGGAAGATTAATAATAATTTCAAAAATATGTTCATCGTCATTAGATGATGAGGAATTAGATGACGACGATGATGATGATGTATTTAAATACATTGTTTTTATTAATTAGTTATAAAATCATAAATTACTAATTTAAAAAATAAATAATCACATGATAAATAAAATAGGCAATAACCGACAGAACGCAGTAATGAATAGAGACAGTACACAATAGCAAGTAGAGGTAGTTCACAGTAGCGAGTAGAGGTAGTACACAGTAGCGACTAGCGAGTAACGACAGTACACAGTAGCGAGTAGAGGTAGTACACAGTAGCAAGTAGAGGTAGTACACAGTAGCAACTAGCAAGTAACGGCAGTCCTCAGTAACGAGTAGCGACACTTCGATTATATGAAACCGCTATCGCGATTCGCGTTACGTATTTATAATCACACGCTGTTATCAGTATTCAGTACAATAAAGTTATAGAGTTCTTTTTATTATTTATCGAACCAAAATCGGGCCTTCAATTTATCGAACCTATAACAACATATTTATCGGATTGATAAAAGTTAAGATTCGTTTATGCAACAGCCAATATTTTTATCGACTCGTTATCTGTATTATCGAACCGATAACTACTTATCGATCGTTTATGCAACCCGGCAATAATTTCACATTTTAACGTGTTATTATTGGCCTTCAACTCAAATCTTTCATGATTTGGTAATAAACGTTTAATAGCTGTCTCAATTTCTTTCAATTCATAAGAACCTGTAGGTATTGTAAAAGTTTCACTGACTTCATTTGATTCATCATTGTATGTGAAACTTATTTTATTACACCTCTCCGTTATATTAGGTATAGAATTATTCGTCTGAAAACCCAACAGGCAAATCTTGGCATTTTTACTGACTTCTATCGGTGGCACAAAATCGCAAGACAATACACTCGAGTTTCCAGTCAAAGTTATGGTGTACATGACAAAAATTGCAAACATAAGTGACCACAGTTTGTCGTATTGTATTTGTATCTGTCGTAATTATATTCGATATTACAACCTTTGAAATAATTCTGTATTTCTAACGACGGCGGCAAATTTCCAAAACTGTCGTAATATTTAACTTGTTTTCCAATTTTTTTATACGCTACCCAATGCGTTCCTGCTCCGTTTTCGACGTCTAAATCAACTACGGCCGACTTTCGATGTTTTACTCTCAGAGGTAACTTGTCTCTAGGAAATACTCCTATAAAATGAGGTATTTTCAACATGTCAGCGTATTTTATAATCTCTAAATCGTACAACGCTCTATCGGGTAACGTGGATATTAGTTTTTTGTCGTTTGTCTAGTTTTTTTTATTGACCCGTCTTTGTAAGGCGCCAGGTATAAACCTTTACCTTTAACAATTTTATAAGACCTTCCCTTGTGTGGTGCAAGATATAGACCTTTTCCTAAATGAATAGGGGCGTTTTTACCAGAATTTAATTCATTTACGACTTTTACTATATTTCCAACACCACCGGTAAGTGCGCCTAATGCCGATAAACCAGCGAAAATAGGTATTAATGGTATCTATTAACTCGTTAGAACCATTAAAAAAAATAATTCCTTCTATAATAAGCCGACTTAATACTATTGAAACTTATTATAAAGACAAACCATAATGTCATCAGCTATCATCGACATTCATTGCGTTCTCGGAGAAAAGAATATGTATATGATTAAAGAGATGACTATCGTAGATAGAGAAACATGGGCAAGTCAGCAATGGATTTTTAAAAATTCAAACTTTAAACAAGACAATAAAAGACGAAAAATTAACAAGTGGCTGGAACGTAATCATCATCAACTATCTGTAACTTACGGTGATGTCGAATATGAGGAGCTAAGTATAATATTAAATTCATTAAAATTCAAATGCATCTACGTCAAAGGGGAACAGAAAAAACAAATTCTTAAAGAGTTTGTACAATACATACCAATCATAAACATTGAATAATTGGGCTGCCCTCGATTGGATCAAATATCCAATGATAAAACTTTACCTTACTGTAATTTTCATATAGAATTTAATCCTAAACAATGTACATCTTATAAAGTATTTGCTATAGCAAAATGGTTTATAAATTATTCTTGAAATTTATTTTTATATACACTTTTGTTTTTTTTTTTTTAATAAACATAATATATTATATTTTAACAAATGTTTTTTTCTTTTTCATATGTACACACACACACATACACAAGCATTTAAATGGGTTATTAAATTAAATATGTTTGGTCTTCCATCTAAAAATATGATTAAATATAATTTAACCTAAACAGAGATCATTTTATTAAAATACAATATCACATCAAATAATCACAAGCTATTACATAATATTTTCAATATACATACATATTTAATTACATTAATGTACCAATTTTCAGTTATAAAATATTTAAAAATTGATTACAATATAAACAACAAAATATATCAAATGACAAAAATTACAATTATTAACAAACTAATACCCCGCCAGATCCATCATGTTAACTATATCAGCTTCTAATCCAAGTTCTTCAGCTTCCCTATAAAAATTAAAAATAATATAAAAAAAAGTAAAATATAATTATTTTATACTTACTCTATAAGATAGTGACCATGAGCCAAGGTATGGACCTTGTCTTCCAACACGTGCCTTTTATCGTCAAAACAGTTAAACGTTAGTTTATTACTATTAATTGTCACCAATTGATGACCAAACGAACGTATTGAAATGTTTTGACGATAAACATTCAAGTCATTATCACCAAATAAACATTGACGGTGATGTTCAAAGGTCATGTGGTTCTTTACCACATGAGCTCTGATTCCTTTTGCTTTAATTTTATCATCACCTTCAATTTTATAGGCATAAGACTTAGCCCTCAATGCACAGAACTCAGACATAATCCGCCCATCTGTTTTATCCAAAAAGAGACCAGAGACTTTTTTTCTCTCGGCGATGAAACATGGGTGATCATGCGGTAGGTTAGAAGTGTCCATACGATCTAGTAAATTTGGATTACAGTCTAGATCATTATAGAAATCATCCGTATGGATAAAATACAACAGTGAATCTAAAATAATAATCTAAATTAATATTATACATATATATAAAGGTACTTTTAATATATTTACCTGTATCAGTATACACAAGGCTGATATTATCATTATAATGTCTCCGCATAACATTATAATGATAATCATACATCAACGTTTTGCTAATGTCCAGCACTGAAAAACCTATTTAAAAAAAAAATAAATAATATATTAAAATAAAAGTGAGAATTTAAAGTGAAAAATATTTACCAATATAAATAGGTTTGCAGAAATCTATAATTTTTTTATCCAGAGATACTGCTGATAGATTTTCGTTGTATGATGTCATGTATTTAAACGTTCTCTTATTAACTAATTTTTGAAAACGTCTTGGACATGACACCAACTTCATATGCAGCCTCTTTCGCATCGATTCCATTGTCTTTCCTAAATATCAACAATGTTATGAAAAAAAAAATAATAATAATAATAATCATAATGAATAACTGACCGAAAATACTATTTATCATGAGCTTGAAAAACTCTCTCTCAAAATCATTGGTCGCTTTCTTTCGCATTTCGGTATTCAAGATAATGTATTCTGCAAGCCATGCTGACTGACTGAATTGAACGACTCTATGCACCTATAACATAAAAATGTATAAATATGTAAGTCACTTTTATCAGTTATGCTAAATTTTGTTATTGATAATAGTTTCGAATTTTATCTTATAAAAATACCGAGAAATTTTATGATAATATGATATCAAAATGTTAAGAAAAATTCAGTGCAACCAATAAAAGAAAAAAAAATATTTACTTTTTCAACTATAAGTCTGTTTTTTATAGCCTGTTGCAGATTTCGATAATGAATGACGTAATTTTTTTTTGATTCAAGCGTGGCCATCAGTTTTTGAACCTTCGATCCAACGGGTATTCCATTTTTAAGAAGGAATGGTAGGTCGTTGTGCATGTCGTGGAGCTCTTTTGGATATTTTACGTCCACTTCATAGATTCGTTCGATAGCGGACGTTTCATCAAAATCATTCAGACCGTCGAGCACTGGCTTAACCCATTTGAAATCACCAAATGGTAAATATTGGCTCATCGCCCAGCCGTAAAGATTATTGCCTAGGGATATATAATAATAATAATAATAATAAAATAATTTATTTATACTTACAGTCTTGGTATACTAGCCACGAATTTGGTTTTTCTTTATCATAATTGGGGGCTTTTTCGTTATTTGCCTTCGCGTACCGCATGCTCGCCTGTACTAACCCCCCTCGAATACCTATAATAAAATAAATATGAAACAATACAATTTTTAATTTTTAAAAAAATTTTTTTCTACCTTTTTCAAACATGAGCAACATTTCATAATCTGATAAAAGTTCCAATTCTACAGCGGTCTTCTTTAGCATACAATCGAACGATATACCCGGAGCCGTATAATAATATGCGGGGTCAATAGCGTAAGATTTTAAACAAACATCACGAAAGGTTTCGAAGACGTCGGCGAGTAACAGTACATCGATTTTCAGATATAAATCTGAATACTCGCCGAGCGTCGCACAACCAAAGTGCCCCCAAACGTTCACAGCATGATCATAATCTTCTTCTTCAATATCTGTCTCCTTCAGTCCACTATAAAAATCTTCTTTACTCGATAATCTATTTTCGTCTAATCTGGCCCAATTATCCGTATACTCGTAAGGGTACACCCCCTTACGAGTAACGAGCGCCATATCGTCACCATCAAAATGTCTGGCGGTCTCCCGGAATTTTTCAAGTCCAGGAGTTAAAAGATTGTCGGACAAAGTTTGCAAGCTTGAGGGCATGAATCTGAACGTATCAATAAACCGAACTGTAAAGGTACTACTAATATACTTCGAAAAAGATATAAATTTTTCTTTACTATTCGGAATTACTGTTATGGTTTTTGAATCATAACCTAGCTCGGTCACGATAAAATGAGCATCATAATTAGACAAATTATGAAAAAAACACGGTACAAATTTAGGCTGTTTTAGTTCTAGATTGCAACTAGAACATAATGTCTGCCTAAATTGTCCGGTTAAGTGGCAATGATCTTTTACTTTTGAATTTTGTGTGAATGAACATTTGCATATTTCACAATATTTACATTCTCGGTGTTTATTTTCCTCCGCCTCGGTCATTACCATTGTCACATTTGTCTTTAGTAATTGTTCAATTTTTCTTCCTACATCTACAATTTCATTTACAAAACGCCTAGCTACGTCCTGGGCCCCCTCACTACCCCGATAAATTACTGGAGCTAAGGGGATGTTAAACCGTTCTAATAACTCTAGTGGGACGTCTTCCCTCGGTTTAACAACAAACCCAAAGCTCATAGGCACGTGCTTATTTATAACTACTGTATTATTACCTTTTTGCTCATTGGTCTTAACTAACATGGCTTCAAAGTCTGCGTATATTACAATGGGATGACGAATAGCGTTTTTAAAATTGTTAAACTTCAATTTTGTATTGACAGGAGGCATTAGAGGTAAAATCGCCTTATGCGAACCACATATCGCCTTGTGCTGCTCCAATGCCTCCTCCCCGCTCAATTTATACTTGCAGTTTTGATGATCAAATGTCGTAAAACAGGTCTTGCAGAATAAAACGCTTTCTTTGTGCCCAGTTTTTTGAGACCTAATCAGTCTAGAAAAATTTGAAATGTAAACATAATGGAATTTTTCGCTATTCATAATGAAAATCAGATCGAAATGGTCCTGTTTTTCTTCTTTGACAATTTTTAACGGAAAAATATGATTTACTGGATTCTTTAAAGGGGCTCGAAATATTTGATCAATTCCATATATGTTTATGGAAACAGAATTATTTTTTTGTTCAAATTTTTTTACCTCCCACCACGGTGTTGGGACTGGCAGACTATTAAAATCGTATTTATCTTCATGTTGATAATAATTATTACAAACACGAAATTTATTAGGACCAGTGACAAATTTTGCTAATATAGCCCACTTAAATGACTGCTGGTTATTAGATTGGGGATTGATAGTCGCACGTTTACAATTAATATTACTGGGGAGCTCAATATACGAAGACTCGTCAGCCGGTAAAAATACATTATTATTATCATTATAATTTTCATTATCATTATTATTGTCATTATCATTATTATTGCTATCATTATCGTTATTATTACTATCATTATCGTTATTATTATTATCATTATTATCATTATTACTATTATTATCATTATTACTATTATTATCATTATTATTTCCCTCATCAAAATTAATTTCAACCAATGGTAATGACCCTCCCCCCATAGGTGTAAATCTATATACAGTTAATAACATCCCATCAATTGTTTCTAATCTATAACCACTTCCTATGGATAGGTATTCTTCTTCTTTCTCCATTAGTTTGTCAAACGACTGATCTATTATCGAATCTAGATCAGAATCTGCTAAAATCGCCCTTGCCGATGTCAGAAACGATCTATTCTCGGACGAGTTCTCTATTTCAGGTCTATTATAGGTCGATTCAAGTTTCAAATTAAATTGTATAATCCTGTGTTTTAAAATATGCTCATTCAGTAAATCAGATTAATAGGGTTTGAAGGAGGAGAGAAAAGATCGATAGCTGTGGAGGTTATTAATATTTTTTGCAAAATAGTGGACGGCAGTTCTATTGTGCGACGAGCTTATTTCTGAAAAACCTAACGTGATGGTTTTATCCATACGCGCCTTTTTACCATATATACGCGGTATGGTATTACGCATACGCTTACGACCTACAGTCGTGTTTGAATCTAAAGATTTTTAATATATAAAAAAAAAAAAAAAAAAACGAATTAGCCTATGCTCTATCTATGATATTAAATAAAAAATCTTTAAGTTTTGAAGAATAACTGATTTTCTTTATAATATAAATATTTAAAAAATCGTACCTGACACATCGCATAGTCCTGAATTTTCGGCATTTTTTAAAACTTCAAGAAATAACGCATCATCACCATCATCCCATTGTTCGATCGTAGATGGAATAGTTACATTTTGACGGGTGTTAGATGGTCCAGCTGGAATGTCAGGTACAAAAATATTGGGTGAAATCTCCACTTTGTCGCTGTTATGTTGGACGACTTGAGCTGATTAGAAAAAATTAACAAATAAAAGTATGTAGTTATTAAATTTAAAATTAATTAACAATCAAAAAAATATATATATCATACCTGGCATATCGCATAGTCCTGAATTCTCCGCATTTTGTAACACTTCAAGAAATAACGCATCATCACCATCGTCCCATTGATCGGCCGCTGATGAAATAGTCACATCTTGACGAGTGTTAGATGGTTCAGCTGGAACGTCAGGTACAAAAATATTGGGTGATATCTCCACTGTGCCGTCGTTACGTCGGGTGATAGATTGAATACGAGAAACAGCTATGAAAAAAAAAAAAAAATATTAAACAAAAATGAACTGTAAAATTATTTAAGTATATAATATATATACATACCATGTACGTTTTTAACATGTCGATTGAGATGGGATTTTTGTACGAATTTTTTAAGACAAATAGTACACTATTTGTAATTGTACTAGTAAGGCTAAAGACACATTGAACGGTCACAGACACTTGATGCGCTTAGTGTCCGACGATCTTAAGCATTTATTTTGGAGGAGGAGGTGACAAAATTTTAAACCAAGGATTACTAAAATATTATTTTGACCGTTTACTATTGTAAATGACTGCTTTACGTAATATCTCCAATCATTTTATGGGGTGAAATATCTAGCCGATATGTTTTTAAAGGATTGGGTGGGATCGAACCACCCACGATAGGCGTACCCCTAACGCGTCCTTGACAATATACAGCGGCCACCATCGTATGGACGCATTATGTGTTGTAAAAAAATATAATGGTTACCATTTAACGACTGCCCTTTTGACAATAAACGTAAGTTTTATATTTTTTAAATATAATCTGTAGATAATACTTTTCATATACTATTTAACACAAATCTTTAAAATATTTAAATACCTGATTAAAATAATAAGGCAAGTATTAATAAAAAAAAAATGTATTTATATTTTTTTAAAAATAAAACATTAACTTCGTCATAATCATAACCTCATCCCTCATAAACATCCATATGGATGTTTAGTTCTGCATTTTCATCTTCATCACCGCCCCAATCATCAGCGTTTGGTTCGGGACTCGTTGAATATTGAGGGGAATTTAATATTTCCCCGTGAATCAATTGATGGTACTCACTGGATTGCGTTATGGGAAATAAATCTCCTCTCACCCTCAGTATGTTCGAAGGAGATGGTATTGAAGGGATAACGTCAGGCGATGGACTTGGGCTCGGTGTATATATTCGCGGAAATAAATCTGTCGAATGAATCGGCTGATGCCATTCCACTTGCGATTCACGATAACTAGAAAACCCGCTATCTTGAGATGGAGTCTAAATAATAATAATTATTTTATTTTATATTTTATTCTCTAAAAATTATAAACTTACTACTGCACCATATTGGAATTCAATTGAATTCCCCAAAGAATTATAATTCTGCTCTGATCTCGGGCTTGCCGGCGGAATTTGTTCTAGAATTCGATTGAACTCAACACCTCCAAAAACTGGTGTACTTAACGATGCTTCGTTACTTGACATCTAAAAGTGGGTTTATGAGTATTTCTAAAAATTATAATTTATTTTAAAACAAAATACTTACATTTATGCAGTTGAATGTACTCAACGATTGAAAATTATATAAAAGAAAAAAGAAAAAACTCCAGTAAATGTATATTCAACATTAACTGATGGTGTACTGAGCCGCCGAAAAATATTTTTTCCTTTTTGTTAAATTTCGAGACATGTGGGGGTGGATCTTATCGCGAACGACACCCGCTGGTGCGAACGGTTTTAAAAAACATCGTATTCTAAGAATTGTATACATATGTTACCTTGAAAGTTATTACAATACGTTTTCTTGAGTTTAGTAAAATGCCACCTACATGCATGTCTATAGATGACCCGTGTATAATTTGTTAAATATAGCAATTTTGACCCAGTTGTCAATGGGTTAGAATCGAAGTGGGTAAAATATCTACAACAGATGTAGTACAAAACCCAGTTCGATTCTAACCCAGAGTATTATATTTTTTTATTACCGTAATAAACCCCCGGGTGAACAAAATGTTATAAGTATCAATAAAAGTTATTTTCTATACACGTCGACATAAATCTCATATAGTTGTATGCATGTGTTTCATTGTATTCTGTAAACAACTAAATTAACATTAGTTAGGGTTATCGAAGTAAAAGGGTTTTTTACACAACTCAAGGACAAGGCATACACGTCGTATTAACAATAGCGGTAGAATAACAATAGTTAGGATTTTTTATAGCGCAGAATACAGATTTATCCAATACGTTATCGAATACATAAATGTATTCGATGACTGTTTAGATGAGCGGCGAAGTGTGTACCATGAACAAAATATTTCATTTTTGTAAGTCGAACATGCTATGACGGTTGCGTTATTGATAACTGTTGCGCGCTGATAATATAACGGTTACGTAATTGATAGCACATGAGCTGATAAAAATTGCGCGCTGATAATATAACGATTACGTAATTGATAACACATGAGCTGATAACAGTTGCGCGCTGATAATATAACGGTTACGTAATTGATAACACATGAGCTGATAACAGTCGTGCGCTGATAAAAAATATTATGTAGGTTACGTGACTGAACGGTTCGCGGCGGCGGCGATTATGGGATAGTGAGTGGGGATAGTGAAAGGGATAGGGAATAGTGAAAGGGATAGGGGATAGTGAAAGGGATAGGGGATAGGTGTTTGAATCCCCTTTTATATCCTACTAATACTGTATAGTGTATAATTTAAAATTGATTTTTTTAAATTTTTGACATTGGGAAACGTTTCTCCAACGGGTGCATAAGAAAAACGGTTTTGGTCGTATTTAGGGGGGGGGGGATGTACAAAATTTTATTTAAGTTGTATAAAATTGTACAAAAAAAAATACATAATACTGTCGATGTTTGATATTAAAATTCAAAAGGTGCTGGCGAAACGGACCTGTAGTAATGTAGTATACGATTTAATATGTTTTAAAATAGGATTATTGTTTTTTGTTTCTCAAAAGGACAAAACGTACCTACGGGGAACCTATATTCTTGTATCACTATCTAATGGTGCTAGTAAATTACAATTGATTTCTTCTTATATTTCTTACCTATACGAAATTATGAACACAGATACTATAGATAGCGTTCTTACAATATTGCTATAAGCTTCATAATAGATTGATTCACTATAACTTATAAGATAATGAGACTAAACGTGAACTTATTGAAAGGACTGCGGGTTTTTGGTAAAGCGCCCTGCAATGAACAGCGGTGGTTGGGGATAGAAGATAACGAGTCAACGTGAGTATTATTATTGAACTCACTACTCGTGCTGCACTTGCCAAGTACACAAGAACACAGAAGAGAGAACTGCTGATTTTGAATTAGTTAACCGTTTAACTTATTTCAATTTATAGTTAACATACCTTAGTAGGTACTAGGTAAATATTATACTCGTATAATTTACATTTACTATTTGAAACCAGCCAATATTTAAAACATGAATCATCAAGGTTTCATTTATGATAATTTGGGAACGAAAAAAGGGATTACGTGAGTATCTATATATTTAATTGCTCTTAATTAATTTAAATATAAGCCATAATCATAGGCGTATCCACAGGGGGGTGCAGGGTACGCAACAGCACCCCCTGCGATTTTATATGGCACCATTAATTAAGAAAAATTGTTCAAAAAAGGGGGCTAAAGCCAAGGACGTAGCGGAGCCATTTTTTTAGGAAGGAAACTAAGTCCATTTGGCCGACTGACTATGAAAAAAAAAAAAAAGCACACATGTATAAAATAGGTTTTATTTTAAAATGTTCTTACTTTAATATTAAAAGTTAAAACTGTTTATAAACTTATTTATACTTTCATAAAATTGAATTTTAGAGAATGAACTTAACACAAATAGAGCCATGGATATTAAAATTATAAAATACAAATTCTTCTTTTTTTTTAATTGACCATTGTTTAGCAATAATATCTAACTTAATATCATCTATTCTATTATATCTTTTTCCAAGGAAAGTAACAGCAAATCGCTTAAACGGGAGTTACTCTGGGATGGTAATTATTTACCAATTTTAACTTGTTAAATGAACGCTCATTTTCAGCCACAGTTACTGGAGCTCAGGAAACCTAGGTAGCTAGGAATTTTCTATGGAGAATGTCCAGTTCCATAAATGGGAATTTTATAACTTACTATGTGCTTTTGCTCATCAGTCAAACTACCGTCATTAGCATTAATAAACAAACCAATATAATTATTTTGAGGATCAATAACCTTATAAAAATCTATTTAGAAAAAATGCATTGGCAAGTTAAGAAAGTAAGCAAATAAGTTATTAGCTATTATTTAAAAAAAAAATAAAAATGTTGTTTCGGATTTAGATATATAACAAGCTGAATAGTTATTAGGGTAAACGAAAAAGTCTCCAATTGCAGTATAAATAAAACGAAACAAAGACAAATCTGCAGATATTCCTAATTTTTAAAACAAATAGATAGATTAAAATATAAAAATAAGAGATTTTTCATAACTAAATAAATACATTTTTATATTTTTAAATAATATAATATATTTATATAACATATATATATATTTTTAAATTATATATTTTTTAAATTTATATTGAAGTTCGAATGAACATTTTATGTCAACGTTTTGATGAAGATAAATCTGCAGATATTTCTAATTTTTAAAACAAATAGGTCAAAATATAATAAAGAGATCTATTATAACTGAATAAATACATTTTTATATTTTTAAAAAATATTATAAGATATTTTTTAAATTTTTAATAAATGTACTATAGTTTTATATTTTATATATGCAACTGAAGACTTTTTCCATGCGACTTTTTTACCAGGGATTTTTTTCCTAATATCAGTCACTAGACTGAAAAAATATGTAATGTGTATGCAGTATGCCCAAAAACATTTGATAAATAAATTAAAGATGTTTTTTCCACTTAAATTTTGAATTGCCATTGATTAATAAATAGCTAATATAATGTATCGTTTACTGTGTGTACAGCTCCATAATGTTATGTGTTATATTATATATTCTGTATTTATGTCCATGACAAAAAATTAAATGATTAAATAAATTGTACAAACATGTTTAATATATTTAAATTCTATGTTATACACATATTCCTATTTTCTATAATATGAAGTAATAACAGGCACGAATATAAAAAAAATTTTGTTTACAAAATACACAGCAATACAAATTCGGTGCAACACGATTGCGGACTTTTTACCTTTTTACCTGAAAAAAACATAACTCGATTGCGGACTTTTTACCTTTTAATATTTGAGAAAAAACAACACGATTGCGCACCTTAAATATTTTTCCTTTGAGCAAAAACAAATATTTAAATAAATTTACCAACATTAATAATAACTTAATACGTATAGTAAAAAAAATCTTATAATATATCACAGTAATTACGTGTCAAAAAAGGAATTATATGCCAATATTTATTTATAAAAATAAAGAATTAAGATACACTCATAACGATGACAATAATAATAATTAATTACATAATTCGTATAGTAAAAAAAAAAGTATATGTATATTATCACAGTAACTTATTATTACGTGTCAAAAAAAATATACATATATATATATAATAAAAATCAAGTTCTTATAACTTTTTAGCACAAAAACGTGGTCCTAATATCAGCAAATAATCATTTAAAGATATTCCATTATTTTTATATTTTTCCCAAGTGTTAATTTTATTATAAATGCAATATTCTCTTCTTGCTCTTTACGAGGCTTGTTAATATTTTGTTGTTTTATACTATATATTTTAAATAAGTTTCACTTTGAATATCCAATAAAATATGTATAACTTGGTGAATAGATGGATGAGAAGTATAAAACTGAGCATTATAGTGGTTATGGAAAGATTCTGGCCCATTGTTTATTTATCAGTTATTATCATTTATCGGTTATTATAGTAATAAAATATTATTAGACGCCATATAATAGTTATCCACTGGCCGTAACAATTGTGTATACGTATACTATACAATAGGTGTGTTTCTTAAACTAAAACTATTTATTTAAAATTATTTAAATATTTGTGTTTGCTCAAAGCAAAAATATTTAAGGTGCGCAATCGTGTTATTTTTTCTCAAATATTAAAAGGTAAAAAGTCCGCAATCGTGTTACGGCCATACAAATTGTGCCGCAACATAATAAAACAATTTTTTCCTCGTTACTCGAAATTATTTTAACCTAACCACCAAAACCCCCTTGTATACGACGTATACCTACGTGACTGTGTAATAAAATTAAATCCAAGTTGTTATACTTGTGTACACTCATAAATCATAATTCATTATCTGATAAATTATAATTGTAAAATCACTAAAATCTCATCAATGGTTTTACGATAACGATGCGACACGCAACTCGTAAGTACGTGTAAGTCGCGATGCAGTCGGAATGTCTGAACTACCGGATCGACGATGATCACAGGTGGCGACGACAAGATACGAAATTGCCTAAAATTTTCCCCTTAATAATAGCCACTAAGAGCTGCCTTAACATTATTCATTATTATTACAAATTACCAGTGCTTGGAAAGTTCCTTTAAAAAAGGAACTAGTTCACGTTTACATTCCTCTTGTTATAAAGGAACAAAATCTTACCGTTCCTGTCTTAAAAAAAGGAACTAATTCCTTTCCTCATTCCCTTTTAATGTGAAGTATAAAATAAAATAATAAAACATAAGTATACATTGTTATTTAGAAATAGTTTTAACTTTTATAAACATTACCAATAATATCGTATACAGGTTTATCTTTATAGTAGCTAATAAATTTCAAAAGAAACTATATATTTTTGTTAATTTAATTACTTTTATTTAAAAATAAATGAATGCAGAAAGGAACGAAAAAATCGTTCATGTTCCTCTAAAAAGTGAACAAAATTCTACGTTCGAATTCTTTCTTAACTTATGATGATTCAAATATTTGTACTGTTGGATTATCTACATCCTAACCTAACCTTTATCTCTCATAAAATTGTCAAGTACCTCCCTTGCCCCTCACAATTACGCCACTGGTAACTTTGATTAATATTATTATTACAGATACTATAGATGTGCAAGACGGGGTGGTTATTTTTGCGACGGATCCATCAAAAAATTGGTTGACGGAACATATGTTACAATAAAAGCGCACAACGGCCACAGACCTAGTAATGCCAATGAGGCATTAATAAAGTCGTTTAGGGAAGTTTTAAAGAGAAGAGCTTCGTCTGAAAACAATTCGTTTAAATCAATTTATGACGATGAGGCTACGAGGTAATTAATAATTAATTGTATTTTATCATCTAAAATAATCATTATTCATTACTAATTTTTATATAGGTATTTTCAAACAGGTATTTAATAAATTAGTAATTTGTATTGTTTTTTTTATAAAATAATAAATATAAACATGTGAGTAGGTTAGTATCGCTCTGCCATACATTAAGTGTCATGTGGGTCACTGAAATGTGTGTATTAAATTTGAATTAAATGATACAAAATCATTGTAGGTATATAGAAACTAGAAAACAAGTCTGAGCGAAGACTGTCTGTCAGCCTATATTTCTAGGTATACCTATTTTATGATATTATTGATACTAATGTAATTTATTTTACTAATAGTAATACAGTAGGTCGAATGAGGTTTTGCCGAAAACGTTGCATTTCAAAAAGAGTAAAGACATAATAATATACTTTCAAAGTTTCAAGTAATTATTCACGAAAACTATTTTAAATTACAACTGGTTACAGTATGAAATATTTATGAAAAACCTTTTTTTTTTTAATTTTTTATACTTAGCTATAACATTTTATAGTATATTTTTAACTACTTTTTGTGATTTTGATTAATTTTATCGAAACTTTAAATGCTTAAAAAAAATTCTTGTCTGTTTTTTGATATCTTTTAACTTGTATTATAACAACTTATGAGAAACGTTCTATTACATATTCAAGTTTTTTGATCAACCCAAAAATTATACAGCGACAGTAAATTAAATTAATATTAGTGTATACAGAGTGATTTTTTAAGCATGCTCATCCTATTTTTATGCTTAAATTATGTACATATGAAAATTCAGATTTCTGGAATTTTTAAATGCACTTGAAGATATGATCTTGTGATAATACAAACTTCAGTTTTTTAAATAAGAACCGCCCTTTTTAATTTTTAATTAATAAGCAAATATTTTGGGTCTTTTGACGATTGAAAAAGTTAGCAATTACTATTGACTAATCAATATAAATTTGTAAAAATGATCCAAGTATAATAAATACTACATCAAACATGACATATCATTTTTACTTTTATAAGACCATTTTTAAGGATTATTATCCTTAGTATAGATATTTTAATAACTCAGAAACTACTCATTAGAACTTTGATTTAGATACAACAACATTTTTCAAAAAAAATCATCAGCTAAATAATTTTTATGGGGGGTCCCCAATTATTTTAAATAATAATTATTTGAAAAATAAAAATTCTTATTGCCACAGGATACTTCTTAAGAAGTACAAAAAATATCAGAAATTTTAAAATATGGTCTTTAGGTCTACTTAGAAATTCTAAAAATCAGAATTTGAAAAATTTATTATTAAAAGGAAAAATAGGGGTAAACATACTTAAAAATTTATCCTGTATAATGTATATGAATAATATTTTCAGTTATCAGCAGACTATTGAACTATTCGGTCGTGTGTCCGTGAGTTATAGTGTTTCAGTCCGTTATCTTACTATTACTTAATTAGTTTATTCTAAATTTTTCGTCATAGTGATTATTATATATACATTATGTCAAATAAATGCTATATATGTAATGAGCTATTTGCTGAACTTGACAATCCATTAAAATGTGACAGTTGTTCTTCAATAGTTCATAATAAATGCTCAGGATTATCTGCAACTGAACTTAAATGTCTCGGATTAAAAAATCGTATACTCAAATTTTTCTGTGTTAGTTGTGACCAAGGTCTAAAAGAATTACCAGAACTAAAAACTCTCATTAAGAAGTTACTTGTTGATGTTGATAATATTAAAAACAATACTGCTAATAATATCAATTCTACCAATAACATAAATTTTTCGGACGAATTTGTCATTAATGAAATAAATGATCGTAATAGACGTGCAAATAATCTTATCTTTTATAATGTCAATGAAAGCGAATCCAACCGGTCTGATGACAGAATTACTTCGGACTTTAATCATATTAATAATATTATTTCGATAATATTATCTGATACTAGTCGCGACATTCCTGTCCCGTTAAAAGCCATTCGGCTAGGACGTTTTCAACCTGGTAAAATGCGTCCAATAAAAACAATTTTTTCAAAGAAAACTGATGTGTTTGATATCATAAGAAATAAAAAGAAAATTTCACATTCAAATTTACCTTCCACAATTAATATTTCTACTGATCGAACACCTAATCAAAGAGAATCTATAAAAAAACTACGCGAAGAATTAGCCTCACGTACGAAAAACGGTGAAACTGGATTAACAATCAAATTTCAAAGAGGAGTTCCCAAAATCATCAAAATTATCGGTGCTTCAAATATTCAATCTCAAAATCCTCAAAATTTTTAAATCTTCATGTATTCTACCAAAATGTAAGAGGTCTTAGAACCAAACTAAATTTTTTCCGTAATTCTATTTCTAATTTTAATTGTGATTTATTATTTCTAACTGAGACTTGGTTGAATAATTCCATTAATGATACAGAATTAGGTCTAACTTGCTTTAATATATTTAGAGTAGATCGATGCTCTAATCTATATAATCGAGGTGGTGGAATTTTACTTGCTATAAAAAATACTTTTAATTGCAAATTATTAAACCCTATTACCATAATACCAAATATTGATCAAGTATTTGTTTTGTTGAATTATAATAATATTAACCTCTTCCTTGCTTGTGTTTATATTCCTCCGAATTCCCATTTAGATATTTATAGAAAACACTGTGAGACTGTTGAAAATCTTGTTATTAATTTCTCTATAGATAATATATTAATTTTAGGTGATTTTAATTTAAATGAATTTTCTTCCTCAGATTATTCTTCATTTGTTAATACCTCTTCTAACTGCATTGTGAACTCATATATTAATTACCTAAATTTAAAACAAGTAAATAATGTAAAAAATGATCATGGTAGTGTTTTGGATTTAATTTTTTCAAACACAAGTATTGATTATATATTTAGCAATTATTCACTTATACCCTTAATTGACTCATATCATCCACCTTTAGATTTTATCTATTCTCTAGAAATATCTGAAATTTTAGATGAACCCAACAGCCTTGAATTATTCAACTATAACTCCTGTAACTATTTAGAAATTATCGCATTTTTAGAAAATATTGATATTCTTGCTAATATAATAAATTTAGATCTTGATAATGCAATACTAAAATTCTATGATATATTAAATCACACTTGTAATTTATATATTCCAAAAACTAAATTAAATCGTCAATTTAACTACTCTTTGCCATGGTCTAATTATGATTTAAGAAATTTAATTAAAGAAAAAAAACTTGCACATAAAAAGTATAAAATTTCAAATTTACACTCTGATTATTTACATTTTGCTAATTTAAGAAAAAAATATAAGCAATTATATCAACAATTTTATTCAAATTACATTCTCAAAATTGAAAACAATATTAATCTTAATATGAAATCCTTTTGGAAATATATTCAATCTTTAAAAAAAAAACAAAATCAATATTCCTACATCAGTCTTCTTTGATGATTTATCTGCTAATAATTTAAATGATATTACAAATTTATTCTCTAAATATTTCTCTTCTGTCTATTCTAAAAGTAATTTACCTAACAATTTTGATCAATTATCTAATATTATTAGTAATGATCTTAATTTAAATTCTATATCTATATCTGAAGACGATATAATTGAGCATTTAACATCACTTAATGAAAAATCTAGTACTAGTCCTGATTGTCTACCTCCTATTTTATTAAAAAAATGTTGTTTGGTCTTTGCTAAATCTATAAATCACATTTTTAATTTATCTTTGAACACTGGTATTTTTCCATCTATTTGGAAAAAATCTTTTATCACTCCCATTTATAAATCTGGCGATAGAAATAATGTAAGAAATTATCGACCAATTGCCAAATTCTCGATTCTTCCTAAGATGTTTGAGGCTATTATATCAAAAAAACTATCAAATTTATTAACCAATTATATTAGTCCTTCACAACATGGATTTTTAGCTAAACATTCAATTTTTACTAATTTAATAACATATCATAATTACTTAATAACATCATTAAATGATGGTTATCAAGTAGATTCTATATATACTGATTTCGAAAAAGCTTTCGATAAAGTTGACCATTTATTATTATATCATAAATTAGTGTTGTTTGGAATAGGAAGTACTTTCCTTAAATGGTTATTCTCTTTTCTTATTGATAGAACTCAAGCTGTTAAAATATCATTTTCTATCTCGACCTATTATCCTACCTCATCAGGCGTCCCTCAAGGGTCTCACTTGGGGCCTTTATTATTTTTGATATTTATAAATGATTTACCATTAGTTCTTGAACCATCTATTAAAATTCTCCTTTTTGCTGATGATGCGAAAATATTTTGTAAAATCAAATCGGCTGATGATCAACATAGTTTACAAACCAATTTAAATAAACTTTACCTTTGGAGTGAAAAAAATCATCTTCCTCTTAATATAAATAAATGTCAAGTGATATCCTTCACCCGTAAAATTAATTCCTTTAATTTTCAATATAAAATCAATGATTTTCCACTTTCAAATGTTAACTCCATTAAAGATTTGGGAATATATTTCGAAAAAAATCTTAGCTTTAAAACTCATCATAAAGTAATGGTTAATAAATCATATAAGATGCTTGGCTTCATTAACAGAAATACGAATGATTTTAATAATATTACCTGCCTAAAAACTCTTTATTACTCATTAGTTAGATCGGTTCTTGAATTTGGTTCACTTATCTGGTCAAGTGATTACTCAACTTATAATTCTGATTTAGATAATGTCCAATTTAAGTTTCTTAAAAGAATAGCCCATGTCATATGTTATAATTTATCACATTGCTCGGTTAGACATCTTCAAGATTCTATAGAGGTTCATTTCCTTGATGTAAGACGAAAATTAGCGGATATAATGTTCATTTTTGATATTCTTAACGGTTTTGTTATTTGTCCTGAGATATTAGCCTTAATAAATTTCCGTATTCCTCGTAAAAACACACGTAACTTAGACTTGTTTAAAATCCCATTCTACAAAACAAACATTGGTACTAACTCATTCCTCCTTAGAGCCCTTTTTTTAGCCAATATTATCTCTGCCACACTTGATTTTTTCAACATGTCTCGCTATACCTTCAAAGCTAATACGTTAATTATACTTAATAATAATATTTTAAATGAATGAATCATCTCTAATCTTGTATTGATAATTTTTTTTTCTCTTTCTTTTTATATACTTACTGTTTAATTACCTTTTACTTTATTGTTCTAATTATTATTAATGTTTTGGAAAACTATCCTAATTATTTTTACTTTGTTCTATTTTTTTTTATATTTTTATGAAATATTTTCTCTTAGTCTGTTGTATTATTGTATATATTTTTTTTTTTTATCTTTTCTGTTAAAGGACTTATCGTCCGTTGAATATATACTAAATAAATATTATTTTAATGATTAACTCAAAGAGATGTAGAAATTTATTTAAATATTTTTAAAGTACTGAAAGCTAATTAATTTTTTTTTTTTTTTTAAATATTTTACAACTATTACTTAATTTTTTTGTAGAAATCCTGAAGTTGCTGGGCTCTAACCGTATTCTACTGCCGAAAGTAGTATGCGACTTGCCAGGAAAAGTTCGCTGCCACCACTGCCTCCTTCATTGTCCGACTTGGCGAACCTTTTGGACTTGGGAAGTTTTGGTCAATACAATTGCTGTGGCGAGACATTGTTTAAAGGTTGTGTGCGCGATGTGGATGGCCGAGAAGCAGTGATATTTGCTTGCACAACTTTAATTCAGTTAGTTGTAAGCAACAATATTGAAGAGATTCATATTGATGCAACATTTAAAGTTGTTCCATCAAATATGGGAAGGCAAATGTTAAGCATCCACTGCATAATTGGGAACCATGTCATATTATTTTAAGATCATATTATTTAATACTAAATTATTAACTCAATATTGTATTACTAAAATACACTAGGTAACTGCAAAGTAAAAAAAACAACCATAAATTTGACTAAAATATTTAGATTAGTTTTATTACTATTTAATAATAATACAATTTAATATTTGATGAATTTCTTTCCTGTTTAGTCCATACCCATTGTGTATTGCCTCATGGAGGATAAATCAAGAAATGCATACAACAGTGTTTTTAATTTTTTTAAATTAAACATTTTGATAAATTTAAATCCGACCATAATTGTGACGGATTATGAGATGGCACTTAGGGATACTCTCTCATTTTATTTCCCTGATGCGCGTACTGTAGGTTGTTGGTTCCACCATAACCAAGTAAGTTAATTAATATAATTATTAATTATTAAAAATAATTAAAACTCCATTTACATTTCCTATTATATACTTCATTTCTTTAGGCAGTTTGGAAAAATATGAAAAAAAAGGGTATTTGCATTTAACAAATTCAAATGAACATGCTTCAAAAGCTCTGAAAATGCTGTTGGCTCTGCCACTCTTACCATCAAGTGACATTCAAAGAGGGTTTGATATAGTGAGGACATACGCGATAAACCACAATGTTCCAATGGTTGGTCTATTTGCTTACTATCAAAAGTAAGGCTTTATTTTATTACATACATTTGTCTTCATTTTTTTTTTTTTAACAAATTTATTTTTGGGCTGGGTACAGATATTATATTTATTTAACGCTTTGCTCATACCATAGAAACGAATAAAATGTAAAAATTACTTATTTCCTACTAGAAGATATATTGCTATATATACAATTAATGGTTATTTATTAATATATATTTTTGATTCATACATTTTCTTTGAAGTGGTAAATATCGATTAGAGTGCTATGTTTTTTTTGAAAAAAAAAATCATTTACTAATTATACAAAAATAAAAAAAACTAAGGACATTGAAAAAAATCTCTCAGCAAGTTGTTTTGTGTGATTATCATTAATATTATTATTGTTATTGTTATTTATCTATTATAATTTTATTTTCAGCTTTTGGCTTAGACGAGTAGGAGTAGACAAATAATCGGTCAATGGCCTACCAAGGCGGACCAATAATTGTGTCGAAAGCTTCCATAATAGTTTGAGGATAAAATTCAATGATGTCCACCCAAATTTGTGGGTATTTTTAAGTAAGCATATTTTTTATGATTCCTTAATAATTACTAGAGTATTGATAATATTAGGTTAATCTTAAAAATTAATTTTAGATCACCTCAGTCACCTCAACAAAAATGTACATATAACCGTCACCCAACTATCCAATAATTTGCGTCCTACAAGAAAACAAACAAAAAATGTTTTAACAAACTTGAAATGAATTCAAAATTCTATTCAAGAATATTCATTAGGGCTGATAACCATGTGGCAGTTTCTCTTCCGAACTGTTCATGTTACCTCGGCCTATGAGCAACGGCAGAGGAATTGGGCGCTGCATGTAGAAGCAGAAATTCGACCACCACCACTACCAGAAGCAGCAGTTGAAGCACCACCACCAGAAGCAGCAGTTGGAGCACCACCACCAGAAGCAGCAGTTGGAGCACCACCACCAGAAGCAGCAGTTGGAGCACCACCACCAGAAGCTGCAGATGGAGCACCACCACCAGAAGCAGCAGTTGGAGCACCACCACTACCACCACCAGAAGCAGCAGTTAGAACACCACCAGAAATACCATTAATACAAGTAAGGCCAACAGCAGCAACAAGACCAGCATCAGCACGACGTCATCCTTATTACCATCAAGGTAATAATATATACCAAAATATTACTATTTTTATTATTAACAGAGTACCTATTTTATTGAAAAAAGTGATTTTTTTTATATTTGCATGATTACTTAGTTCAAATAATTCCATTATTATTTTATATACCTTAATTTACATAAAAATGTAATTAACAACCATTTAAATTTATAGACAATCCCAGACACGGATCAAATGCAGCTGAAGCCTGGACCTGGTTCTATGCCGAAGACCTAAATAGTAATATATTATTTAATTATTTAATTTAAATAAATACAATTGTAAAACCTGTCATCTAATAAAATTCTATCATTCACTATAATACCTTATACCAGCGATTCTCAACCTGTGGGTGAATGTAAATCTCATAGATGGCACGCAAACAAAATTATTCATTCAATATTTTATTTCTAATCCAACAACTAGTAATATATACTTCAAATTTTTAGGATTGGAGGTAGATGAGACCCAGGAGTTGGGTGAGACTCATGATGAAAATGAAGAAAGTAAGATAAATTAAATTAAGTTGTACCCAAAGAATTTTTTTTTTTAAATATTTATTTTTTAGTCCTTGAAGTATGCGTAATTTGTTATCAAGAAATAAGTAACGTTAAAACTATTCCTTGCCAGCATGTTTTTTGTAGAAGATGCATAAGGAGGTGGATGGAGGAAGGGAATACAGGGTGCCCGTTATGTAGAGCCCGCATAAATTGTCTACAAAAGTATGCATTATTCATTTCTTATAATAATGTTTTATTTAAATTTTTTTTTTTTATAGTTGAACCCAAGAAAAATAGAACAACAACAGTTATTAAATTGTATAAAATATTTGTTAAAAAATATATTAAATGTATTGTTAAATGTTTTAAATATATTTAATATATATTTTAATATACAATTAAATAAATTACAACTAAGTACAATTAGCGTTCTATTATTATCTTACTTATAAGTAATTCACAAAAATTAAAATATTTCTAATTTATTTTTAATTTTATTAATTAATTTTTATATTTTTATACATAAGCTTTAATTAGTAGTTTCAGCTCATGTATAATAAAAGAGTGAGGTAAATATATTATAAGAGAAAAACTTTTTTGTTTCTTATTTTTATGCTTATTGTCAAGGTTTTGTCTAAATGATCTCAGACAATTCTTTTTTGTATACATTATACTGAAATAATGAAATTTATACAGAATTGAATCGAAATATATAGCAATTACCTACCATTTATTAATATTATTACTGTAATTAGTCAATAATGCTATTACTATCATATTTTTTTATTCGTTCGTTTTGAACATTTATATAATATAGAACTATCAGCTAAATATTTCTTTTTTCCATAGTTCTATAACTCCTGTCAAAATCTACCATATTAATTATACATTAGAAACAGACTACAGTATCGCAAATGCCCTGGTGCAGAGATGGGTACTTGCCCCCCCCTCCCAAAAAAAAAAAATTGTGTTAGGTCTATGTGTACCTGTATAGTGGATTCTAGTAATTGTTATTTATTGTTAGTCAAATTTATAATTTTTAAATCTAAAATTTAAATTAATTTAAATTATAGCTATATAATACCACCTATAATAGGTACAATATAAGTAATAATCAATTTAATACGATTGTTATAGTGTATCATAATATTGATATTTTATTAAATTAAAATCTATATAGATTGGTACATACACAAGTTTTTTATAGTGACAAATGAGTGTAATTAAATTTAAAGCATAAATACATCAACAGTATACGATTATGATAATATATATAATACCACATTTGTTATTTAAAATAAATTTTTAATTAACATTTGTCTTAACTAGCCTAATACAATTGTATTAGGTTAGTTCAGCCAGATGAATATAATTAATGCTCTTGAGAACTTATAAAAATATCTAAAGCCTAAATTATAGAGTATAATATAACCCAAAGTATTATATAATCTAACTGTAAATAATTTTAGTATTTAAAAATTTTTTATTATTCAAATTTTAAAAAGTTCATCACAGAGAATTAAATATAATAACGGCAAAGATGAGCTTTAAATTAATTCATGTATATCAAATTAAATATTAATTGAGCAAAAATTTTATAAAAGACAAAATATGTGTTTATTTAATATTTAAAAACCTAAAAAATACTTGCGTTCCAATATTAATTAAAAATCAATGAAAATTATTATCAAATGTTTAATAAATAAACATTGATGGTTATGGAACATTCATTCAATGTTAGAAAATATAAATACAACATTTGTTTACCAATATTTAATAAATATATTTAACCAATGTTTAAGTAATCTTGAATTTTAAATGTTTATCTCAAAATGCAAAAGGGTTCAAAAAATGATTAATAATTTTTAACTAAACATTTTACAATTAACCGTTGATCAAAATAAAATATTTAATAAATATGTTAATTTTTTTTTAAATGTTTAATAAATTTTAAATAATGATTTTCTTGCCGTGTGGGTCAAATATTTTTATTTAAATTACATTTGCGTTAGGTACTTAAAATTATTTTTATCACGTTACATTACTTTTTCATAAACAAAGAAGTGCGTTACAAATAACGTTACTTTTTTTTTTTTAATCTGATTGTTTACTCATAACTCGTAAATCATAATTAATTTAAAAAAATTTTATTTTTAAGTCGAACTCATTTCTCTCTGCTAATGAAGTAATAACATTAATCCCTGAAATATTTAATAATAGGTATTGTTAACTATTATCGGAATCAAAATTAATTAATAATTAGTCTTTTTTTAATTTTTCTGGAATATCTTAACGGCTTGTTTTAGTAATACATTCAAATTATTATTAATAAATAATTAACGTGGAAGATAACGCGATTGTGTGTTACTTCGTAGAAATTACTTTTAAAAAGTAATAAATTGCGTTACTTTAAGTAAAATGTAATGAAATTACTACTGTGTTACATAGGTACTGAAAAAGTAATTTGTAATTTGCGTTGCGTTACGTTACTACCCATTCTGTTTAGTGCATAACTTTTAAAATCATTTTGTCACATTTATTAAATTATGAATAATGAATGAGAACGGCCATTTTCAACTGATGTTTCATAATATGTATAATTTAAACTTTATGCTAGAATTTAACTTATGTTTAGATGTCAACGTACATTTATAACTATGGCGTTGGCCAGAGGGGTGGCAGAGGCGGCGGGGGCAAGTGGCCAAACAACAGGATTAATAAGTTACCAATGAATACACCTACTAATTAGTTTTAGATTCTGAATGAAGTGATGAATGTATTGATTTTACAATATGTGTTTTTAAATTTTTTTTTTTGTCCGTGTACATGATAAATAGCAAAATTTTATTTTTATTCTTTCAAAATGGTAGACACTTCGATTTCCAACTTCAGTAGCTTTTTCGATAGGAAAGTGAAATTAATGTATTGGGGAGGTCAAAATTAAAATTCTCTGTAGTTTTCTTAAGTGCCGAAAAAAAAAAATTCAGGATAATCGGTAAATTTTAGCATAATCGATGTAACCTAAAGCAAATCACTGTTGGTACATAACATTTTCAATGAATGTTTATATGAGCGTTTGCTACATATCTTAAAATTTTCCAAATATTTTAGTTATTTTAAGCTGTCAATACAATTCTATTCTTTGGGTCAAAAAGTTAGAAAATTTATTTAATACACGGTTCACTATAAGTTGATATAATAGCGGTTGAAAAATATTAAAAATACATAGGCATGGTTTTTTTTTTAGAACTGTTCAAGTTCAAATTTTGACAAAACGTACTAAATTGAAAATTTTCAGATTATTTTATTAAAATATCCTACACTGACAAATCGTCTTCACTCAGAATCGTTTTTCGTATACAATTATAATATCATTGAGTTCAAATTTAATACCATCCATTAGGGTAATTCATTTATAACCTACTACACAGCTCTAATTCACTTACTCTCTTTTTATGGTTTTGATTTAGTTCCATCTTAATAAATGTATTGTAAATGTAATGGTTGTATCAAGTCAATATCTGTGTCAGGTGTATCAAACCTTACTCATGTAATAACAACAAATTAACTAAAACGCAAGTGTATACATTTTTTCTTTTATACTTCTGTAGTGGGCCAACAGCTTGTCGAAAAGATACAGGTCGTGACGAAATAAAGTACTCGAAATAATTCTAAGTGTTTTATTAAAACTGATTGAAAATATTCTAAGTCCAAATAATTAATTTAATTGGAAAATAAACTAAGTCCAAATGAACGATTTCTGGTGTAAAGTGACGTGAAGGTGCTTGCTCTAGCTCTGGAAAATCACGTCTGCGAGAGCCTTATTCTGGACCCCCTTATATAGGTAGTCAGTGTCCCCCTGATCTCCTACCCATATCCCTTCTGGCCTATTCCTATGTGCGTCATTCGCTCTCACGCTATTACGCATTTCAGGATGCTCGTGCGATGATGTATTCCAATATGACGTCCGGGGACTATCCGCCCACGAGCAGGTGGTTAACCGCAATCACTGTGTCCGAGTTCTCAGGCTCGCGTTGTGACTAATATGATTATCAATAATTATATAGTTTTTATTATATCGTTATATTATATTCTGGCGGTTGGGTTAGGTTAATATATTGCTTTTAGTGAGTCTCCCAGCGCAGAGGGTTGAAATTAATATGGGCTGTTACAATGTCTAGACCTGTCTTACCTTATTTAATTGCTTATGGCGTAGTATCTTTGATACGGGTTTTCGTGTTATCCCAATTATTGCAGGTTATTATTTTAATACCTATGCCACAGAGTAATAATATATAGAGAAGCTATACCGTATACTACACTACACACTGATTTGAAGCAAGCAAAAGGGCGAGCATCAGTGTCGCCACAAGCTCATTACAAAATTAACGTACAACATTTTTTTACTTCTTCAGTCAGTACCACTAATTGTTTTTGAAATTTTGACAAACACAATAATTTTATTGTTATTTAATATTTATATAGTATTTTATTACATTATACATTTTATATAATAAGATTACATAATACAATTAATAATTAGTAGTACACCACAACATAAGTATAATTTAATAAATCATAGATGCTGCATATTTTAATTTAATATTCATTTTTAAAGTAAGTTTAAATAATATGAAAATTTAGGTACCTAATAATATTAAAAAGAAGTGAAACTTTATATAAAATAAAAAATATTTACTGACCTTTAAAAATAGTTAGTTTGTTGTACCACGATCTTAAGGATACTGTTTCATTTTGTTTACGACACATATAATTAAATTTAATATCACAATATGTTGAAATAATCGCTTTTTGTAATAAAATGACATGATTTTCCAATGGTCCATTTTGATCATTATGGAAATTAATTGATTCAAATAATTTACTATTGTTTAAACTCCTAAAGATTTTTGTTATAACCAAAATTTTATTAAATTGTTTTTCACTATACGTTTTTAAATACTTCTCTGTAGTCACACAAATTTTCACAACATCCTCACTTGGATAAGTTAAACCTCCTTTATCCTTCACAACAATGATTGAATGAAAAAAATTGCTCTTATTCCCAAATAATGCACCATTACAAATCAAACATTTTATTTTTGAAGACAACTTATGTGATACAAATCCAGCTATGTATAATGAAACCTCCTTAGAAAATCCACTCAATTCAAAATTCAAATGTAACCCGTCAGTTTCAAAATTATATTGCTCAGGCTCTAAATCAATATCTTTATTTAAAGTGCAATTAGAATTATTAATAGCTATAATTGGATCAGTAACACTAGAACAATTTAGTATAGGTACATCTTCCAGTGCCATACAATTTCCTAACCCTCTGTCTTTAATTTGGGCATTGACTAATATTTTTTTGTAAGCAGATTTAAATTGGCGAGCAGTTGGATTGTTGTTATATCCACCTTGAGATCTAACACTACCAAAAAAGATCTCCAAGCGGTCTTGACTAAGTTTATACATTGGAATGAATTGTAGACAATTAGTATCAATTAATTGAGATTTAAGATTTTTTAATTAATTTAGTGTTATCAATAATCCTAAGAAACCAGTTGCTCGTTGTGATTTGACAACTGATTGGCCACTTTCAAATTTTAAATTATTTACATAGAAAAAAAAAAGATTTATAAAAGAATCAATTTTATCAAAATTATTCATACAAACCGCACCTTTAAAACCATATGACACTAGGTGCCTAGAATTGAGAATATCAAAAGCATCATTCATAATTCTAATAAAATGTATCGTAGCTTCACATTCTTTAAATTCATCAAGTTGTAAGTTGTCTTTACAGAACAGTAAGGCATCCGCAACAGAATTTGATAAAAGTTGGGTTGCTAGTTTTACTTTCATTTTTTTTTTAAATAAAATACATGCTCTTTTTTTAATTTGTTACCCAAGTGACACTTTTCATTTTCCTGTAAAAATAACAATTTTTCAATGTAACTAAAATTAATGGCTCCTCCATTGTGATCGATAAGTATTTTTTTTCGCCAAAAGTATTTCTAATAAGCTTTATCATGTGTGCAGCATCAAATACAACATTCACATTATGATTGTGAACATTAAAGCTAGTTATAATATTAGCAGGATTAGCATCTAAAACACAGCCAAGAGCTTTTGCCATGCTTAGATTTACAGCACAGCCAAGTCAAACTAACTATTTTTAAGCCAGTTTCGGAAATTACATCAATACAGCGTCTTACTAAATTCACTTTTTGTGTACTATTTAAGTGGTTACAGAGAAAATATCCAACCGGAATTTTCCATGAAGCATTAATCCCAACAACCATTAAAACAAAGCATTCTGTAGCCTCCTCCATAGTTTCATTTTGAATTTCTGATCCAAAATTATTATAACCATGATAAACGTAACCATCCCATTCAACGTGCTTTCTAATTGAGATTTTATCCATGAGCAAAGAACAGTAAATCTGAGTGGAAGAATTCTTACAAACCAAGGTAAGCGTGTCAATAGCTTCTTTGGTAAATCCCGGTTCGGCGTCGACATGTACATACCACTTACTAAGTGTTCTCGGGCAAGGAAGTACACAATTAAATTCATCGCGAACAAATCTATAGGCTTTAGGAGAGTAAAAATTTAGAGTGATAGCAAACCGTCTAAGTTCCATGCTATATTGTTTAGGAAGCTTTTGCCCAGCGTTTTTTTTTAGCAAAATTAGTTATCAAATCTTTGTGCTTACTAAAATTTTGATCTATTAGGTTTACTTGGTCCTGGTTGATTAAGTTTTTTTGCTCTAAAACTTTGATCACACCTATAACATAAAAATGGATATTTAAGTTTTTGTAACAATTGGTTTATACATACTTTTTAAAGAAGAAATATTTTTTTTTGTCTTCTGATTTGTTGATTGAGAACTTTAATTTTTTTTCTTTGATTCAAATTTTCACGTACCAGGGTTGAAATAGTTCGTTTCAAAAAATGCTTTTTAGGTGTGTCATTATCACATAATATGGCAGCTTTTGAAAATAAATCTCTAGAAACAACCTATAACAAAAAGATATTATTTTTACACAATAAAGTACATAAAACAAATTTATATCAATAATACGTTTTGTGTAGGACATCCAATTGAAAAAGAACTTGATGGTTCATAGTCTATACTAGTTGTGTTTAGTGTGTTGGAACAATTCTGTAGTTCACCACTTAAACTGTCAATCGGTTGAATACCATCTATTTCAAAATTATAATTTTGTACCTAAAATAATCAAAAATGTATAGATTAATTCAATATTAATCACTATATTATATTGTATGTATAAGCTTAAGGTATGCATTTAAGTACATGGATGAGTGCCATTCATTAATATTAAATATAAATAAGTATAGTGCTTACAATTGTAGGTTCAATTATTTCAGTAGATGCAGGTTTTAAAGGCATAAACTTGACCTCAGGTACATTAATTTTTGCCTAAAAATTGTTTGTTAATTGAATTATTAAAATATCATAATTTTATAAAAAGAATTGTTTAGCTTGTAATAATCATACCGATTTCAAACGACTAACTGATATTGAAGGAACTGAAAATTCTTTTAGAAAATTTGTGTTGTTATATTTTCTAAAGTAATCAGCAGTAAAATGTTCAAAACAAACAACACTTCTTGGTTTAATTGTTTTATCATCCGTTTCAAATTTTCTAATAAAATCTAACCACTGTTCCCGATACTTTTCATTCTTTGGTATTCTATAATAAAAATAACAATAAAGAAGATTACATTATAAAAGAAAAATATAAATTAATTTATTAGATAAACTTATACTTACTGATGAAAACTTATTCCGAGATCTTTGCTACCAGAATTTCTAGTACGACCACAAATAAAACAACTCGGCATAATGGTATAAAAGTTTACAACAGAACTAACAAAATAGTAATTTTAACACGTAAAACAAAAGTAAATAAGTGACAAATGTCTGAAGTACACAACTACAAAAACAATATTTTGAATGTTGATGAATAATATATGTCTTATCATTGAGTAATAATAATACCGGCACATTATCATTATCATTATTTTCTTACCGATATGATAATAATTTTTTCTGTATTATCACTTTACAGTTTAACAAACATAAATAAATACTGGGAATTTTGTTTAATCATAAATGGTTACTATGTTACACGACCTTTTGCTGACTTCACGTGAATAGAACTATAGCCACCCCCTGACCTATGCCTACGTCGCCGTACCCCCTTCATATATTATGTATTATGTATTAAGTATTGCGTACGGGACATCAGAGCACGTAGCACTTCACTATTAAAGTACTCAAGTACTTTATTGATTTGAACCAATAATGATAAAGCTCTTTTTTTAACTTAATATACATATAATTTATACCTATTGCTGTGTTCAATGTAACCAGACAAAAGAGGTTAGGGGTGTATCTATTTGCGATTGTTCATTTTTCAGTCCACCTATAGACAAAAACTTGTTCAACATTTTCATTTGGTATATACCATTTATTACGTTCACTTTGTATTAATTTCAATTAAAAAACTACTGATTTTGTTTGTTTTTCATACTTATTATTATAAATTAAACAGTTAGTGCTGTTATTTTAGGATTTAGTTACATAGCTTTAATATATTAGATATAACGTCTTGTTTTCAGTTCATTGTTGACCTGCAGCGAGACCGCACGTATGTACGGTTGTTCGCTCTGTTATCGCATTTTATTATGTAATCAGTTATCAGTTTACGGTTTTCATTCCGTTGTATACGTTTTCATTTAATATGAATTCCTCTCCGAAAATTTCCAAATCCAAACGGTCGCTGCCGTCTTCTCCAAATTCACCTATTCAAAAGGAAACCAAAAAAACCAAGTCATTTGTTTCGCCAAATAAATTCGCTGTCCTAGCCAACAATGAGGACCACGATGTCCAACTCGACACTTCTAGTGATACTACCAATATTATCAACGAGTCAAATCTTCATCATCAACAGGACAACCTCAGGGCTCCGCCAATATACGTTCAAAATATCACCAACTACTCCGCATTCAAAAATGCATTAATACAAATCACCGGCCTAAACGGTTTTTCTTGTAAGTCTACTTCTTCCTCTCTGATTATTCGACCGCATGGACGTATTATGTTTAACCTAATCGTTAATCATCTAATGGGCACCAGTGCCTCTTTTCACACCTTCATGCCTCCATCATATCGACCTTACAAGGTCATTATCAGAAACCTGCACCATACAACACTCATTTCCGATATATCTGACGCACTTTCGGAGTTAGGTCACTCCACCAGACGAGTCACAAACGTCATAAAAAATGGGCACCCATGCCCACTGTTTCTTGTGGAATTAAATCCCAACACCAACAATAAAGATATCCTAAACTTGTCTTCAATTTTGCACACATATGTAAAAGTCGAACTACCATATAGGACAAAGAGTGGTCCACCTCAGTGCCGTAACTGCCAAAACTACGGTCACACCGCAAATTATTGCCACCATCCTCCACGGTGTGTCAAATGTGGGAGTGACCACTACACCGAAGACTGCACCAAATCCAAAACCAGTCCAGCCAAGTGCGCCCTATGCATGGGTAATCACACTTCCAATTACAAAGGGTGTCAAATTTTCAAAGCTCTTCTCAAACGACGCAAAATCACTCAATCAAAACCACAGAATCCGATTCCGGTACCCACTTCTCTTCATCACCAGACTACCCCTCCCCCTCCCAAAACTTCTTACGCCTCCGTTACTAACTCCAAAAATATACCTCTACCCAATATCCACGCAATTGATAATCCACTAACTAAATTTTTATCTGAACTTTCCTCTTTAATCACTCCCCTCATTACGCTCCTTTCAGCTGTTCTAAATAAACAGATTGTTCCATAGTCCGATACTCTGATACCTTTCTTATCACATAATTAAATTGAATTTAAATATTTTTAATTGCCAGTATGTAAATGTAATTAATGTACCTATAGGTCTTCAATTCATATTATTACTGTAACATTTTAGTCTATATCATATAATTGTAATGTTTAATTTTGTACCTGTACACTCGTAATTGTCGAGCTATCATAGTTTCAACTAATAGCTAATAAAAAAAAAAAAAAAAAAAAAAAAAAAAAACGTCTTGTTTTAAAATGACTTTATTACTCAAAATCTACTGAGCAAAATTATGTCTTACAGCAAAATATGGGCTTACTGAAATTAGGTATTTAAATTTATCTTGGATATGTTTTAATTTCAATTCTTTTGATATTTTAGAATGCAATTTTTGCCAGAAAATTGGGCACAAAGCTGCTGACTGCTGGCATAATTGGCCAGCAGCAGCAGCAAAATCAAAAGAAGATGCTGCCAATGTGGCAGCAAAAAAGGCCGAGAGGGCAAAAAAGGCAGCAGAGGCAGCATTAGCCTTGGCTGAAAAGTTTCAAGCTGAGGCTGCAAAGCTTGAAGCCGAGGCTAGTGCTGCCTCTGCTGGCAGCAGCAGCACCATCAGCACCACCACCAACACCACCACGGACACTGGACCACCAAACCAATGATACAATATTATAAAATAAAAAAAATATAAAATGTTTATTTTTATTTCCTGGTCATAAATTTAAATTTAAAATTAGTGTTTGTCATGGTTACTATAATTGTTAATCATTATATGATAATCAAAATAATCATGACCAACATTCATCAATATAAAAAGTAACTTTTAAAATAATAAATGCTTTTATTTATGGTTATGGTTATTAGTGGGGCCCTGATTTCAATGTAAAGGGTATACTTTTTTTGGTTGACCATTGAGACAATGCTCCCAATTACATGATTTGTTTCATGTAACGAGTGTTTCAAAAAAATATTTTATTTTGCATATATTGACGTTTTTTAATTTTAAGAGTATTTGTAGCATTATTGGGTCATTTTTATGGATTTAATACATATTTGTTCAAAATAGTAAATACTAAACAAATTTAGCGTATTTATTAATGTAATTTAAGTACCTATTTATGTTAAAAATGAATAATATTGACCTAAAACATATGCGTGTCGATATTGTAGCTGCATCAAGTCAATTTTTCCAATTTTCATTTTTTTTTTTAATAAAATAATAAATATTATATTTTATTTTTTAATTACAAATTAAAATATTAAATTGTATAAAAAAAAATATTGTTAATGGAATTTTTATGGTAAAATTAATTTTTTTTAAGGACATTTTGGGCTATTTTTAAGAGCTTATTTGTATGGCTTTTAGTGTATTTGAATCCGTCGCTGAGTGGATTTTCATGCTAAACATGGTTTCACCGTTGAACTATACAGAGTGATTCTTTTAAGTGGGTACACTAATTATCTCGAAAAGTATTCATGTTTTTGAAAATATTTTTTTACGTAGTTCAAAATTGTTAAAAATGCAACATTTTTATTAAAAAAATTATATTTTTAAATATTTTTTATCATTATAATTTTTTAAGTTTTTTACTTTTTTGAATGACAACATAGAATTTTAATTTCATATTCCAAAGCAAAATAATTTTTTGAGTATTTTGATACATAAAAATTGAATTTAGGGCTAGTAGTTTATGAGTTATATGTATTTAAAGTTTAGACAAGCGGAGTGGAGTGGTAAGGGGTTACCCCGCAAAATGTTTGTCCACTACTCCGCTTGTCTAAACTTTAATAAAGTATAACTCATAAACTACTCACCCTAAATTCGAATTTTTTGTTTCAAAATACTCAGAAAATTATTCTGATTTGGAATATGAAATTAAAAATCTATGTTGTCATTCAAAAAAGTAAAAAACTTAAAAATTATAAGGATAAAAAATATTTAAAAATATAATTTTTTAATAAAAACGTTGTTTTTTTAAGAACTTGAAATTATGTAAAAAAATATTTTCAAAAACATGAATACTTTTCGAGATAATTAGTGTACCCACTTAAAAGAATCACCCTGTATAATAATATCATAGAAATTTGATTCTGTTTGGGTAACCCATAGATACACCATGGCACAAAACACTTTAGAGGCATAATTGATGTATTAAAAAAAATTTTAATTTAAAACAACAATTGTACAGAAATTAAAAGCAATATGTTTTTAGGTACCTATACTTAAATGAATAACTTCAGAAAGAGTACACTTGTATAATATAATGTGAATACTGTTATTATACACATCAATTTAATAGATATTTCTATTGAGTTATAATATTTTAAATAAATATAGTAATACTTAGTATTTAAAATATATATTTTAGTAATACCTAGTATTTTCAATATTATGCCATACATAGAATTATTCTATTTATTTTTAGTTATTATAAGTACAATATATTTTTACAAAAATAAACAAATCATGACAAAGAGTTAGGATAAGTAGTAAATCAAGAAAATAATAAATTAGTCATTACTTTAATTTATATTTAATATGAAAATGGTTACAATAAATAGTAATTTTTAATTATAACACAAGTAGGCAACATGTCTATATCTGCTACACAAAACACTATTTCCCTCAAAAAATGCGAGTAATTAACAATAATTGTATTATTGAAGATAGATTTATGTTAATTAAAATTCATCTAAGTTACTCATTATTTAAATTTAATTCATAAATCATAATTGTATGCCTTTGCAAGCATCGTGCATCGTATTTTCGTATAGGAATATGAACATTTTGAGCCTTCATCGGGTAGGCAGCGCTCCCGATGGAAATCACAAGTGGTGTACATTTTTCAATCAATTTATTATCGAAGTGTTTACACCTCTATATATCGGATATCCACCTTGGTTTATAGATAATATTATCATTAAACCTTGCTATCAAACAGCTATGGCCTACGATAGTGTGATAACAGTGACGTTAACAATCAACATTATTATTTATCAATTTCGGTTATCGATTTTTTTGTTTGAGATTTGAATCAGTCCGCTTTATTTTCATATTTACTTTTTTTTATTTGTTTTAAATATGCAAACTAAACAGAAGCAGAAAAACTTAGTTTTGAGCACTCAGAAAAATGTGTACTTTTAGAGATCATCACTCGACACTTCAGTACAATTGAGTCCAAAGACTGACATGGTAAATATTAGACTAAAAAACCAGAAGTTGATAACTGTTGGAGGGTAATTTGCCGCAGCATCCTCAATCTGTCGTGTAGACTCTCTGAGTTTAAAAACGCTGTGGGAGAACCTTAAGAGGAAGGATGAGGTGGCAATTGCTGCGCAGACGGATAACCTATATGACACAGGTACATACACTATGGACATATCGATGTAAACAAATGTGTCGTTTTTACAGGAGGTAAACCAAACCAATAATAGCTGATCCTATAGTCAAAACAGTTGTTGTGCTAAATCGACCATATGTTGAACCATTCTGTAACATGTATGATGACAACGCAAATTCTAAATCAAATAATCACAGGCAATTTAAATTACTTATGATTACTATTATTATTTTAATAGCAGTTACAATGTTTATTAATATTTATAAGTTAAACCTATAACTGATGACTTCGAAAATAAAATAGGCTAAAAAATTGCCTGGGCCTGAACAACATAGAAAATCAACGCTTAATTGCATACAAGACCTGCTATTTGTAACCCACAACTTGAGTTATTTTTTTATCAAACTTCTGGTTAATGTTCATCAGAACAAACTAGTCATTATGCAGTTTAAATTATTGAGTATTGATATTATATTACCCATCTTCTACAGAAGTTGTATGTGCTTAAAATGCATGTGTTCGAAACCGTTTGATTAGTTAATGGTGTATTGGTTAAAGGTAAAAGGAGCCCTGGAGCCTGTAAAAGCCTACTGACCCACAGTTGTAGAAGGCTTCACATTCATGAAAATTCAGAGGAGCAATAAGCATTTTTGTTAAACACACAGTCATGGCCTGCAGAAAGTAATTAATTATTTAATGGATGTCCATAACTTTTAATTATAAGTGAGTTTGTAGTCTAGTATTTAGTCTTAGTTATTCTCCATAGGTTATCTTTTTCATATGAACATATAGGTTTTTTTTTTTTTAGTAACTAATTCTTCTTATATATTAATAAATTATAAATTAAATAATTAAAACACTAAATGCCGTCCCACTTTGAAATATCAGACTGCGGACTGACAGTTATGCATAAACAAATTAAATGCATGACTGGTGTGGTTACAAATTGTGTTTTAAAGCTATATCTGTTGACTGTGATCAAAAGACATACAAATTACTGTTTAGGTTTGACTCACCTTATATTACAAGTTCATGAAATAAAATTAGTTTGATATCTAATTTAAGAAACTTTTGGTGCTAATTTCGTCAAATGATTAGTTTTTTTTCCACATTAAATCTTGGAACCAATTTAAAATGTTGTAATAACAAATTGAGTTTTTGACCAAACCATGTTTTTTTTCTTAACGTGTATAATATTACTTATTACGCTATCTGTTATAGCCTTTTCTAGTGCAGTCAAGTCTCGATAACTGAATACTGAAATTTTTGTTTACCACTTGAAGTCTATATAATATTATTTATATTATATTCTGTGTATAATAATTGTGTCGCATAATACTCAAAAAATACATTTTTATTTCCTTTGAGATTCAAGTGATTAATACAATACTGTACCAGAACTTTGTCATTATCATTATTTATCTTATTAGGATTTAGCTAATGTTCTTAACAAGGTAATTCTTAATAATCAAGCTAATCAAAATTAGTAATTTAGTTATAATATTCATATGCAATTTGTAACGTGCTATTACTCTATAGTCTATATGTTGTATATAATTTTTCAATATATTTTAGCTATTTTTTTGTTTTATGTTACATCATTTTTGACACAATAAACAAAAGAAATCATTAATTGCATAATTAACAATTCTGTTTTCTTTAGGAATGCAATTAATGGCTATCCAGCGACAACATAGAGAACACGATACCCATTCTACATATTCATCATCCGGTTGACAACGATGCTTATCTGAGTGCCAGTTACAGTATAAACATATATTTGTCACATCTTCAGAATTCTCTAAGAGATAAGTTTTTAAATATTCTCTGTGAAGGTTAGGATCAAACTCTAAACTGAACTTAGAACTGTCCATAATTTTAAATGCATAATATATAATATAAACTCCACAATTAAATGCATCTTCTTGTTTTGGAACGTTTTCCACAGGGCATGGAATATGTGTTAATAAAGGACATTGTTGTGTATCATCACCGTAGATAACATCTGATTTCAATATTTCAAATACCCTATTGAAACGACCTTTAGATATTCGACCATCTGTGTCATATGGATTAATCGGGTCCATGATATAACACTGTCTGACTTTGAAATTTATAAAGACTATAATCCAGTGAGAATTTTTAACTAACCATGGCAGAATAACCATACTATCCTTAGTGAAAGTAATTTTGTTATACTCTTTTCCAATTTCTTTTTTTTCCATCAGCCATGTCACATCATTGCATGATAAAATATGAGTGTTTTTTAAATCCAGCTTAAAAGCATAAGACAACAAACAAATATCTATAACAAAGTTACACAACCAATTTTTTCCAGATAATGAATCAAAATCTGGGATGTGCAGATCGGTCATGATGTTACAATTTTTATCACTAGATAATAAATAACTATATTTTCCAACTAGATAGTCTTTATTTTTTGGCATCTTTATTCGTTTATAGTATGTCAAATCTTTAGGGAGCATATTTTGGTGAAAATTTTTAGATTGCACTGGTAGTTGAAACGGAGTTTTATAACTTCCAGGTGTCGAAATCGATTTCATTAAACAATTATCGTCGAATGGCTTACTCAAATCATGTACAACCACGTCGTTGTTAAAAGGCTCATCAACAGTGAACCTAGTCTCATTGTCACTTTTGATGACCACAACGCTTTCAATACCATCGACCACTTTGGGTGAAAGGTTATTTTCATCAGCTACAGAGATCGAAGACCTTGGGATTTTTAACGACAAGGCTGTGAAAGGACGGTACTTAGTCGGTTGGAGATGTTTGTGTTTTTTCTCTTTTTTTCCCCAACTTTCTATTGCGTCCAAATGGTTAGATTTTTTTTTCACTTTGGTATTTATTTGCCTAGATTTATTGTCAAAATCTAATGCACGCGTACAAGTTTTTTTTCTAATATTATACTTTATTTGTTTGTGTGCATTCATCACACGCTCTCTCATAAGTCTTAAAAACCGACCGCACTTCCACCTTCGGTCACCATCAAGTATGTCAACTTTTACAGTTTTAAACCAAGATTCAACGGTAGCATTACTCTGGCGGATTTCAATGCCATTGTTGAGTTTATTATTCATAATAGGTGTTCACAGTGCTAAGAAAGGTACACACTTGACTATAAACTCGTGTAAATATGATTCATCGTAATATTCATTGCTTATATTTCCATTATTTACAGAACAATGGGGTAAGACGCTAGATTTTACATGTTCTTTGATAGACTGAAATCTACAGTACATCATGGACTTATTCGTGTCGGATTCGCAAATCATCAAAATATGCACTAAAAGCTTAAAATATGCTCTTATAATCATAAATATGACCCTTAAACCAAAAAATGTCCAAGTATGCAAAAATATGCACTAAAAATGTTGAGTATTTTATCATAAACATTATGAAATGTATTTTCTATTTAACAAGCATACGATAAAGTTAACCAGAAAAAATATGCAAATGCATGAAAGTCCTTGCTCTACTAATTATTAATCATCTTTAATCATTATAAGTGCTAATCCTTCTATTCTATATTTAAAGAAAAAGAAATGAACAAAAGTATTTAATGAATCTAGGCATTAAAGATTGCTTATATTATTCCTTCATTATATGCTCAGCGAACTTAAATTTTGTTTCAAATAATAAAACTAATTTACCGATCAAATATATAATATGTTGGATCAGACTTTGATAGTTTATAATTAAGTGTATTATTAGTTCTTATGAAAAAATAAAATATCGCATAAACATTTGCTTAAGTTAAGTAGGTTAGTTAAGATCATTGTTTGAACATCAAAAAAATCAGTGTTAGTATATCTGTACAGTCAGTTATAAAATACATTATTTTGGAGGTTTGGTATCATTTGTAAATTATTATTCGTAATTATGTATGTACTGTTTATTGCTCAATATTAGTATCATTAGTTTTTAAAATATTTGTATAATGATTGTTGCTTCCCTGTTACAAATAGGACAACGTTGTTGTGTCAGATTACCAGAGCAATCTAAACACAGACATTTGTGGCCACAAGGAATACAAGCATGGCTGTTGATATTGCTTAAACATATTACACATCAATTTTCCGGCCTGGGTTCCACTGCATTCATATTTATTGGAACTTGAGGGATGTTTGCCCTGTCTCGCTCTAATCGTTGTTCTTCAACTTCTGCAATAGCAATAAATAGTGGATCACCTTCTTCAGATAGAACAAAATCTGGTTCATCTAGAAAACATTTTACTATTTTAATATCTAGGTGCTTAAAAAATAAAATAATAAATAACATTTAAATGAATAACCATAGTAACATTACCAATCAGAATATTATTAGCATTTTCTTGTATTGCCATCTGCCTCGTTAGTCTGTTTTGTTGTTCCAAAATCATTTGTTGTAAATTATTTTGTCTATTAAGACCTAATACAAAATTGAATTAAATATAATTAAATAGTTTAAACATAGATATATTTGCTTATGAATTAAAAATATCTAAACATAATTTAATAATTGACATAAATTATAAAATAGTATTTACTTAATGACAATATTTAATTTCTACATGAAACTAAATCAATTTAAAGCAAAGATTATTTAAAACTACCTACATGTCATAATATATTGCAGTCTTGAGCTACCTACCTACTTATACTTTTTATTTTAATAATACTATTAGTAAATGAAATGCATACCTAAATATTTGTGTGGGTAAGTGAGTTACTTGTTACTTATTAATAGGGCTCGGATTTTAAAGAAAATGCTTCTTTTTATATATTTAAGATAGAAATCTAATTATTATACATAAATTGTTTTCATGCCAATCTGATTCCAAATAAACAAATTTATTTATTAATACTATACTGTGTGACGTTTCATCAAACGAAATGAACTGTCATGGATTTGATTTAAACGAAACTTCTTGCATGAAGTAAGCACCGATCACTTCAGTCGATGTAGAGCGTTCGTTTTCTATGTATAAAAACATCCTCTCAGATAATAGAGTCAGTTTCACTTCTGAAAATCTTGCCAAATACATGGTAGTAAATTCTTTTTTTAATTTCAATTTTTCAATTTTTTTTATTCAGTTTTATAAATTATAACTAATAATTCATGTTAATTTTTAGTCATGCTTTTTTAAAACAATTTTGTGCTTTTTTTGTTATTTATTATGCTTTAAAATCCGAGCCCTATTTATTAACAACTATACTTTTAAGATCGCTAGTAACTACAACTGATAGCTATTACCTACCATTGATTATAAATAGTATTTATAATCAATGCTATTACATACTTATAAATGTATTTACATTATTTATAAACAATTAATCTAGTATGAAATGTTGTGTATATCCTAGATATGAACAACCAATATTATAAATATATAAAAACATATAATCCAACCTTCATCATTGGCAACATTCACTGGATGTTCTGGAATCTGAGGAATTTGGTATGATATATTATTGCGTCTGCGTTCTAAGTATACACAAATAATAATATTTCTATTCACTAATATTATTATAGTTATTTTCTAGGAAAATTAGGAAAATGTTTCTACCTGAATCATAAGCTAAATGTCCGGTATAGGCTAGAAACTCTTCAACGCTGAGTCTACCTTGGAGTAGTTTTTCTTTAGCTAATGCTAGATTTAGGTCTAGCTGAACATACACTCTACGCCTTGGCCTCAGTATAGGCCGATCTTGTTGCACATGGAATTTTTCGCTGAAATGCTTGTCCAGTTTTAGCAATGTCTCTGGAAATTTAATTCAATTATTATAGTAAGTAACATATATAATTAAATCTAAATATAATTAAACATATTTTATAAACTTATATAACCGTTATAACACTGACACTATTAAAAAGTTCAATAAGAAAATGAAATAATGATAAATGTTAAATAGGTATATCATTAATTTATAATTATATCCATACCTGGAAAACCAGTGGATTTTTGCCAATAACTCAGGGTTTAAAATTATTAAAAAATGTTAAGGTATTTATGTTTTCTAGAATCTGTGTACTTCATGAACAGATCCAATATTACATTTACATTCATGTTACTACTATAGATTTTGAATAATAGTAACAATAATTTATTAATTCGTGCAATATTCTTAGGTATATTTAAATAGTTATACAAACAATGTAATTAATGAAATAATATATTTCAACTGACTTGTAAAGTGCCAAATTCCTGGTCGATTTCCACCCATATATGAATTTAAAAGTCTATGAAATACTTCCTGATCGTTATTTGTCCTTCTGGGACTATTATAAACAGTAAAGTTAGCAGCACCAACACCTATAAAAGTATTTTGAAACATGAAATATACACTTCAGTAGGTACTTGTATTATATTGTGTTAATTTTTTTTTATTGTATATGTTTAGAAGTTTATAAGTTATAAATTATAACTGATTAGAACTTCAGAATCAAATAATGTTGAAACTAGAATTTATATCGAGTTATATTACTTACGATCTATCCAGTGTGTCTCAAAATATCTCACGTATCTGCTAGCAACATCTTGAATTGGAGACTGATTTGCTTTTCTTTTCACTGCTTCCCAACCTTCAGGAACCATGTTGGGTGGTAACAATGTGATGGCTTTGGACATATGAAACATAGTATGTAGGCAAATATCATCTCTGTACTGTTGTCTACGTATGCAAATTCTTTTGCATTTTTCTCTAATGCCTATATATTTAAATATCAGGTATTTAGTTTTATTGCATTAATAATTATATATTTTAAAGATATTTTTTTTAAATTGGTGTCTCGTTATTGCATAGCTAACAAACCAAGTACCTACTAAAAAGAAGAATATTCATGGATATTTTATAAGAGTGGTACCTATAGAAGGAGGGATTAATTAACTACAAAAATCAAATTTTCATGCTTAAGTGAAAAAATTAAAATTATAAAAGTGCTTTTTTACATCATAATTATTAATAATTACAGGTTATATATAAGTAAAAACATGGTAGTATAACTAAATAAAATAAAAAAGTTTGTGTGAAAAGGAATGACTATTATTATCCACAGTAATTATTAAAAAAATAATGAATTTATAGTCAATAAAAATCTTACTTGGACCATATGAAACCAGCATTTTTGCAAGTGGATATTATTGAATACATGACCTAAAGCATTTGTCAGTGCAATTTCATAGTCGGTTATAATATTTGTTGCCCTGACATTACACATTTCATTGATGTATTCAAAAATAGATTGATAGGCTGCTTCAGTCTTTCTGCGCATCAATACATATGCTACTGGAAATGCCTGTAATATACAGGGTGTTCCAAATTTCATGTGACAGTAGATTTCAGCATGATATATTTAAATTAGGAAAAAATGACCTATGTAAAAACTATTTTGAATAATATAATCTAAATTAATTTGATATTAAATACTTTTTTTATTAATTAGGATGGGGAGGTTCGAGGGGTAACTTTAAAAATTCAAATGGGAACCTATATTTTTGAAATATGATTTGTGCATAGCTTAATTTTAAATGAATTTTGACGGGTCATTAACAAAAATGTCTTAATAATTGAAGGAGTTATCGACATCTGAATATTGGTGTTAATTTATAAAATTCTACAGTGAATAATTAATACTAAAAGTGCTTCTGTTGTACGACCTTAATCTGGGTATGAAATTATCAATTTATTACAGTAAACAGTAGCAATACAAAACGTATATCAGTATTATCGTTTGACATTATAACCAATTACGAATTATTTTTATTTATGATGTCCTAATTGCATTTCTTAATCTATGAATAGATGAAAAGTCCAAACTCCAAGACCGCGATAATAGTTGTTTATATCAAATTATTTTATCGATGATAATACAAGATATTATAATCACAGATTTCTTTAAGTCTGTGATAATAATTTATAACCTAAAAATTATAGTGATAAATGATGAGATAGATGCATAGATAATATATAATGGATAGGCCATCCCTATACTAAATACCCATGGGGCAGCGTTCCCGAAGTTTCGGTATATGCCCCATCTATACCATTGTTACCAGTAGTAACCAACGGGTAAATATATTGCCCCATAGCTTATCATTTGAGAACGCACCGAGAAGGCTGATGGCCTATCCATTATATATTATCTATGGATAGATGATGTGGTTGTTTGTTGATAAATGATAACGCTTGTCACTTGTCACTTTGTAATTTTTATATGACAGTTAAGACAAAAAGTTAAACTATATTTAAATACGTGTCTAATTATTTCATTATTTCAATCAAATGCATATTTTAAGTCATTGTAGTTAGTGCGTTTGAATTTTCGTCAACTGGTTGTTACTGTCTGGAAGTATTTGCATTTGTTTTAAACTAACATCAAATGACATACCTAATTTTGATAATATGTATCAATTATCTATTTACACTAAGAAGGTACTTTATATTTCTTTTATTGATCATTGAATAATTAAAAATTATATTTTTGTTCATCACCATCATTAGTTAATATTCATATACAATATACAATTCATACTATATTTGTACTTATCTAAGACTTCAAATTTGAAATTAGCATTTTCATTATACCTAATTTAATGTGATTTTTTTGCTTATTGAATTTTTTTAAGCCCATTGATTTCTAATCTTAAAAATTATCAATTTCTTTTTAAATTTAGTTTACCATACATATCATAGTCTTAGTGGCTAGATTATTTTAATATACTAAAATCAACTAAATGACAAAAATAATTCACCACTCATCAGAATATATTATGAACATTTTTTTACTGATGGCTGATGCAATAGAATATACTTATTTTGTTTGAAGTTATGATTTGGACTTATGTTGTTATAATTAAATTAAAAACTCACATTATAATATTTATTATATAAAACTATACATAATACATTTATATGTATAAATATGGTATGCAACTATGTATTTTGCTTATTAAAGAGTTTATTTATTAGAGGAAAAAAAATGTCATGAAAATGTAATTTAAAAATTAAAGTTCTTATTGGTGCTCATTATGTAATGTATTTTACCAATGTTATATAAATATTGTGTGAATTTTATGTCATTGACTTTGCTTTCCATGCCCATTGATATTTTAAATTTAGTTTACCATACATAGGTATCTTAGTCTTAGGGCCAGTTGTACCGTCTCCGATTAAACTCCGATTAGGCTTAATCACTGATAACAGATATTTTAACCGTGCTAATTCGGCCGATTAAACTGTGATTAACTTTAACCGGAGATGGTACAACTGGCCCTTAATGGCTAGATTATTTTAATATACTAAAATCAACTAAATGACAACAATAATTCACCACTCAGAATATTATATTATTCGTAAAATTAATTTATCTATTTACACTTTGAAGGTACTTTATATTTCTTGCTTGGATCATAAAAAAATTAAATTTTTGTTCATCACCGTCATTAGTTAATTTTTTATACATAATTACAGGTCATTTGTACATATCTAAGACTTCAAATTTTAAATTAGTTTTTCCATCACAATTCAACGTGTATTCTTTGTTTATTTAATTTGTATTTAGCCAATTGATTTAAATTAAAATATTATTGGATATAATCCATTATTTTCAATAATTTTAAGACAACATTTTATTGAAATGTATGGTACTTTAGTACTTAACTAATTAGAATAAAGCAAATGTTTAATTACACTAATAAATATTTGCATGTATGGTTTTTTTGTTGGTCTGTGTTAATAAAATAAAAGAATTTATAAATTTTTAAAGTCTTGCAATTTTATTTTACAAGGTTATTATATTTTATATTATATTTTTTAAGTAATTAATTTAAACATTGATCACATTTAATAGTATAATAAATATAGCAAACTAATAATTTAGTTTACCATACATATCTTAATGGGTCATTTATTTTATACTAAAATTAACTAAATGACAACATTAATTCACCACTCAGAATATATTATAATTTTTTACTGATGTATAATTTGAAATATTTGAAATACTTACTTATTATGTTTGTTGTCACGGTTGAGACTTTGATGTTGTTATAATTAAATACAAAATTCATAAGTATTATTATATTTATAATTATATGTAAGTATACAACTATACATAACTATACATTTTGTATGTATATTTTTTATGCATATTATACCATTGATTTAAATTAAATCTGTTTTGGATATGATCCATTTTCTTCAGTTTTAGACAAAAGTTTATTGAAATGCATGGTAGCTAATTAAATTAAAGCAAATGTTTAACTACTCTAATGTAGGTAGGTACATAAGAATAAGACTGCAAATGTGACATCATTTTTTTTTCATTAAATTTTATTGTCCTTGTTGATATTGTAACCTTTGATGGTACATATTTATTTTCATGAAAAATAATAAAATTCAGTGAATTTTAGCTGAAACTTTTAGATTTGTTAACGTATTTAATTTAATTTAATTTTAGATTCTGAACGAAGTGATGAATGTATTGCATTTACTATGATGTGTGTTTCTTTTTTTTTTTTTTTTGTGTCTGACTCCAACATTTGGAGTAGTAATAATACTCCGATTTTTGACTTCAGCCCCTCTTTGAATAGAGAATTGAATCTAGTTGGTATTTTAGGAGGGTCAAAATTAAAATTTTCTAATAGTTTTCAAAAAAATCGAGAAAAACAAAAAAAAAATGACAGAAAAATGGAAATTTTACGAAAAAACCACTTTTCGACAAAATCGATTTTTTGATTTTGATGTAACTCAAAAACGAATTATTGTAAATACTTGAAATTTTCACCAAATGTTTATATTATGGTTATCTCTTTACAGTTAAATTTTCAAAATATTTTGACCATTTTTAAGCTACTTATGGACAATTGAAATTTTCGACTTTTCTAAGTTTTTTTTCTTCAAATGCCGATAAAAATTTTTTGGGTAGCCAGAAAATCTTGAAAATTTAATACAAGGTTTCTTATAAGTTGTTCTTAAAGTGATAAAAAAAAATCCGAAATCATTAGTCACAATTTTTTTTATAAGTGCTTAAAGTTCGAATTTATACGAAATATTTCAAAATTTTAATTAAATTTCATACACTCGTTATGCGTATGTTGCCTAATACTCAGTGTTGGGAAAGTTCCTTTTAAAAAGGAACTTGTTCCCGTTCCTCGTTCCTACTGTAAAAAAGGAACTCGTTCCTGTCGCGAAAAATGAACGCGTTCCCGTTCCTTTGCAAATTTTTTACAATTTGAGTGGTGTCAATTGTGTTTTTCGCGAACAATTTTTAAGTCAGAAATATTCGGACCGAGAGAGTTAACCGATTATTTCTGGCTTAAAAATTTAGGTTAGGTTATGTTATTAGTTGCTTAAAGTAGACTTGAAACTTTTCACAGTAAAAAGTTTATTATTTTGTCTAAAAAATAAAAATGCACTCCTTAACTCAGAATTGTTTATTATTTAATAAGACCGACGGCGTCGCGGCTCAGTTTTGGCGCGGAAGCACACTATACGCGCTTCATATTTGCATAAATACTGTGGCACACTGGCACTCAACGTGTTAAAAATAACTATTTTTTTTTTCATTATTTGAGGAACGGAAATTTTCTTTCAAGTTCTTTAAAAATAGGAACTCTCTCCCGTTCCTCGTTCCTATATTTTAAATAGAACGCGTTCTGAGCTTCGTTCCTATAAAAGAAACGCGTTCCTTCCCAACACTGCTAATACTTTTTTTATTAATAAACAGATACTATAAAGTAACTATAGTAACATATAAAAACTATACTATTTGTTTCAAAATAGAATATTTGACAATATTTAAATATAATATATCCTAAACTGACAAATCATCTTCGTTCAGAATCGTTTTTCGTATACAATGATACCTATCATTGCATTCAAATTTAACCTACCATAGTCTGAGGTCCACCCCACCCCCTAATATACAGCAGAGCGATACCTACTTACCCGCTTTTTTATTTCTTGCTCATGAGTAATAATTAGGTACATATAATCAGGGCCGGATTTATGGGAGGGCAACCGGGGCGATAGCCCCGGGGCCTCCACAAAAAAGGGGCCTCCACAATAGTGACTTCGGAAAAAAAAATCTTTCAAATTACAAATGCACCGTCACCCCGCCGCGCGCCGTCCCATCGAAAGTGGCCAATAGGATAAAAATAAATTTAAAACTGATTGCCGATGGGTAATTCCGTGAAATTTTATGTCGCCAGCAGCGCTATTCTGTAACTCGATAAGGTAGCTTAACGACAACTTTCGATTCGTTAAGCTAACGAAAATTCTCTTATCGAATATTATCGAAAAAAGCGATTCTGTATTACAGATATTCGTTAACCTATCTATTATTTTCGTTAAAACTGTCGATAGTGAAAATAAAATATCGTTAACCTAATACACCCATCAAGACCCCTCGATAATACTTACCGGGGATGAATAATATGAAAAACGTCATATTTCGTGTTATCAATTATCTGTTATCGTGCATTCGTACCTACGTACAATTTTCGAATTTTAATCTTGCGATTTTGGAAGTAATTAATAATAATTATTATTTATTACTAACTTCTTAGTACGATCGTTCTCTCAGATACACGTCATGGCTCTAGAATTTTTAAGGTGGGAACTGATGCTGTTGGAAGAAAGAGTTAGATTACAAGAACGGCGAATCGAAAGAAGGGTTTTGAGAGATACACAAGATCCTTTTGATCTCCCTCGTGAAGAGTTTATATTTATGTTTCGAATAAGTCCTGAACTAGCATTTGACGTGATAAATGCTATTAGGCCTTTATTACAAGGTAAACGTTCTTCAGGATTATCTCCAGAAGTGCAAGTAAGTTAATTTTGTTTCAATTTTTATAAGTATTTGATTTTTAAATACAAATATATCTAAAAAGTATTTAAAAAGTATTCTAAATACTATACATAAATACGGGGTGTCTCACGAAGATCTAACAAATGAAATAACTTTTGATCTAATCAATATTTAAAAAAAAAAATTTTCAAATTTAATTTATAGACACTTACGCTACATTTTTAGTATAAATTTTTTATTTATTATTTTTTAATACTGAAAATAAAAAACTAAAAAATTGATAAAAAATGTTCCATAATATTCGAAAATAGCCAATTTTAAAAAGCTCATTTAAAAAAAAAAATTTAGATGGTAAAAACATTTTTTTAAGTCCAGTGGCTGATTTTTAACAAATTTTTAAATATCAATATACTCGTTAAGTAAATTACGATCTAGTTTATGTAAAACAGTAAAACAATAAAAAAAAATTGTTAGATTTTAACATGCACCTATTTAAAAATATTTATACAAAATATTTTTAAAAAAAAATTTAATTTTTTGAAATTATAATGTTTCTTACATGAACTAGATCGTAGTTTACTTAGCGAGAATATTGATTTTTTAAAAATTGTAAAAAATCAGCCACTGGACTTAAAAAAATGTTTTTACCATGTAATTTTTTTTTTAAAATGAGCTTTTTAAAATTGGCTATTTTCGAATATTATGGAACATTTTTTATCAATTTTTTAGTTTTTTATTTTCAGTGTTAAAAAATAATAAATAAAAAATTTATACTAAAAATGTAGTGCAAGTGTCTATAAATTATACTTAAAATTTTTTTTTTTAAATATTGATTAGAACAAAAGTTATTTCATTTGTCAGATCTATCTATCTAGTATGTATACTATTACTCACATACTTTACAAGACTGCAATGTAGTTACAATTTGTTTCTCTTTTATGTAAATAAAGTTTATATTAATTAAATATTTATCTGTATTCTTTTTCAGTTCCTAGTTACTGTTCATTTTTATGCTCAAGGTAGTTATCAAAGAGGTTTGGGTGGTAATTCTATCCTTAACATAAGCCAGCCATCTGTAAGTCGATCTATTAGTAGTGTGACAAATGCTATTAACCAGCGTCTTTTGAGACAGTGGGTAAAATTCCCAATGACAGCTGTTGAACGACAAAAAGGTAGAGAAAAATTTGAAGCTGCACCCCAACCTTTTGAAGGTACTTTGGGAGCAATTGATTGTTCCCATATTAATATTCTTGCTCCAATTGTCCATGAAGAGGCATACGTTAATCACCATGGCAATCATTCGCTTAACGTTCAAGCAGTAAGTATTACCTGTTATGTTTAAAATAAATATTGTTTATGAAATTTAAAACTCTTACTATGAATTTGTTTTATAAGATTGTTGACCCGGATTTGAAAATTTTGAACATAAATGCAAGGTATCCTGGAGCTCGCAACGACTCATATATATGGAGTATGTCTGCCGTACGACGTGGAATGGAATTTCATTATAATAATGGAGAACGTCGTACATGGTTAATTGGTAAGTCATGTTATTAGTTAGTATATTATATTCCAATTTGAAAATCCCAAATCATCATTGCTTACCCATGTAAATATTTTTCCTAGGTGATGCTGGATATCCATTAGAACCATGGCTCATGACACCATTACCTCATTATCAGGAAGGGACACGTCAATTTGAATACACCAAAAATCTTTGTAAGGCAAGAAATGTGGTAGAACGATTTTTTGGTGTATTTAAAAGTGTTTGGAGGTGTCTTTCCTATCAAAGAGTGCTTATGTATGCTCCTGATAAAGCAGGTAGAATCGTAAATGCTTGTGCCACTCTACATAATATGCGAATCCATTATAATTTACCAATTCCTGAAGAAGAGTTAGCTGGTGAACAAATTGCTCAAAATATACATGAAAACATAGAAATACCTTACATTGATCAACAAGGTGGACCCAGAGCGGTGGCTAAACGAATTCAAAAACATATTCTAGATCAGTTTGATCATTTAATAGATGGAGAAGAGGAAGATTAAATTAATTAAAGATAATAAAATAAAATAATAACATACTTTGTATTTGAAAAGATCAATTTATTTTAGATTTATAACAATGAAAAGCATTTTTACCAAATAAACTATTTAACAGTATAGTATTTAACAATAAAATAAAATAATTACATACTTTGTCTTTGTATTTGAATAGATCAAATTTCTTTAGATTTTTAACAATATTTTTACCATAAATAAACTATTTAACATCTTATATTATCATAAATATTGCCCAAGGCTACAGTTTTTGCAATATTTTGTCATACAGTTCTATCATCTTCATGTCGTTTTCTGTTCTTTTGGCATCGTTATCAGCCATTGTGTTTAGTGCTTTTCCAATTACCGACAATGAATCTGCCATCAATTTCATAGCATCAGCTTGTTTTTCTGCAATTACATTGAAGGAATTTCTAGCTGTCTGTAACTGAGTGCTAAGTTTTTGCTTCACCATTCCTAGAAAAAAAAATTATTGAAAAAAAAAAAACAATGATAATTTTTAAAACGAAGAAAAAATACATTTTTATTTATTGATACAATCAGTGGCCCCATTTGAGTTTTAAATTAAATTAAATATGATATGCCACAAATACCAAAATGTTCAGAGGAGTCATTTAAAGTTTTATTATTTTTCATAAAAAAAAATTATTTAGTTTTTTTAAATGTAACAATGTAAGTTTTAACTGTTGTGTCAACTTGATATAGTGTATAACTAAATGTATAACATTGACTTAACTCCCCCCCCCCCCCGTTTCACAACTTCCCCTGAGTACAACGACACATTTAATTAACACTGTAACTTACTTGGTCTTTTTGAACTTGTCAAGTCCCTTATATCAGCAGTCTTATGGAGTTGTTGACTTGCAATGGGTGCAGTAAATACATTATCCTCATTATTGAAACTACAACTTATAGTTTCATATTCTATGTTTTCTAGATCTATATTATCTCCTACATTGAAATTTAATTTAAATTAAGCAATTATATTTACATAAGCTTATTTAGTACCTAGTTATTACAAACCTTGGTTAATGTTTTCTTCATCTATTTCAATATTCAATGATGTGGGTTCAGCTAGATAAATAGTTTCATCACCTAAAGCCATCCTTTGTACATTATTTTCCTAAAAATATAAGATATTATATTTTCAAGACAAATGGAAGCTACTAAGTTATTTGAGTTAAACAATTATTAACCAGTTCCATAAGTTATTAAACAGATTGATGAGTGTACGAGAAACTGTTAGTATTATATTACCAAACATTAGTAATAAATATTATATGTTATCATTTACCAATAAATTAATAATTTTTAATGTGTAATCATAAAATACCTGCTCTTCTGGCCATGACTCTGGACACGATGTCCCTGAAACGTAATCATTTCCGATTATGCTTAGAACTTTTGTGTCTAAATCTGACAGCTGAGGTAAATTATTTTTTTTGTTCCCTGTTTCCACTCTTGCACTTCTAAGAGCACCGACTTTTTTAGATGTCTTAGTCTTCTGATCTCTCCATGACTAGTTTTTGTACATAAAATATTAATGTTAGAAGCTTTAAGTCTACAAGAACATTGATCGGTGGGTGGTGAAATACATCTGTTATTACAGTTATGTAAATTTAATACATAATACTATCTATTGAATATTCTTTATTAGAAACTTATTTATTTGTTATCATTTTTGTATTATATTATGATTTATTACATATACTCATGTATACTAATGAATATAATGGTCAATATTTAGTATTTGGTATAAATTAATAGGTAAGGAGTAAATATCAAATACAATTATACGAATACTTGTATTCAAATACTTTCAAGACTGACCATTCTATACATTTCATTTTTTAATATACATAACTTTTTATTGATTGTATTTCTTATATAGTTATATTAGGAATGATGGAAATAAGTGGGCTCTTATTATATATTATAGTATATATATAGTGCAGGATAAAAATGTATACTGCACCAAACACAAAATCTTGCGCATGTCTTTGTACCTACTTCTTTCCAAGATTTGACGTTTTTTTCCGACTGTCCATTACTACGCATTTCGTTTAACTGTTTTACCAGCTCTTCCCAAGATCCCTGCAATGCATCCCTCGAATTCATTTTGAAAAATTTTCCAGAAGCCAAATTTGGATGTTGGAGCATATAATCAACCAAATACTCAATTTGGTCATTATTTCTTCGGCCTTGCCTCTTTCTTTTGGTGGGAGGTCCACTATTACTAGACATAATTTTAAAACTAAAAAAGAACTTTAAGAACTTAAAGATTTAGCCGAAAAAGTAACAACAGTGAACAGAAAAATATATTACTATTTTTTTTTATTTTACAATGTTCATAAGGGTAATGATAAGACAAATATCTTATCACCAATCATCTAGATAGTTTTTGATTGGTCAATTTTATGAAACTCTTTGAATTATTTGATAAGGTTAACGAAATTATCGATAACACAAAAACCATTTTTGTAACGAAAAATTACGAATAACTGATATTACAGAATCGCATTTTCGTTAACGAAATTCGATACATACCGTGAAACTCGAAAAGTACTCGTTAACGACGTTTGTCGATAACGGCTTATCGAGTTACAGAATAGCGCTGCAGCAAGTTTGTTTATCAGTAAATCCGGCGCGTCCTAAACCCCACCGCTACCACCACCGCCTATAACGATTGATGCAAACTCGCAAACGCTATACGCACAATAATAATATTATTCGATTTTCCTTTTTCTGTGTATGAGTTATATTTGTTAAATATTAATAAAAGAAAAATAATCAACTTTTGAAAAAAAAAGTTCATTTTATTTGTAAAATAATTTGGGGCCAGGGGGCCCCCACTCCTTTGAAGCCCCGAGGCCTCCACTCCTCTAAATCCGGCCCTGCATATAATTCATAAATTTACTTAATAAATATTATTATATTGTATGGCTTATTGTTGGTTTGTGTTAATAAAATTATAGAATTTATAACGTTTTAAAGTCTTGCAGTTATATTTTATAAGGTTATTCAAACAAAACCTACTATTTTGAGCTTATCATTATTTTCTATTAATTTGTTTAAGCACTGTCGCAATAAATATAGCAAAATAGTAAATACCTATATTATGATTTATTATTCGATTGTACTACATGAAACCGCTGGCATGAACCAAAATTCTGTAAGTTTCTGAAAGTTAATCATGTTAAACATAAATATAATAAATATAGCAAAATAGTAAATAACTATATTATGATTTATTGTTCAATTGTACTACATGAAACCGCTGGCATGAACCAAAATTCTGTACGTTTCTGTAAGACAATCACAATAAATATACATATCATAGGTAATATTACTTGTAGCTTAATTTAAATATTGCGAGTGTTGTAAACAATTAGTACCTATATTGATATAACTTTTTAAAGACTAGCACTTATATTTTATAATGTTATTCACACAGAAGCAACTATTTTTAACTAATTAATTCATATGAATACTTGAACATAATATTTAAGTAATTGGTTATTATCACATTTAATAGTGTAATAAATAAAGCAAATTTGTAATTTTAGTTTTGCAAATTTAGTTTACCATACATAATAGTATGATACATATCTCAATGGGTCGCAGGGTTGTTTATTTTATACTAAAATATACCTACCTACTAAATGACAACAATAATTTGTCTTGACAAAATTATACACATTTCAACTATCTTCACATTCATTAAAATTAAATTATGAATTTTAATATTGATAGTCTTTTAAAATGTATTAATTTGCTTTTAAATTTAGTTTACCATACATACCTTAGTCTTAGTGACTAGATTATTTTAATATACTAAAATAAACTAAATGACAAAAATAATTCACCACTCAGAATATATTATGAATATTTTTTTACTGATGGCTGATGCAATAGGACATACTTAAAATACATATTTTGTTTGAAGTCATGATTTGGACTTGGATGTTGTTAGAATTAAATTAAAAACTCACATTATAATATTTATTATTATATAAAACTATACATAATACATTTGTATACGTATAAATATGGTATGCAACTAATAAAATTAGCAAATACGTACGTTAAACAGTTTACTTATTAGAGGAAAAAATGGCATGTAAATTTAGTTTAAAAATTAAAATTCTTATTGGTACTTATTATGTAATGTATTTTTCCAATGTTATGTAAATATTGTGTGAATTTTATGTCATTGGCTTTGTTCTCCATGCCACAGATGAATATTATACTTCATATTAACCTATCAGTTATTTTATTCAATGATATTGATATTGGATCATTAGGTAGGTACAATTATTCAAAAAAAGGAAAAATTGATAGTACAAATAATAAACACATTTTCAAATAAATTCAGTCAACATTGCCTTGTTCTAGTGTATGTTTGTATTTGCTCATATTTTTATTTGTATTTGTCTGTTTTTATAACTTTTAAATTCCCAAGTCTAGCTATAACCTTAAGTCTTAAATAACTTTTAATCATTGTAACAACATCTAAGTCCTAGTTATTATTATTTAATATTTGATAAATCGTATCTTTATGTTGTAAAAGGATGATGTTCTTTCAAAAACTGTTTGATTTTTATGCATCATTTAGCTATATGTTGAACGCGAAATTTAATCATACAAGTTTTCGAAATCAATGTTGTCATTTTGTAGTGTTTAGAAATGGTACATATAATATTAAGTTTATTCAAACAAAATATGAAAATAGGTATGATAATAGTATTAATAGGGCTTGAAAATTCATACATTAAAAACTATCAAAATATACGCTTAAAATCACTAAAATATGAGCTAAATGTGTAGTTTGTTTTTTTTTTCTGTAAAAATAATAATTCAAAGATGGGAAAAATATCCTCAATTTTAATATGATTTAATATGTTATATTATTTACTTCAAGAATTAAAATTTACAACTATGGATTTTGAATATTTTGTTAGTGTTTCAAATACAAATGAATGACAATTATCAGCCCGACCAAGCAATGACGCTAATAATTTTAATCAGGTTTTTATTTCATATTAGCAACTTTGAAAGGACATATTTTTCAACAAAATAATACATTTTGAAATATACTCAAAGTCCGACATTATCATGAAATATTAATAAAAAAAAAAAATAATAATAATAATAATAATAATAACACTTGCGAAAATAAGTACGTTAAAATTTCATTTTTGAACTCGTTAGATTGTGATTCAAACTTTTATCTCATCCAGCAACGTTTTGATGCACTCAGTAAAAACATGCAAATGCATGAACTTCCGGGCCCTAGTTATTACCTATTATTTAAATTAAAAAATATATTTAGTTTCCTAAATTAGTCGAAAAATACAGGTACCTATTTGTATAAATTTTAAATAATTTTATGCTGTATAATATAATTTATACAACAATTTGGTATTAAATAGCTATAGCCTATTTATTTACTGTATGATATTTGTTTATAACTTTATATTATAAATAATAAATAGGGTAAAAGGACGATTCGCCCCCGCCAATTCGTCCCCATCAAAAAAACAAGTCCACGGACGTTTCGTCCCCGTCTATTATTAAGATAGGACATTTAGCCCCCGACAGTTATATAGATTTATTTATATCTACCCATAGGACGTTTGGCCTCTGGAATTTTAAATCACTAAATTTAAATCTTTTTTTTTTTAACTTAAAATTTAAATTCTTTTTAAAACGCAAACAACAATTATAATGATAATATTAATAATCTAGGTATAATTTTATAAAGTAAACATAAATTATAAATATGATATGATTACATATTCTTGTCACATCTGTACAAATATTATAATTTTTATTAAGTACATTAAAATAATTTACACAATAATTCACATTAGATTAGATCACTTATTCTTTTTAAAAAATATAAAATATCATCATCATTATTACATTTAAAGTCCTTACAATGTTGTTTTATTTTATCTTCGTAATGATTTGTTTTTGGCATATTTATAATTTCATTTTTTTTTTTTAACAATGCAGTCACTGCAGATGCATTGCACATCTGTAAGGACTCAATAAAAATATAGATGTTTGGGTGTCTAATTCTTACAATATTTTTAAATTTATTATTAAACCCTTCAGACACATTGTTAGTTCGTCCATAACCTTCTTTCGTGGCATTATATACGTTCCACATATACGGAGAAAATATTGGCGGACGTCGTACTAACCTGATCGTACCATACTCTGTAGGAATAGATTTGTATGTTCCATTAACGTATGTAGAATCAAAGTACACCAAAATTTCCTCCAATTCTTCAAAAGTCTTTGATAAATTGAAGAGTATTGATATCCCTATTAAAAATTCCAAATACTGGAATATGTGTATACATAACAAAAATATGATTTGAAAAAATTTAAATTACATACCTCTTTTTACAGTATTGGTTGGAAGAAATGCTAATGCAGGAATCATTTTTACGGCTGATCTGAAGTTTTTGTCTGCTTTATATTTTATAGCCAAACCCAAGTCCTGAACTTTTCGCCAAATGGACTGGTTTAAATGATAATAGCATAACTGCACCGATACTTCATCATTAAATACTTCCTTGATAGCCTGTATTACAGATTGTTCGAAATCAATTGAAATTATTGAAAGCGATACAAATTGATCTCGTATTGCAGACAATAACTCAATATAAGTGTCTTTATTTTTACGTTGAAGCAAAGCGTACATCACAGGAATTATTAAATTATTTATGCTTGCATGTAATATGTATACTTGGTAGAATTCAGAAGGACAAGTTGAAAATGTTCCGTCCATATAAATAATTCTAGTTTCAGATGACATTTCGCGGCACGTTTTTGAAGAAAAGATTATGATACGATTATTATTATTTTTGTTGTCGTAAAATAAAAATGGCTCTGGATTGAGTTCTCCACCGGTTGTACTCCACTGTGTTCCTTCCAGTATAATATCGTCTATTTTTACAATTTTAGGATAAATATTGCTACGGACACGCCGTAAAGTCCTTTTCATCGAATCTTCTTTCGGAATTAACTGTCTGCTTTCGTTGGATAATGGGATTACATTAAGTGCAAAAATTCGAGACGGTATATCATAGTTTTGTTTTGCTGTGTTCTTCATAATACATTTAGCTCTTTCTGCATTTATTAAGTCAGTATTAACTTTATGATTGTGATCTCCAAACTTTAAAACAAAATTAATTTCATCATCAGTTGTAAGTGTTCCATTACATAACCCTTTATGAACACACACCCATCGGATACCAATTTTCACATTTTTTTGTTTGTAATATAAATAATCGTTGTGCACTAATTTCTTCTTGTTTCTTTCCGTGGTTAACACCTCCATAGTTCACTGAAGCCGGACGCACAATTAAACAGACTACAGACAAACTATTACTGCGTAGTGTGCTTTGTTTAATATACTACCTAATTTATCCAGGGTAGGTATAAAATATTATTTAGTCTTTACAATATAAATAGAAATATTTATAACATTTTTCCACTGTCTGACAAATAAATAATAGTTGAGCAATATCATCTGTCGATAAGAAGAACTTCCATTAAGATAAATATCTATCGATAATGTCATAAAGGTAATAAATGTTCATAAAATTGTTAACTTATTAGTTTACTATTATTATTTTTTTGAGTTAATTAATTTAGAACATAATAAGTAGGTTGTTAATGTTAAAATTAATTGTTCGTAAATGTTAATGTGACACAACATATGGGTAAAAAAAAACATTTACGTGCACTAGATAATCAAAAAAATAGAAAAAAGTGAAGTTGTTCAGACATTAATTAATACCGTTCCAAAAAATAATGCCTCTTTCCTAACCTAACCTAACCAGGGGCCAAACGTCCTATGGGTAGGTAAAAATAAATCTATATAACTGCCGGGGGCCAAATGTCCTATCTTAATAATACACGGGGACGAAACGTCCGTGGACTTGTTTTTTTGACGGGGACGAATTGGCGGGGGCGAATCGTCCGCGATTCAATAAATAGAACAATATACAATATATTACGTATTGTAATATTATGTAGGTATACATATTGTTATAATGTGTTGTTTTTTTTTTATTTTCAATACAATGATGCGATTTTACCTATGTAATATATTAAGCTTAAATTAAGATATCAAACATATGTTTTATGACTAATAAATTGATAGTTAGGGAGAGCGCACACCAATGCAGTGCGGTTGCTGCGCGTTCGCGGCGCACTGCATGCAGTGCCGCATTTAAAATAGAACACACGTTATCTTATGGGAATGCCCACACCGATACAATGCGGCGGCGGTGCAGTGACGTTGTGTATGCGGCGCGCTGCATGCGGTGAGGCATGGCGGTTTTTTCTTGCAGTGCGCGTGCGGCAAAAAGTCAAAATATAAACAATTATCGATATTAAACATTGATTAATAATAAGCCAATAAGGTTAGGTTAACCTAGGTTAAGTTGTTAAGTTGTTAAACGTTATCTATTGTAATCATTGTATCAAACTTTAAACTATGTACCATATAAGAGAAATAACACAGAACATCATTTTTATTTTAAAAAAATATATTTACCTATACAAACTTGAAGCTTGTACTATACATATAAAAATGGCGGAGGATTGTGAAAAAATGGTGCAATTAGTTAAGCACATCGAAAACCACCCATGTCTTTTTGATTACAATAGAGCGGAATATTGTAACGACACAGTCAAGACAGCAGCTTGGCGTGAAATTGGAAAGGAAATTAATTTATCAGGTAAATAACATCATTTTAATTAAATTACCTTCTTATAATAAATATGAATCTGAAACATGTATTGTGTGATGCTGAATAATTTACAATAATTTACAATTTTTGTTCACCAGCAACTAAATTTCTTACACTGTTCTAGTTTGTGCCCTCAGGCAGTATTGAGCAAACATTTTCTATGATTAATTCATAATTAAAGTTTGTAAGTAATTTTTTTGCCCAACCCTCTAATTTTGTAATAATATTGTCAAAGAGGCAAGTAAATGTGATTGTTCACTTGATTTATTTTTATTCTTTTAAATATTATTGACTAACATTAATGACTAATGGCAATAAATGTTACTTCCTAGTTACATAGGTCATAGAATGTTATAAAAATGTATTAAACAAATACTAATGTTTTATATTTATTATAAGAATTTAATTAAAATAATATTATTAATATTTAAATATTTATACTAAGATTTTAAGTGATAACTACATTATAAATTAACATAGGTTCATCATACATAGAAAGAAAAATCTAGGTAAAACTAAAAAAAATAACAATTAAATCTACAAAATCATTGTTAACATAGGGCTAACAAACCCGTTCGTTGATTTCAAAATTTACATTTTGTTAATTTCTAGATTAACAAACAGTATTATTAATTTGCTAAAATTCCTGTTTAGTTCAAAAAAAAAAAATGATTTGTTAATTTTTAAACTTAAAATTTATTGCATTTTGTTAAATTAACAATAAGTTTTGTTAAGTTTATATAGTTTTCATTCAGTTTAACAAAGTTGTTATTTATTTTAACAATTCTACATTTATAACATTTTGTAATATTAACAATAGTTTTGTTATATTTATACAGTATTCAATGAAATTGATGAAAACCTTTTTTTGAAACAATATAAATATATTGTTGATTTAAATAGTTACATTGTTAAATCTAAAAGTGCAAATATGGTGGGGCACTTGGGGGAAGTGCTTCCCAGCAATTGTTTTTTTTTTTATCAATGGTGTCATAAAGTACATGACATAAATATTCAAGTTCTACAAAAACTAGAGAAAAAATACCCCCCCCCCTCAAAAAATGGGTGGTCAATTTAATCTTTAGTGAATATACTGCACTTTGGCAAATTAGCAAATATTTAACTATTTCATTAGCCATATTTGATATTGTTATTATCACATTTTTAAAACTATATTATTATTTACTATTTTATTATATAAATTGTCAATTTCATAAAATATTATCAATTTAACAAACCTGGTTAATTTAAATGAAATAAATATTGATTGAATCAATTAAAGTATATTTAATTTAACTCATATATTCTTGTTAATAATTAATCAAAACAATTTGTTAATATTATTGTCTTAATTTCTTTCTGTGTATGATTATACATACAATAATCCTGAAGCTGCTTGAGTTCAGTAAAAAATCAATAAGATATCTCATAGACCATAGTATTTATTTGAAACTGTTCAATTTACATTTAAAAGTTATTTATTATTTTCCTATATCAAATGTGCATTAAGAAAAATTTTCTTGCCAAGGTACCTGACCTTCATTTGATATAAAATAATTACACAATAACTCTCTGTTATTTTCTGCAACTCTTGTGGGTCTTGCTACTTGAATAAATGGTAATTCTTGATTATTTTGTACTCCCATTGAATCAATTGATTGAGGATGTGATGGTGTAGAAAATGTACCTTCTCGCATACGTATGAAATTATGCAGAACACATGCTGCTTTAATAACGAATTCACATGTTTTTATCTTAAAAGCTAGAGGTTGCTCAAATACTCTAAATTTAGAAACAAGCATTCCAAATGAGCATTCTACGCTTCTTCTGGCTCTGGAGCACCTAGTAAATAAATAAAAATATATTATTCATTTAATCATTTTTCAATATTATACCTATTTATTATTAATTAATGCCAATATGAAGTCTTCTAGGTTAGGTTCCAACTTATATGTTATAAGTGGCTAATTAAGTTATTTTAATTAATTAATTAATTGAAATATTATACGAGTTTAGACCCAGTGATATGAATTAATTAAATTTAATATAATAGCATTCGAATAATAAATTTTTGAACATTAAATACTTAATTTAATAGTACAAACAAAAATATAAATAATATTTTATGTATAACATATAAAATAAGATACTATGCATTCAAATATTTGTTTAATTAATATTATATTTATTTTAATATTATTGTATATACCTACCTGTAGTTAAAAATCCTTCTGGTTTTATTTAATGATCTTTTGGGAAATGGTCTCATCACGTTTTTTTTTCAATGGGAAGGCTGCATCTGCTACAAAAAAATGTGGGAAAGGGCCCTTGGATTCCCAGCCAGGTAATGGCTTTTGGTCAGGGGCATCCAGCAAATCATTTTCAATGGCTCTGCCTAACGAACTTCTTCTAAAAACCCTACCATCACTATTCCTACCATAATCACCGACATCAATGGTCAAAAAAAGTCCATCAGCATCTACACATGCCATTAAAACAATACTAAAATATTGCTTGTAGTTGAAAAAAGCTGATCCCGTTTTTGGAGGGCATTTAATTTTAAAATGTTTGCCATCTATAGCACCTTCAAAATAACATTAATTATTTTATTTAAATTATCTAAATTTAATTTAGGTAGACATTTTTTAGTTTAAAATTTACCTAGGCAATTGGGTATATTCCATAAATCCAAATAACGTTGAGAAACGTTTTCCCATTTTTCTTTTGTTGGTGGTGGCATATATTTTTCTTTTAGGCATTCCCAAATTGCTATAGTTGTTTCTGCAATGATATTCCTTGTAGTAGACTCTCCTCTCAAAAAATACATGGAGTGTGCTTTAACGTTACCTCCCATTGCAAGGTATCTAAAGAGTAGTAAACAACTCATAGTACTTACGTCATATTATTTTTTTATTATTGAGAATTTTATTATTGAAAATAATCAAAAATATTATAATTGTTCTTATTCATTTTTGTAGTGGCTGAGTGTAAAGAAAAGTGGCGAAATATCCGTGGACGATATTTACGCTAACTTAAAGATGTGCCGCCAAGTGGATCAGGGACCAAACGAAAGAAAGTGTATTACCTTACTGATTATTTACATTTTATTGACCCTTACACCACATCCCGACCTCAAACTGGCAACCTTACAGCTCTCACAGTAAGTGAAAATAGTATTGACTATTTAGAAGTAGATGAAATAGAATATGGTTATGAACATGAAGAAAGATCTATGACAGATACACATAGTATCAAAAGTACAAAAATAAAAAGTGGCATAGATAGTTCATCAAAAAAACAACAATGCTCTTCATTAGATGAACTTAATGTTGCAGCTGCTGGGTATTTTAAAGAAAAAAGATCCCAAAAAAAATCAGAAGAATTACAAGATCATGATATGGACTTTTTAAAGAGCTTATTACCTGATATTAAATCATTAGATGCACATAATAAAAGAAAGTTAAAAATTAACATTATGAAATTAGTCGATGATGCTTGTAAAGAGGCACCATACAATCAGAATACAAATGTTCATAATATTCATGACACTCTACCATATTCAAGAAAACTTTCACAAGATCAACAACCACTGTCTAATTTGCAACAAAGCAAACTATATTATAAGCAACCACCACAGCTATTTTTACATCTTGAATCACCTTCATCTTATGAAAAAGAACCACCAACCCAACAACAAAGATCTACACACCATAAACATGAAATCGACCCAATGACTCAATATCAACCACCAGCAACACATTCCCCAATTTGGACTCCTTTATAATGTAACTTATACATTTATGATTTATGTTTAATATATTATTATCAATAGGTACTTGTTAAAATAAAATAAATTAAAAGGTGTTTAATAAATGTTAATTGTATAAATAAAGTACCTATACAACTTTGATAAAACATTATTATCTTATGTTATCTTACAATCATTTGTTTAGAAATGTATTGTAGAAAGAAGACAATAACTAATAAGAAACTACATATAATTATACAAATACTTTTTTTAAAGAAATAGTTGTAGGCACTATTTAGTACTAATAAACAGATGTAATTGCAGGTACTATTCAAAGTTATATAAGAATAAGTATCATGAGAGAAAAAATTTTCTGATTTTGTTCAGAAATTACCCCCTTTTCAACCCTTTCAAGTTAGGATGCACCAAGATGACAATTTTTGAAACATTAATATTTTTATTCAAAAGGTTGAACAATAAAACTATTAAATACTTACCTCAATGTAATCAATAACCGTTCTTCCACAGTAATGGCTTTTCTGAAATTAGTATCTTTTTTATGTAACACAGGCCGCACTAACTCTGATAAGATTTCAAATGATTTCTGTGTCATTCTATAAAAAGTTTGAAATTTTTCAGGATATAGAGAAAGCTCTTTTGCAACAGAAAAAGTTCCTAGACTGTCTGCGTTTTTCTTTAGGTATGGATGCACCCAATACTTGCGTTTACGTTTTTGAAAATCATTATTATTGTTGTTGTTGTTTAATAACAACAACACCATTAAGTCTTCATCAGTACTTGACATTGGATATTTTAATATTTTAAATATTTACAATTTTAATAGTATTGAAATAAAATAAAATAAACAAAACAAATATAAACATTTCTAATCAAAAACACTAATCACTAGGTACTAATCACTATTAATCAAAATAGTAAAAATGGTAGTTAAAAATAAAAATAAAACAGATCACGCCGCCGCCGCACTGCATTAGTATGCTTTGACGCGCTTTTGCGGTGCGGACGCAGTGTTTATCGTGCGCTACTGCCGCCGCCGCACTGCAACCACACTGCATTGGTGTGCGCTCTCCCTTAGATAGCGTAAAGATTATTAAGGTTGCATAAGAATGCATCGGCGTATTACAGAAGCACAAATGTCTATTATTATTATTCATTGATGGCATTTTATAAATTAAAATACAAAATTCAAATGTTAATAACTATTAACTTCTTTATTTATTTATGCATAATTATGAATGATACGTCAAAACTCATTAAAAAATAAATCGTATATGAATCATATTTCAAAAAATTTTTGTTCCCATTTGAATTTTAAAATTTACCCCTAAAATTTCCCCTTTTTAATTTATAAAAAAAAATTATTAATATCAAATTATTTTAGATTATATGATTCAAAAAGGTTGACGTAGAAAATTTTATTAAAATTAAATAATCTTAAAGTTATAAATCATCATATCTTTAATCTTATATCCATGAATTTTAAAGAAGTTCTCTAATGTTTATGCTTATATCACTATTATCATTGATAAAATAATTAAATAATACAAAACGCTATTATCACGGTCTCAGACTCTTATAGGTTATACCTACATATTAATATATTATTTTATTTTATAAAATTTAATTAAAGTCATCGATTGTCAGATTAAAAAATGCAATTAGGACAACATAAATAAAAATAATCTGTAATTGGTAATAAACTAATAATATCAAGCGATAATACTGATATACGTTTTGTATTGCTACTGTTTACTGTAATAAATTGATAATTACATACCCAGATAATTAAGATCATACAACAGAAGCACTTTTAGTATTAATTATTCACTGTAGAATTTTATAAATTAACACCAATATTCAGATGTCAATAACTCCTTCAATTATTAAAACATTTTTGTGAATGACCCGTCAAAATTCATTTAAAATTAATCTGTGCATGAATTATGTTTCAAAAATATAGGTTCACATTTGAATTTTTAAAGTTACCCCTCGAACCTCCCCATCCTAATTAATAAAAAAAATATTTAATATCAAATTAATTTAGATTATATGATTCAAAAAAGTTTTCACATAGGTAATTTTTTCCTAATTTAAGTTGATCATGCTGATATCTGCTGTCACATGAAATTTGGAACACCCTGTATATATGTATACATCATATTATTACATATTACACATACGTATAACTAAATTCTTTTAAATTTATATTATTTCAAGCAGTTAACTGGTCCATATACATTGCCATTATTATTAACAACTGATCATTTGCCAGTTGTGCTGGTCTACTTTTGAATGTTGCGTCGATATGAAGCTCTTGAGCAGAAGTTAACAAACTAATATTGTTCCAGACAAATAATGTTAAATTTAGTAAGTGTGTAATATGTAGTTTGAATTGAAATTCATTTTTCGTTAATATTTAATTACTTTTCCAGTGCTGGGGAAATAAATATAACAGCTTCACCACCATCTGGACCGGCATTGATATAGCCCCGGTACATGTTTTGACCGTTATATGTTAGGAACAGATGGGTATAACGAACATCGTTAAAACAGCTAGCATATTCTAACATAGTTGTAGGTATTTTGGGTTGGGCATCGCTTCTAGCCCGTTCCATGGTCTTTAAAAACCTAGTATATTGCAGCCTCCCATTATGTAGACCATTCGTTCTAAAACAGAATTTATAAAAAATTAATATATACATCAACTGTGTTATACTGTTAATAAATTGTTTAATTTGAAATACTTTGACATCTCTTCATCAAAAATTATTCAGTGTGGAGTGCTTTCTCTTGCACATCAACAATAAAATATTTTGTTTTAATAATATTAATGCCATAAAATTTGGATCTTCTGGGTGGTTATGGACTTTTTTCACGTATAAAAGATTTTCCACCATAAGACCTAAATAAATAAATCATTTTTAAACTTTTAAATGTTGAAAACATTTTTGTTACTATTTATTAATATAAATGATACAAATTTAATGCTGCTTATACCTACTAGGGGGGTGTAATTATATATACATTACTATATATCATTATTTTTTAATTTTAATAAAATGTCTATACAGTTGCATAAACATAGACGAACCAAATATATATTATCATGAACTAAATTACTTTTACATTTAAAATAAATAGAATATTATTTGTACAGTTACACAAACATTGATTAGCCAATAAAATAAAATTATAAGTAATTAAATTAATCTTAGATATGTAGACATTTAGTAAATAAGATGACACACATACGAACAATGCCGCAATGGACAAATTCTATCAGCAAAGGTCAAAGACGCCATCATTATCTCATCTATAAAAACGCACACAACAATCAATTTGGCGCTCAGTCGCTCACCCCATGTTATACTAATAATTATATGATTTTATTCTGTGTCAAATTTTTATAAGTTCAATAAATTTAACTCATTTCAATAATATATCTCGTTGTGTTGAATATATTATTTTTTTTATATCCCTTCCACTCTGGTCATTCAACCTTCACCACATCAAGTTTCATCAAAAACGATTTCAGATCTTGAATTATCCGAAAGGTAAGTTAAAATTTACATAACAGATATCTCTTATACTTAAATTTATTCAAAAAGGAAAACTCTCTTACCTAACCCCGTAATATATCTTTCATAAAGTAATGAGTTAAAAATAAAACATTAGATAAATAAGTAACATTATAAATAATCAAAATATTATCTCATAATTCTAAATACTACTATTTACCTCATTTTTAATTCATTACAAAGTGGCGCCCAACACGAGTTCAGTTTTTGCAAACTGAGAGTTTTCTTTTTTTTTAATATCCGATACTTTGTATATATATAAAAAAATAATAATAATAATAATAATAATAACCTTTTCTATTAAAACGACTGCAGCCAATAATATTAAACAATATATAAATATAAATCATAACCATAAAACCATAAAGTTGCCATCAAACAAACATAACCATACACATGACTTGCTAAGAAAAAAAAAAAAAAAAAAAAACAAGTACAAAAAAAAATCATAACCATAAAATTGCCATTAAACAAAAATAACCATACACATGACTCGCTATTAAACAAGTACAAAAAAAAAAATCATAACCATAAAGTTGCCATTAAACAAAAAAATAATTATACACATGACTTGCTAATAAACAAGTACAAAAATCATAACCATAAAGTTGCCATTAAACAAACATAACCATACACATGACTTGCTAAAAAAAAAAACAAACACAAAAAAATCATAACCATAAAGTTTCCATATAAAAAAAAAAATAACTATACACATGACTTACTAGTAAACAAGTACAAAAAAAAAATAAATATATAATCATTCATAAAGTTGCCATTAAACAAACATAATCATAAAACATTGAATTGTTAATAAATAAGTAAAAATAAAAACAAAAATTATAAAGTTGCCATTAAACTTAATAAAAATTGCTTATAAAACAATTTGATGTACAAAAATCTCATATTAATTAACAAAATAACTTGCTAAGTTAAATAATACAAAAAAACACATTATATTTAATAAATAAATCCATAAAAACAAATTTTTCTCTTGATTGACTTTCTAAAGTAACCAATTAATAAAATTATTTTTATTATGATAAACCCATTCAAATAACATTTATTATAAAATATCTCATATCATATTATTAAACTAATTCTTACTTACATGCCTAATAACATAGCCGAGCCTAATAACTCAATATTTCCCGAGGTAAATTTCTCTGAGATTAAAACATCCTGGGTTCATAGATTGAATAAGGACGGACTAATTTTAGAACTCAACAGAAGAAACTTAATATCAACCGGGACAGTTGTTGAACTTAAAAACAGACTATTAAATTATTTAAAATGTGAATCCATAGAAAGTGACTTTTTAACAATAAACGATTTAACATTCTTAGGTGATCCTATAGATAATAACAAAAAAATAGAAATGAATGATAACAAAAGACCTTATTTCAAACCAAATAAATTTTCGGGTTCAATATCGGACAACATAGATTCTTTTTTAAAACAATATAATAGAGCCGCTCTAATTAACGGTTGGTCAGACAACGATAAAACATTATATATAGCAGCATTTCTTGAGGGACCTGCATTAACCTTTTTCGACAATATACAACATGACATTTCCGAAATTAAATGGACGGACCTTGAGGGAAATTTACGCAAAGAATTCGAACCGATTGCTCAAACCGAAATGATTAGGCTAATATTAGAAAAAAGAAAATTAGAAGATGAATCTACGGTCGCATATATTAATGAAGCAGAATCACTATGTAGGAGAATAGATAAAAACATGTCACAAGAGGAAATCGTTCGTAATATAATGAAAGGGCTTAAACCAAATATTGCTAGATATATAGGTATTATGGGTAATAAAAACTTAAATGAATTAAAAGAAAATGTAAGAAAATACGAAATGATAGAATTTATGATCACAGGTCATATACCTCAAACTCCCTCAGAACTCAAAACCGATATAATAAAAAACCAAATAAACCAAATTAATAGCTAAACTGTAGAAGAAAGTAAAATAAGTGACGAAATTAAAGAACTAAAACAAATAATTCAAAAATCACTAAATATGCCAGAAAAACAAACATCAAACAATTTTGATCATACAAATAAAAAATGTGACATATGTGGTTTAAATAATCATAATACCAACAATTGTTTTAAAAAACTAAATTACAATTATATTAAATGCCAGCTATGTGACATACCAGGACACACAGCAATAAATTGTAAAAAAACAAATGAAAATAAAAAACAATGCACGATATGTAATCTCAAAAGCCATGAAACCAAGGACTGTTATTACCAAAACCGGAATGTTATTAAATGTCAATTGTGTGATAAAACAGGCCACATGGCAAAAAAATGTTTTAAACCAAACATCAATTCAAAAAACTTAAACTGAGGTTAAACTGTAGGGCTGACGACAAATTATCTTTTGAGTCAACCAAAGTCACAAATGAAAATAATGTACTAAAAATCTCGAACAACCCTAACACTCTACATATATACGCACAACTAAATCAAAAAGAAATTCCAATAGTTATAGACACTGGAGCAAACATATGCTGTATAAAATATAATATTTTACCCAAAAATCAAACGATTAATTTAGTAGGACCAGATAACCAACCACTTATAGTTTGTGGCTCAACACACATTGAATTAATTATCGAAAATCATATATTTCATATCTTAACATATATAGTAAAAAACCTTTCAAGCACAATAATATTAGGAAACAATTTTTTAATTAAAAATAATGCTCATATAGACTATGGAAATAATGAAATGACCTTAAATAACAAAATAAAAACAAAACTACACCTTTCAAATATAAATATAAATAATATTAATGAAATACATTCACAAAATATAAAGGAAATAAATAAAAACATTTTAGAAATACCGCAAGAATACGCTATCGCACACTGTGTCTCAGCTGATCTAAAAATGAATAAAGGGTTAGCAGCACAAATTTGTAAAAAATACGGCAGACCTCACGACAGTTTTTCTAATAGGATCATAAACATCGGTGATGTCATACCCATAAAAACCGAAAATAGATTAATTTTAAACCTCATTACTAAACAATATTACTATCAGAAACCCCAATATAATGATATACAAACAGCATTAAGCAATTTAATCAAAGAACTATACAAATTAAAACAGTATAAATTAGCTATACCCAAATTGGCCACGGGTCTAGATAAATATAATTGGTCTACCATTAAACAACTCGTATTTTCTGAATTTTCAAATACCAACATTGAATTAGTTATCTGTGACCATGATTACCCTCAATTATCAAACAATTATAACACACATCCTGTAGAAAAAGACGTATCCAATATCAATAATGACAAGAATAATAAAAACGATTACCAGACGGAAATAAAATCAAATATTGAACACATAAATAATAAATTCTATGATTATAAACCTGGAGAAAACGTTCCAAGTGACGGAAACTGTGGCATATACGCAATATAAAACGCACTGAATGACAACAAAACAAATAACATCACGACCATAGCTGACTTATTAGATTTACTTAACTTATCTATGCTCCCAAACTATTGGCGGTCTGATGACGAATTAGCGTCAATAGCAAATTACTATAATCACGATACTTATATATATATAATGACACGAACAAAACGGGTATAATTTATGGAACAAAAAATAGGCAACCCATAATGCTATATTATGTCAACAACTCGCACTGGATACCAGGAACAAAAACGTTAAAACCAAATAATAAAATACCTAAAAAATACGTTCACATTGAAAACATAATACCTCTTAAAAACGTTATAGATAAAATACATTTAAACGACAACAAATGTAATATCACACAAAATAACTCAAATACAAATAGCCATGACAATACTATAATATACGTAGGTAAAAATGATTCATACACATTAAATAACATCAACGATAAACAAGAAAACAATATCAAACAACAAATAGCTGATTATGAAGGTACACTGTTTTCCATATCACCAGACTTAAATATAACACAGCATAACCAAGTCGTTAAATTACTAACAGAATTCAAACACATATTTATCACAGACGCATCTAAGTTAAAACCAGCCAACATAACACCATGCACAATAAAATTGAAAAATAATTATAGTGAACCAAAATTCAATGCACCGCATAGAGTATCACCACAACAAAGGGAGGAACTAAAAATTCAAATTGACAAACTTTTAGAAGCAGGAATAGTAAAACCAATAATATCTAAATTTGCAGCACCGGCCTTTTTAGTAAAAAAAAAGGACAAAGGCACCTTTCGTTTAGTAGTCTCATATAAGGAATTAAATGACAAAGTAGAATGTGACCAATATCCGATCCCCCGAACAACAGATTTGTTAAGAGCACTGGAAGGATCACAATTCTTTTCTAGTCTTGACCTCAATAATGGTTTTTTTCAAATTCCTGTCAGACAAGAAGATCAATTTAAACTAGCTTTTACATCTGCATTAGGCTTAATGACATTCACCAGACTACCGCAAGGCTTTAAAAATAGCAGTGCTATATTCCAAAGGGAACTAAATAATGCATTTGCACATTTACTTTACAAATCACTCATAATTTATATAGATGATCTAGCGTCATATGGTAAAACCTTCGATCAAGCACTAATTAACTTACGTGAAACTTTCAAAATTATCGATGAAAAAAACTTTTCACTCAAAACAAAAAAATGTAACTTCTTTTATAATACAATCGAACTGCTAGGTCACAAAATATCAATTAACGGAATACAACCACTAAATACCAACACTAAAGCAATTATAGAATTTAATACACCCAAAAACATTAAAGATCTCAGATCATTCATCGGTATGTGTTCCTACTACAGAAAACATATAAAAAATTTTGCAAAGATAGCAAACCCTCTAATGGAACTAATCAAAAAAGGACTAAACAAAATTACATGGTTAGACGAGCATGAGAAGTCGTTCAATTTATTAAAAAAATATTTAACATCGGAACCACTAATTGCACACTTCAATAATGAAAAACACGTATTTCTTACTATAGACGCATCCATTATGGGACTAGGCGCATATATTGAACAATATGACGAAAATAACATACTACACCCGATAGGATACGCATCAAGAAAACTTTTAAACTCCGAAAAAACATATTCTTCAACCACCCTTGAATTATTAGGTTTATGTTTTGGGATTACATATTTCCGAGAATATTTATGGGGACGGAAATTCACAGTATTTTGTGATAATATAAGCCTCCAGTATTATAATAATCTAAAAATACCTTCAGCAAGAATCGCCAGACTAACACTAAAATTATTAGACTATGACTTTAATATAATATATAAAAAAGGGAAAGAAAACAAGGTAGCCGATGCATTATCTAGAAATGCAATCAACAATATAAATAGTATACCAAATTTAACGGATAGCAATGAAAACCTTACCAATCCATATGACATCAAACGGGAATAGGGAAAAGATGCTTTTTGTACGGATAAAATAAAAGCACTAAATAACGTAGAGGTAGCAACTAACATACAAAGAAAATCCAGGCAATTCACAATAGAAAACAACCTACTATATTACAAACAATTCAATCCACCGAAAGGATACACTCCAATTTTAGTTATACCAAAATCTTTAACAACCGATAATATGAAATCGTATCATGACTCACCAACCGCTGGACATACAGGCATATCTCGCACAATACACAAAATTACTGGCCCACATTAAACAAAGACACAATTAACTTCATAAAATCGTGTCATAGTTGTCAAATAAATAAGAGATTAAATGGTAAACCAATAGGTCAATTAAACCCAATTCCGCTATCTGAAAGACCTTTGGACAGACTGACATTCGATTATTTAGGACCACTAACAACAAGCAACAATAAAAAATATATATTAGTAGCCGCATGCAATAATACAAAGTACATATTTATGAAAGCAGTACAATCGGCTACAGCTCAATCAACTGTAAACTTCATTATTCAAATTATATCCCAATGGGGCTGTTTTAGACAATTATCATCAGATAGAGGCACTCATTTTAAAAATACATTAGTATCAGACGTATGTGAAAATCTAGGCATTAAACAAATACTATCGACAGCCTACTCCCCTCAAACACAAGGATTTGTAGAAAAAATTAATGACGTTCTTTGTAATTCAATAAAAAATTACATCGACAATGATAACCAACATAGATGGTCATATTATCTTCCATATATTACTCTAAGCTATAACGCCACACCACAAACCAGTACGAAATATAGCCCTTTTTATTTAATGCATGGTTTTGAACCATATTTTCCTATAGATAATAAAATAATTTCAAATAGCTTACCATATGACATAAAAAAATCATTAATGGAATTAAACAAAATAAGGAATAAAATTCCACTAACGATAAAAAAACATACAAAACAAACAATCAAAATACCATGACAAATCTCATCAAATGATTACTTTCAATCCAGGAGACTCAGTATTAATAAAATTTCCATTCAATGAATCAGGTTAATCCCCAAAACTCGCATCCAGATATAGAGGCCCATTTAAAATAATAAAAAAAATAAATGACCTAAATTACCAAGTTCAATTAAAACTAAATAACAAAATAACCATCGACGTAATACATATCAGAAGAATGAAACCATATATACATCGATAAAAAAAAAAATAATAAAAAAAAAAATAAAAAAAAATAAAAAAAAAATAATAACATAAATAAACAAATAAACAAATAAAACAAAATAAAATAAATATAATAAATATTTTAGATTACACAATAACAATCATGTTCAACATGTTAACCATTATATTATTGAATAAATCACTAATATGAATAAATTACTAATTTTAATTTACATTATTAACACATAGACATAATAAGTATCTAGCCCACATTCGACTACATGTAAATATAAATAACATAACTAATATAGAAACTAGAATAAATTATACTTATTGAGATATTAATTAGTTAGATAATTTTCTTTCTGAATACATTATATAAGATATATTCATAATATAAATGAGATACAACTAGTTTTAATATTATTATAACTACTTTATGTAAAAAAAAAAAAAAGAAGAAAACCTCTAACAACAAAAGCATGCACATCAAAACATAATTTGTATATGAATAGATTAAGTATTAAGTAAGACCATAATCATACAAAACATATAAAATTTTTTTTTTGTAATAAAAAATTTATAATTTTATGTAATACTTACATAACACAATATTATGTTATAAAAAAATATAGCAAGATGTTCCTTACGCCAATAATCATCTTCACATTGCTACAACAGACAATAGGATTCATTGCATATGACTGTAACGCTCCAAAGATAAATATAACTGCTTTCAACAGTCTCAAGGTAGATTTTTGTGACATTCCAAATACAATCAACGTTCAACCCATTCCAAGAATTCAATTATTACAAAAAACAGAAACGTATTCAGTTCCATACAAATCATGCTCAATAATAATAAATTATCTGATAACGCGATGCTCAATGATGGAAGATGAACAAATGGTAGAAAATGGATTTTTTACAGAAATAGCGGAAATCGGTAGCGCACGCTGCTCAGAAATTCATCAAAGGCAAACTTATCATCTACCAATTGGAGGAGTAATAACAGGCATAAGAATCAATGAGACAAAACTGTTTTCAACCACTGTAGCTGGCTTTATAAACAGAAACGGAAACTGCAGAGGTACCACTTTTACGTCGGAAAAGGGCACCTGGCAAGATGTCATTGTGCAAGCAAACTTCAAAATAATATTAACCACCGGAATAGCAACAGTAAGCAGTAAAGAAAATACTATAATACTTTCGACTGGCACCATATTTAAACTATCAGATCAATACGGAATCGATGCATACAAAGGTGAAGTTATATGGGACACAAACTCATATGATTGCGACACACACGACTTCACAATTTTATATGACGGACCAGCATCTATCGTCACATCGACTAATAATAAAAATCAACATACATATTTGGTCGAATCTGACAAAATAGTCTTCGCTCTCAAAGACATTAAACAAACATATGCATGTCATATACCGGCAATTCAAACAGAGCACGCACAACTAAACATACTAATAGACCCACTATTTTTCAGCCATTTCAAAACGAAAACTATCTCCCCGCAAAATACAGATTTAATGGCATATATCAACACAAAATTAGTATACATAGAAAATCGCTTCAAATCATCGATCACCACATTATACACAGATATATTACAAAAACAATGCGAATTAGAAAGGAAAGTACTAGTACAAAAATTAAGCTTAGCTACTTACAGTCTCTCTGAATTCGCTTATATAATGGGAGAAGGCCCAGGTTTCACGGCCATCAAGGCCTGTGAAATAATCTACCTCATAAAATGCAAAGCGGTCGAAGTTGAAATATTATATAAAAATACATGTTATAACGAACTACCAGTGGCATATAACAACCAGTCATACTTTATGGCTCCCAAAACAAGAACACTACAGAAATATGGCACAGAAATAGACTGTAACCATCTACTCCCATCTGCCTTTTACCTCGACGGTGATTGGTTCGCAATAACATCAAAAGCAAGCGAAATAAAAAGACCCCAAACTTTAAAGCCGTCAACGGAGTGGACATGGACTTATAAAAGCCCGGAACACCTAATGAAAGCAGGGATATACACTTACGAGACCATGAAGGCTTTTCAACAATACCTAGTACTTCCACAAGAGATAGAAGCATCTCAAAAAAATCTGGCACGTCAAACCATGGGTTTCACGATTTTAGACAAGACATTAAAATTAAATACCCTGCTTGATGAAAACATCATTAGCCAATTAGTAGATAACAAACTAAAAAAAATGTGGGGCTGGTTCACAGTTTTTGGAAAATTTATCTCCGGCCTTCTAGGAATATTTTTCATATGGAAAATGATCCTAACGTGTATCAATACAGGTCTAAACATATCATTATTATACCAAACCTTCGGATGGAGTTTGAAACTAGTAGCTGGAATTTTTAGTAGCATCACACATTACATAATGCACAACATGCACAAAGTACAACAACAACAAAGAGACGAAGAACAACTACAATCACTGATAATTTCGAACCAAGATAAAAACCAAGATGTACAAACGCTCAACACAAACAACAAAAATAACAAACCGATTAAGAGGCCGTCGTGGTAAAAGTGAAACGTATACAACGCTCAAGAGATGGCGTTGAATTCCATATCGCCGCCGTCGCGGTAGGCCGTAACCACGCCCATCGTGTACGCGACGGGGTCCGCGTGTTGTAATCGCGGGAGAGGTACATTATTATTTCACGGACGGTCGTTCAGAGCGTTTCGCATCATTACAGGCCGTTACGTAAATTGTCGCCCGTGAATTCTATATGGTGCGCTGGCTCGCTACTAGCTCGCAAGTCGCAAACCTATTTTTTAATTAAAGCTCCTGTTTGCTTAAAAATATAAACCAATAGAATAAGCATAAAAATTATTAAACACCATAACTCGATTTATATTTCTAACTTAATTACTTTTTAAAATACATGTAAAATAATAATTTTATTACGATTAAATAGATTTTTTAGTAAAAATGTTGCGTATTTTATGTTGTAACTTATAAGTGATATGAAACAATTTTTGTACGATAATTTAATCTCCTAAAAAAATATTAGCAACATTTTAAATAGTTTTGATTAGTGAATAGTGAAAATGTTATGTATTTACAGTTATCAGGGTCGGACTGGCCTATGGTATAAACGTGCAATTGCACGGTAGGCCCCCAAACGTGTGGGCCCTCACAGCTGAGCTTTTCCATATATGCGTGCAGTGCACACCTTACATTAAAATAAATAATAAATCACAATAATTATATTATTATTCAATATACATAATTTAACACGGTAATATTGTAAATATTATACCATGATAACTGTTATTCTATGTATAATGATAACAATATTTCGCCCATACACTCATGGTCTGGTCTGTAGCTAGTGTAGCTTGCTGTAATGAAAATACCAGCCTAAAAATAGCCCAGAAAATCACATTTCAATGATAACGATTTACGTTATAATATTTTGTCTATTATTGTTTTGTTTGTAGTGTTTGTACTAATGAATAATGGTTATATCAATATTATAACGTAATTCTAATTCCAAATTTATAATTTATTAAGTTGGTGATCGTTAATCGATATAATAACTTTGTAATTTTAAATTTAAATAATACATCACTCGACATTGTCTGTACGTCTGTACCATTCGTGCCTACCCGTACACGTAGTTGTGTAGAATTTATATTATTTATATTTAGGTAATTGCGGGTTTTCTGGTGATCAACCTTATCGAATATTGATCGACTGTGAACCGACTGTCGCCGATATCCAGACCGGTCGTACGTTATATTATATTATTGACTATTGTATTTTGAATGTGTGTGTGTTTAGTGTTTACGTACGCCGAGTGATTGGATGGCCCGCGTACGAACTACGAAATACGAATATTATTATTACGCCTTTCGAGGATCGTTACCGTCTCGTGATGTTAAATAAAGTCTACGGAAAATAACAGTGTTTTTTTAAATTTTATTTAAATAAGATCATCCTATTGGGCATTGGCCATCATTCATCAACAGGGTGATGTGAGTCGACCCTACAGCTGTGTAATATTATAAAATATGGGTAAATTTAAAAAAAGTTATAAAAGTGGTAATGAAAAAAGAAAAATTAAAGAAAAAGAACTTCTTAAAATACAAGCTCTAGATCCAAAGCAACAAAAAATTACTTTTAGAAATGGAAAATTGAGTAAGTTTATATACACTATTATGACTTGTGTTTTTTTTTTATTGATACCATGCACATGTTTAAAACACAGCTATATACTGATATGTTGTTAATCAACTAGGTGCTTTACATAACTGAGTTTTATATTTTATTCAGTGCTGAACTTGCTTTATTTGACTTGGAATTTCTAGGTAATAATTCTATTAGTATTTCTACTGCAACCAATTCATCACCAAGCAATGACACTACATTATCCAAAGGTAAATAAATTAATAACTAATAAGTACCTATTTAAAAATACACTTTATGATAAAAATGTTTATATACCTAACAAAATCTAATATTTTGTACAGAAATTAGTATTTTATTTTTTTTTTTAATTTTATAATTGTTATAAGATATTGTTTATGAACTTTTTTAGATGTTCCCATTATTCCTGAAGAAAGTCAAACAACCAATGAAATTGTAATGTCTGAAGGTAAGTTTATAATTGTTTTATTATTTACATTATTTTTGTAATATGTAATATACCTACATATGCTAATGAACTTTTTTAGATGTTTCTATTATTTCTGAAGAAAGTCAAACAACCAATGAAATTGTAATGTCTGAAGGTAAGTTTATAATTGTTTTATTATTTACATTATTTTTGTAATATGTAATATACCTACATATGCTAATGAACTTTTTTAGATGTTCCTATTGTTACTTTAAACGAAAATCAACCAACCAACAGCATTTTAATACATGAAGGTAAATTTGACTATTTATTTGACTTAATAAATTACGATTATGTATATCACAGATAATTGTGTGCTCTGTGTTTAAAATACAACCAATGTTTGTTATAAATTTTCTTTAGGTGAAAAAAATATTTTCCTTGTTTTTACTTTGAAATATTCAAAATATGTATGATTTTGTCTATATTTATATATTTTTTTTTTTTAGTTTTTACTACAAATGAAGAAAAACTGTCCAATAAATACAATTAATTGTGAATCAAATGAACTGGGACTATTCTCATCACCAAAAAATAATGCGACAACTGCCGAAAAGCTTAGTTTTTTGAAGAACCATCCAATTCATCCTTCAGGAGATCTAAATAAATTACCATTTGATTCGTATACTTTATATCATAGAAAAATGCCTAATTCACAAATAATTAAAAGAAATTGGCTATCGTATTCGATTATTATAAACAAATTGTACTGCTTTATATGCACTTGTTACAGTGATTCGGAAAGTCCTTTCAGGAATGGCATTGTACCATACAGAAAAACTGTTTATGAAAAAGTAGAAGTACACGAACAAAGTAAATCACATCAAATAGCTCTTATGGCTTACTTATTAGCGAAAAAAAATTTAGACATAGAATCAAGAGTTAAAAAACTACACTCTGTTGATGTGGAACAAAAGAGACAAGTATTAAAAAGAATTATTGATATTATAATTTTTATTGGTTCTCAAGGTCTTGCATTTAGAGGAAAAAATGAATCAGCTTTTTCTCTTCAAAATAATGATAATCATGGAAATTTTCTGGCATTAGTTTTATTTTTGGCCAAGTATGATTCAGTACTCTCTCAACATGTCACTCAATCTATTGAAGATAGTAAATGCAGAAAAGATTCTCATCCTACAAGTAAAGGTCGTGGAAATTTAATTACTTTTCTATCAAAAACTACTGTGAATAAATTGGTCAATATTTGTGGTAACCAAGTGAAGTTGGCAATTAGTAATCAAGTTAAAGAGGCGAAAAAATTCAGTATAGAAGTTGACTCTTGTCAGGATGTTGGAGTTGTTGATCAAGTAGCCATTTGTGTACGGTCGTCTGATTTCTATGATAGCAATTCAAAATACATCTGGTAGACAGTATTTTGAAATTATTAAAAAGGTTTTTTTTGATTTGGGAATAGATATGAAAACAGTTATCAGTTCAGCTTTTGATGGTGCCAGCAATATGTCAGGTAAATATAATGGTCTTCAAGCTGCTTTAAAAGAAATTGCTCCTGATATGATTTACACACATTGTTATGCCCATGTTCTGAATCTGGTAATGATTGCCGCATGTTCAAGTTGTTTAAAAGCTCACATTTTATTTGGGCTTTTGGAAAAAGCTGCTGTTTTTATTGGAAATTCATTTAAACGAGTATCAAAGTGGACCGAAAATTTAAATGAATTGGTCGAAGGTCGTGATAAACTGAGAAGACTACAGAAAATTGGAATAACAAGGTGGTGGGCAAAAGACCGAGCATTAGATACAATATTTCATGTTCAGCGGTATGTTGTGTTATTAAAAACGCTTCACAACATTGCATATAGTAAACAATTTGAAGCTAAAGTGGCCTTTGAAGCTCAGTCAATTATGAAAAGTTTTCTACAGTTTGATATTATTCTGACAGCTTTTGTTTTTAAAAAATTATTTATGTACACTACACCAACCAGTAAATACCTTCAAACTATTTCATTAGATTACTTAACTGCACATCAAATGCTATTAGGTCTACAAAAAAAAATTTCAAAAATGGCCCATTACTCTGTGTCAGCATTTAATGATATTTATGAAGATGCTTTATCATTTGCATCTTCTGTTAATAAAAGTTTGTCTGTTATTGAAGATTTTCAGTTTGAAATAGAACAAACTCTTCCACAGAAACGCAAACGAACTGTTGGAAAAAAGCATGATGAAAATGCTGTTGATGAATCAAATACTGTGTTTCTATCTGAAAAACATAAGTTTAAAGTAAATGTTTACCAAGTAGTTTTTGATACAGTATCCACTCAACTGTTAAATAGATTTCATGATACTAGTGACTTAATGCAAGACGCATCATATTTAGATCCAAGAAGATTCAATATTATATTTAAGGATAATAACAATTTACCAGAAAATGCTTTAAAATCGCTATCAAAAATAAGTGGAATAAATAAAGATTGTTTAGTTGATCAATTGAAGTCTTTTGTAACTACATATTTTAGTCAACTAAATAGCAGAGTCCATCATATAACTTAAATAAACCCAATAAATCAACTCCAAATGAATCAAATTCTGATTCTGAAGAAATATCAGATAACGAAGAAGAAAATTACATAAAACCGTGTGCTTCTGAAAATTATTGTAAGAAGTGTATACCATGTATTTGCAAATTCTTAAGAGATTTTAATTTACATAGTAGTGCCTATACTGAACTTTATATAACATATAAGACGCTCCTAACCATATCATTTACACAAGTAACATGTGAAAGAAGGTTTTCAAAATTAAAAATTCTCAAAACCCGTTTGAGATCACTTATGGGTCAAGATCTTCTAGAATCCTTAATGCTGTTAAATTGTGAATCAGATATAATATTAAAATGGGATTATGATTCCATCATAGATGAACTAGGAAATACCTCAAATGAATTAAAAAGAATTTTATTTTAAATACCTAGTTTATAAATTATAAAACAATTTTAATTTGAACAATAAAAGTATACATTTTATGTAATTATATTTATGATTTCATTTTTAATGATATGTAAAATATGTAATAGCTAAGATAGATATGTTTTTTGTATTTTAATTGTAAGCTTTATTTTGTGTGGGCCTTTTTCACTAAACTGCATGGTAGGCCTCTTTGAGCCAGTCCGACCCTGACAGTTATTCGTTTTTGAAATGCAACAAAATAAGAAAATCCATATATGAGAAATCGAGTGAGATATCCAATGTTGTAATAATATGAACTTCATACCCTCATAAAAACTTAAAGTGACTCTTTCTTGTAAACATTTTTTTTTTTTGGTAAAGGTAGACAAACTTATGAGGAATCTTGTATTACATTTTTAAATCTCAGATTTAAAAAGAACATTTTTAATGTGTTTATAGCTCAAAATAATTTGCAAATTTTTTTCTTTATTACGTATTTTGTTAATATTTTAACTTGAAATGCTTATAAAAAAAGTGACTAGATTTTGAATATTACCTATAACAAATCAAAATATTTTGAACAATTTTTCATGTATAGAAAAGAATAGTATAAACATTTAGTGAAAAATTTATGTATTTATGATCATTTGTTTTAGTTAGACCAAAAATAAAAAACGATTTTATCAAAAACCCATTTTGCATAAAAATTCCCTTTTTTACTTTATTTTTATTTTGTTTTTCTGGACGCTTTTGAATAATAAGTATTGGAAAATTAAAATTTTGACCTCCCCCTCATAAAAAAAAACCATAATTGTAAAACCAATACATTCATTGTTCCGCTCAGAATCTTAAATTTTAAAATATAGAATGTTCGTAATCAACTATTAGAAACGAGTCAAAATATTTTGGAAATGTTATCAAATATAGTAATTGGTAAATATACATATGGTATACATTCCAAGTGTCGATAAAGTCATTCGTTTTTGAAATCAAGTGAATATCTTATTTCGTTAAAATTTCAACTTCAAACGCTCTTAAAAATTTAATTTGACTTTCTGGTAGAGATTTTTGTTTTTGATAAAAATAAACAATCTTATGAGGAATCTTTAATTAAATTTCAAATGTTAGATTTAGATTAAAACGTAAAATTTTCATGAATTTCTAATTCGAAATAATTTGCACATTTTCGTTGTTTTTACGTCTTTTGTAAAAAATCGATCTTTATAAATGCTAATAAAAAAATAGACACTGTATTTTAAATATTTTTTAACTGATATTCTAACAATATATAATATATAAGGAGCCTTGTATTACATTTGCAAGATTTTCGATTCAACGAATACAATTTTATTGACATTTATAAACAAATAAAAAACTAAAAAAATTTAAATTTGAAATTGTCCGTAAATAGCTCAAAACGAGCCAAAATATTTTAAAAATATTATTGTGTTTAGAAAAAGAGAATATAAATATTTACTTAGTTAAATTTTCAAGTAATTTCAGTTATTTGTTTTGAATTACAATAAAATAAGAAAATCGCTACGTGATAAATGATGGAGTGAATATCCCATATATACACTGAAAAAAAAATCTTGAACTATATTGACAATACTGCCTTATTAAACTTTAACAATATTTAAATTTGTCATCACGATAATGTTATATCATTCAAACAATATATTTGTTGAATGTATAATTGTTTTATCATGATGAGTATCTATATTATCAATGTTGTTGGAAAAAAATATATATAATTGATAAGTTATTATTAAAATGACAATACCAGTATTATCATCCATGTTATACTTTTTTGTATTTATCACGGAGCACATAACTATTTATAGCTACGGGTTTTCTGAAATACCCGAGGTTCGTCAGCAATATTATCATCGTGACAATTATATTACCAAATGAACAATCGACTATTATAAATGTCGCCGCCTAGTGCAGAGTAGTGACCAGTGACCACTAGTTTTCTCGCGAGTGGCCCGAGTATATTATACTTAATAGTTATACCATGTTAAAATTTTTTTTTTCCGTTATTTCTTTTTAGTTATAAACGCATTATAACTAATTAGATATTGTTGTACGGAACTTAGCGCACACGGCATATACGTAACTATTTGGTGCATTGTATATTGTGCAATTCGATATATTATTTTCTGTGATCTGTGTTATAAATATTTTTCCTGATTTGCAGTCAACTCCAAGATTCTATTTTCAAATTATTAGTTATAAACTTATATTATTTGCTTACTGGTAAGTCTCTGTAAATTTTTGTTTACTTTTATTGGCAGTGGTGCAACTAGACTTTAGTATCTTAATATGTTTTAGTTATAGTATTCACCACTACCTATTTGTTATAAATTATAATTTTCAGGTTTAAGACTTAATTATTATAATTAACATTGAATAATTTTATATTTTAAGGTATTTTAAACAAAGATCTTTTATCAATAAATGTACAGTCAATTTGCATCATTGCAGTGATTAGTACCTACCTACCAGAAGAGCAGCTATTCTATAACTATTCTGAAGCAGTTTTGTGAAAAAAGTTTTCTGTAAGTCAAGAATTTGTTTGTAAGTTGGGGTTATTGATATTATTGTCAATTGCTGTAATATTTAAAAATGATTTGTTATGTATGTAAATTTAATACTGATAGTTGGAAATCGTTAGTGTATCATTTTAAAATTTTCCATTTGTTAAAATTTGATAGCAATTACACATGCTGTGAAGGAACATGTACACAGTTTTTCCTTAACTTAGCTACATTTAAAAGACACCTTCATAAAAAACATATAGAACCTGTATTAGAACCAGAACCAGAACCAAAACAATCATGTTCTAATAACTCTTCAGTATTACTTCAACGTACAGAAAGTGTTGATATCCATAATGTTTTAACCGAAATCCCTGTTAATACAATTCCATTCAATCTTGATCTATTTAGCGAAGCTATATATAAGTCTGCTATTGAGTTTATAGTTAGTTTACACAACAATAACAATTTTACTAGAGTAGATATTATATCAATTCAAACTGGAATAGTAGATTCAATTATTTCTCCAGTTGTATCTATGTTAAAAGCAGTAATTGATAATGAAATTAAAGAACCTATTTCACGTGGTAAATTTCATAGAGTAACTTCAGTTATAGAAAATATTTTTCAATATTGTAATTCTGAATATCGATTAATAGATTGGCTAAAAAGAAATGATTTTTTTTGTAATATTTATCAATTTACTATAAATAAAGAAATTTGTCCTGTTCAACACATCGGTGAAAGTGTATATGATGAAAAGCATACTACAGGAGCTCTTTTACCTTTAAAGTTCCAATTTAAAAAATATTTTGAACAAGGTGATAATTTTAAAAAACAGTATACTAAATTAAATTTGTATAAAAACAATGAAAGTACATCAATGGAAAATTTTGTCCAAGGAAATCTTTGGAAAAAAAAAACTTTTCAACATAACAAAATATGTATTCCTTTTTTTTTATATACAGATGAATTTGAAATTAATAATCCTTTAGGTTCACATTCTAATTTTCATTCTGTTTCTGCATTTTATTATAGCTTTCCCCTAGAAGATACTTGTTCAAAATTATCTTATATATACTTAGCTGCATTAATAAAGCATGTAGATCTTAAGTTATTTGGAAATGATCAATGTTTACATAGTTTGGTAAATGAAATTAATATGCTTGAAAAAGAAGGAATAGAAATTGTAACACAAGATGGTACTTTTCATGTATACTTTATTTTGGGTATAATATTAGGAGATAATTTGGGGCTTAATAGTTTATTGGAGTTTAGTAAATCATTTTCAGCGAATTTCTTTTGTCGCTTCTGTAAAGCAAATAAGGCTGTTACTAATGTTATGCATGAAGAAGATTTAAATTGTATACGTAATGTTCAAAATTATTCTGAAGATGTTGTTACTATGAATTTTACTGAAACTGGTATTTATAAAGATTCGTTTTTAAATCAAATAACTAGTTTTCATGTAACTGAAAATTATTGTATTGATATAATGCATGATTTATTTGAAGGGGTTTGCCACTATGATTTATGTCATATTATAAGATATTATATTGATACTGCAAAATTATTTTCTTTAGAAACATTGAATAGTAGAAAAATGAATTTTAATTATGGACAAATAGAGGTAGGAAATATTTCACCTCCTATAACAGCCCTTCATTTGAAAAAAAACCATTTAAAAATGTCAGCCAGGGAAGTCATGACTTTTATGCACTTTTTTCCTTTGATGATAGGAGATTTAATACCTGAATCTGATGAAGTTTGGGAACTTTTTCTATTATTACTTAAAATTGTAGATATTCTATTATCATATACTTTTACTGAGAATGCAATTTCATATCTGAAACAATTAATTTCCCAACATAATTTATTGTACATAACTCTTTTCAATGATAATTTAAAACCAAAACATCATTTTTTAGTCCATTATCCAATGATAATTAAAAATTCTGGTCCTCCTAGGCATTATTGGTGCTTTCGTTTTGAAGGCAAACACAGAGAATTAAAAATGTATGTAAGATCAACCACTTCTAGGAAAAATATTACCTTAACATTAGCAAAAAAGTACCAGTTTAAATTTGCTTATAACTTAATGAAAGACCTAGATAAAAAAATTATTTTCAAAGATAAACATAAGGTTCTAACTAAATATACTGAAATTATTAACAATAGGCTTAATATAACTTCATTAGAGTATACGTGTTATACTGAACTGAGATTTGATGGCATTTTATACAAGGTTGGTTATTATTTAACAAAGCACTGTAATGAAATGAGCTTATTTAAAATATTTGAACTTATTTTAATGAATAATAATCCAGACAATATTGTCTATATTTTGACCAAAAAAATTTTGTTAAATGGATTTAGTTCACATCTTGAATCGTTTATTGTTAGTAATAGTGAAGAAGAATCGAATGGTTGTTTTATTTTTAAATTAAATGAATTTGGTGGTCCTCCTATAAATGTAACAACAGTTTCATCAGGGCAAAAAATGATACGTCTGAAAGAATTCTACTAACTTAATAATTTTTTAATTATTTAAAGTTTTTTTGATATTTTATATGTATAAATTTTGTATTATTATATATTATTTTTTTTTTTAACATTTATTAGATTATTTGTAATTTGTAAAGAAATGGAATATACACCACTTATAAGTGATTCATTTTTACATATGCTTCAAGTACCTTCTAGTACTGTAAGTACCATTACTTTTTTTGAAATAAATTACATTTTAAAAATGATGCCTTCATTTATTTATTGAGTTAATTGTACATATTCTATAATACTAATGTTCATTTGTATTATTATTTATATCTTAGCCCCCAACTGAAGTAGTAGAAACTGTGAACCCTGATTTATATTTTCAAAATTGTTCAACTTACCCAGTTGAAGACTTACCAAAATTAAAGAAAGTATTAGAAGATTGGGGATTAACATGTGTCTATCAAACTTGTATTGGTAAGATAACTATACAGAGGAAACAGTACAATTTATCACTAATTAGGATAATGTTTTTTTGTATAGATCAACAAATTGATATCAGTGTTCTTCGGCTTTTGAAAACTAGACATATTGATAAATTATTATCAAAATATCCATTAGGCATCCAAGTAAAATTTGAATATGAACTGGAAAAATGGAAAAGGGGTTTAAATATTATTGACATAGATAAAATAACAGAGCCTACTACATCAATGTTAGATACATTAATGAACAAACCAAATTTAGAACCTCCTCTTAAATGTTTTAAATTAAGCCAAGAATTAAAAGTTGATGAAATTCTAAATTCATCAACACAAGGTTCTTTAATATTGGACTATTATAGACAGAATAATAAGCTAAATGATGGTATTAGATCAACATTAGTTGATATACTTATTGGGCAAGTACTATCACAGCGCATACCAATGTCTGTAAGCTTGGCTGAATCTATAACAGATCAAATAGTGGCAATATTTAATTCTGAAATTAAGGTAACTCAATTTATTATTTATTGCTGTCATAATAATAATACTTACTAAAATTAAAATCTACAGGATACTTATTTCATGAAAATTGGATGCAATAAAAACCCAAAAGGCAAATTGTATGCCAAGTTTTATAATTCAATGAGAAATCTGAAAAATACTGGGTTAGTTCATACTACAACTAAATTAGAAAAAAATAAAACAAGTAGTGGAAATCAAGAGAAAGGTGGTTGGGCAGACAGAGTATTTGGTAAAATATTTAATTTATAAATGAAAATATACATATATATATATAATATATATGTATAATGTCTATATTATTTGCAGTATCAGAAAATGAAATAGATTATATATTGGATGAACTGAAACATGATGACAGTTCATTTCCAGATCTTGAAAAAAATTGGACAGCAAGTGTAAACTATCGATTAAATTATATAAAAAATTCAGTGTCAACAGCTAATATATTAAAAAGTTGGAAACAATATGCAATTCCTTATGGTCATAAACTGGTAATTCATTGAAATAATTTTTTTTGTACTTTTTTAAGTATAAAGATACGATATTGTTTTCAGATTGATATTGATTACCATGCATTATTTCCTAATGGGGATAGTATATACCAGTGCTTTGAAGAGAAGTCTTCAAAAATATTTGATTTATTGATGGAAAAAGTAAAGGATACAAACTGTCGCAAAATATTAGACAAAATACAAAATAGTAATGAAAATATTAGTGAAAGTGAGATATTTTTATGCTTTTTATTTATTTTTTATTTATCCACATAGTTAATAATATGTATATGTTTGAAATACATAGATCTCTAAATCCCTACTTTAATCACTGGTAAATCTTGTATGTATCAAATATTTCAAGACTAATACACTTCTATTTTGTTACCAGAAAGTTTTGCTTGTTTAACAAATGCAAGTGTATTGATATACTTTTTTCAAAAATATTTAACAGATTCAAAAAACGCAGCTCTAATATATCTATTACATGCTGTATTTGCACCAACTTCAAAAAAAATCACTAAAGATGAAAATGGAAAGAAGAATCTTATTAAATATTCAATCAAAGACTCCCAGGATAGTCTAATAGTTTTTGGTGAATCAGTCGAGGCCATGCAGCACCATTTCCAAAGTCTTAGAACACAAGGCAACCCAATTCAGCCATTTATTTTTATTGTTGGCTCTATGTTTGCACAAAGAGAAATTTTGGTTTATTTTGATACAATAATATATAAGGTGCATTCAGTCATAAGATCTGTAGAAGTATGCTACAAAATTTTTCATGTGTTTAACTTAGAATATCCAGCACAGTCGTATATTGTGTGGCTATTTATCCAAAATCTATTTTTTGGTCTGAAATCAAAATTTGATAAACCACACCCCAAGCTGACACAAGTCTTATCAGAACTAAAATAAAATTTTTTTTTTTTCATAAATTTTATTCTGCCACTATATTTTAAATATATTATGATTACCTATGATGTATACCTATTATGATATTGTATTAAAAAATAATAAAATTTTAATTTCAATTAAACAATACTTTTTCTTGTTTAATTATTTTAAATAGTTTTAATTTGTGTTTGTAAAGTGTGTGTTCTATGCTGTAAGAAATGATTATGAATTGAATACCTATAGAATAAAATGTGTTTCATGAAAAATCAAAGAAATTATTACTGTATTTAATTATTAAGTTCATATTTCAAAAATTAATTTTTTATAAATTAGCATCATAATCACTGGATTAACAAGACACATGATCAAATAAAGATCAATATAATTGTTATTTCTACAATAATATTTAGTGTAATTTGACAATTCATATTTTCAAATTGATAACTAAGTTTTAAAATCAATCATTTAAATTATCAATTTATAAAAACATTCATCATTTTAACAATGTTACCTGTAGCAATTATTAGTATGCTGACAAGATAATTGTCACCGCTACAATAACAGTAATTCTAATTAACAATTCTTATTATCATTTTAACAATAAATTTCTTAAAATGATTATTTAATTATCATGATCTTAATATCCTATTAACAATCTATTATATGTTGGTTTAACAAAAATCTTGTCGGCTGAATAGCAACAAGATAATTGTCAAACCAACATATGTTTTTATTGATATGATCCGGGTTTTTTTTTTTCAGTGTAGACTTATATTATAAGTATGGAATACTTTATGTCGTAAAAATTTGATTTCGAACACTCATAAAAATTAAATTTGAATTTCCAATAGAGATTTTTTTTTTATAAAAAATTAGACGAATTTACGAAGGATATTATAACATTTTCAAATCATAAATTAAAAAAAAAAAATTTTTAAAAATTTTTAACAAAATAATTTGCGCGTTTTTTTATTTTTTACGTATTTTATATTTGTAAATTTGAACTTAAAATGCTTATAAAAAAAAAATGACTGTATGTACTATTTATATTTTTCACTTACTATAATAGGTGCCTTTTATATTAAATTTTCAAGTTTTTTTACACAACAAATAACATTTTAATATTTTATTGAAATTTATAAAAAAAAACCTAAAAAGTTGGAAACTGAGTATATCCGTAAACAGTTCAAAACCAATTAAAATATTTTGAAAATTTTATCGTGTAAGAAAAATTATATAATATAATATTACAGTGTACTCTCGGTGTACTCAAATTTCACGGGAAAAAAAATAATTCGACTAACTAAAAATATTTCGAATTATTAAAATTTTAATGTAGAGACGTAGCCAGGGTTTTTTTTTATGGTGAGGGGGGCTAAATAATTTTAAATTGAGTTATTGAAAATCAAAAACAACAATAAAACAAAAATATTGATAATATATTAATGTTGATTTATCGTTAACATATTTACTTCTTTAAATAATTAAAATTTGTAAGACAATTTCCATATTTAAATTTAAAAAGGGTGGGAAAGTTAGTATCGCTCTGCTGTATACTAGAGACGGAGAGAAGGTTACTATAATGAATGTATTAAATTTGAATATAATGACAGGTATCATTGTATACAAAATGATAAAGATAATTTGTCAGTCTAGGATAATTAGTATTTAGTAAGATATATTATATTATAAGCTATAGATTTAAATTGCAATATATCGTTATTATTTTACGCAATTTCATAAAATATTTAATTTCACACGCTCATAAATTTTTTTCTGCATTGTCACTGCAGTTTTTTTTTTTACAGTGATTTGAATAAAATGTTATGGAGAACTTTGTATTGGGTTTTAGATATAAATCACAAAAAATTTATGAATTTTCAACTTAAAGATTTCTTGTAAATTTTCGCGATTTTGACATATTTCGTAGACATTTAAACTTTAAATGCTTATAAACAAAAATTGTGACTAACAATTTTTGATTTTTTTTTTTTTTACTACGCTATAAGTGCAACTTATATAACTTATAAACCTTATATTAAATTTTAAAATTTTTTTTATCGGCATTTCAAACAAAAAACTTAGATACATCAACAATTTCAATTGTCAATAAATAGCTTAAAAAAAGTCAAAATATTTAGACTTGATGAAAATTTCTAGTATTTAAAATTATTTGTTTTTATTAGCATTTGAAGTTCAAATATTGACAAAAATTCGTTAAAATCATGAATATTTTTAACTATTTGGTAGTTAAAAATTTATAAATATTTTATTATCAAAAGCTAAGAATTGAAAATGTAATACTATGCTGTCCATAAGTTAAGCTTAGAATAATTATAAAAAGTTTGAGGATTATTCAATTTAAAAAAATTTATGAGTGTTTAAAGTTTTAATTTTAATTTTAAATCAAAAATACACGTGTAAAATAACGTTTTACTACTAAATAATTTTCGATTTTTGTATTTATTAAAAAATTACCTAATTTAGGATCTTGAGACTTTTACTTAAATGTTTGAATTTGTTTCAAAATAGAATATATGACAATATATAAATATAATATATCCTAGGACCTAGACTAACAAATCATCTCCGTTCAGAATCGTTTTTCGTATACCAATAATATCTATCATTGCATTCAAATTTAATCTACCCTATAGTCCGAGATATTAGAATTTTCTTAACACAATAACATTTTAAAAATATTTAAATTATTTTTTAACTATATTTACATTTTAAGTTTAGAATTTTTTTTTTCTATGAATGTCAATAAAATGTTATTCGTTGGGTAAAAAATTCTTGAAAATTATTAATACGAGGCGCCTAATATAATAGTTGAAAAATATTAATAATACATTTTATACATAGTCAGTAATCGCATTTTTTTTATAAACATTTAAAGTTCGAATTTTGACAAAATAGAAAATACGTAAAAATGAAGAAGATGTGCAAATTATTTTGTTAAAAATTCATAACAATTTTTCTTTTTTTTAAGATTTAAAAATTTAGTACAAGATTCTTCGTAAGATCGTCTAGTACTATACTTGATACAATTTTCAAAACATTTTCACTCTTTTTGATCTGTTTACGAACATTTTCAATTTTTTTTTCTATAATTGTTGATAAATTATTAATTAAATTTGTTGGGTCAAAAAACGTGAAAATTTAATTCAAAGCCCCTACAGATTAGGTTACAGATGTTTTGTTAAATAGCAGTTGAAAAATATTAAAAATCAATGAGCACACGTTTTTTTATATAATTATTTTATGTTTGAATTTTGAAAAAATTTGTCAAATTTTAAATTATTTTGTAGTTAAAAATATATATTATAATATATCGTAGGCTGACTCTCCGTCTTCGCTAAGATTCATTTTCCTTATACAATATTTATCACTGAATTCAAATTTAACACAATCCAGTAGGTATGTAGTGACTCATTTGTAACCTACTGTAAAGTAGAGCGACACTTTTACTTATACAGTTATACTCTTATATTAATTTAAATTTAAAAAAATTCGTCTTGAATATCAATACGCTAATTTTATAGAACAATAGTCTATAATTGAAAAAAAAATTGTTTAAAACATACGTTTTCTAGCTGATTTGTGACAATTTTACCATATAATGTACCTAGTTCCATTTTGCGTAAAACGCGGTAGTAATCGGAATAGGTACGAATTATAACATTGAAAAATAAAATAATATTATTTATTGACAAAAATTATTATTTTCGTCATGAAGATTAGAGATAAGGAGACCAAACTCCTATGAGCCGCCCGTTTATAAAGTGGCCCGATAAAAGTCGCACGGTTATTCTGCCACCAGGAGCGCGTCGTTCGATTAGAGGGCTACATTTTACAATTATAGCATGTAGACATGTAGTATTATTATACTATATATAATAGGAATTATGTATGTTTTTTCGAATTAAACATGATTTATTATTCCTTGCAAATAATTTATTACTTTATGATTTAGATCAGATCTAAAACATATATACAGAATTAGGGGGATATTGGTTAAAATTGGTTCAATAATAAAAAACAAATATATTGTTATAATTAGCTATTAAACACATGGACATAGATGATTTCCATATGATTATTTATTATTGAATTCATCAAAATATTAAATTTATAAATAGACAATGTATACAATGATAAGGTTTCAAATAATTTGTATTATTATTTTGTATTTGTTTGATTATTTAAATACAATAATTATACATAAAACCAGAGTAATTTGTATTTTTTATTTTTTTAAACATTAAAAATGGTTAAGTGCTGTTTTGTACCAGGGTGTAATACTGGTTATGCTTTAGATGTCAAACAACAAAAATCAATTGGATTAAAAAATAAAAGTTTATTTAAAGCACCCAAAGTAAAAAAAAAACCAAAATATCTTAACCTTATTTATGAATAATAATTTTCCTATTTAATTATTTGTTACATATGTTATTTAGAATACAGAGCTTTTAGCAAGATGGCATAGAGCTATACCTAGAAAAGACAAAATGCTTACAGAAAAGTGCTATATATTATGTGAATTGCATTTCGAAGAGAATGATATTCTACTTTTTGACGAGACTATCTTAAATGATGGAACAGTCAATAAAATTAAAAGAATTAGACCCATATTAAAAGCAGGGGCAGTTCCATCTATATTTCCGAACTTGCCATTTTATCTAACAAAGCATACAATGAATAGAAAACCTCCTCTTAAAAGGTCTATAAATATTGATAACTTTTTTTACAGGAAACACCTTTTGAACTTTACTTGTATATTTAAGTATACTTTAATATAAGCAGGTAATAAGTAATGAATGATAATTTATATTTCATTCAAATACAAAAATAATGTACATTTATAGTAAAATACATATAATATGTGGTAAAACATAGCCCTCTAATCGAACGACGCGCTCCTGGTGGCAGAATAACCGTGCGACTTTTGTCGGGCCATATTTTGTATACGGAGTTTGGTCTCCTTATCTCTAATCTTCATGATTTTCGTATCGACGTCTTTGACTATTTACAACCCGTGCGCGGCTGCGATAAATAACCAGTTTTGACCTATGGTGCGGTACGGCTGCTTATGCTAGCGGGGTGGTGGAAGAAGTACTATTTCAGAACGCTGCCGCTATAATCGCTTTAGCAGCACATGACGACGGCAAATTCGTAATTTTTTTGCCAAAAACATGCTTTCGTACTTCCAATAGTACTCAGGCCTCGTTGATCGTAGAAACATAATTTTGGTATCAAAATAATCACGAGAAGTTGTACTAAATATTCTTGGAACAGATTTTCGATATCTAAATTTGCCGATTTTATATAATTTTTTAAAAAAATGAAAAATTTTACAAACTTCAAACACAAATAAAATTGGTTAGAAAAAATATTTTAAAATTCTGTTCCAAGAATATTTATTACAACTTCTCGTGATTATTTTGATACCAAAATCATGTTTCTACGATCAACGAGGCCTGAGAACTATTGGAAGTACGAAAGCATGTTTTACGGTCGATTTTTTTCTACTGTGACAGCCTCTTAAGACGCACTCGAATAAAAAGAGATTATCAATTTAACAAAATCATACACACAATACAGTCATATACAATGAAAAGTGTACTCTTGCTATATCATTTCACCATACATCTGTATCATTAATTTTAAATTATTAATTGTAATAATTATATTAATTATAATAATGGAGATAGTTGTATTTAGCATAGTAATCAATAGATCAATAGATACTAGTTTGTACAATAAATTGTTCCTTATGAATACTTTATATTACAAGGAATGTAGTCATGTTAAAAAAAAAAAAAAAAAAACCAGGGTAGATGTAATGATATATACATTACTATATATCATTATTTTTTAATTTTAATAAAATGTCTATACAGCTGCACAAACATAGACAAACCAAATATATATTATCATGAACTAAATTACTTTTACATTTAAAATAAATAGAATATTATTTGTACAGTTACACAAACATTGATTAGCCAATAAAATAAAATTATAAGTAATTAAATTAATCTTAGATATGTAGACATTTAGTAAATAAGATGACACACATACGAACATTGTAAGTGTGTAGCGGGGAATTAATGAGCGCCTACATGTCTATGACACGTAACGTTCCACCCCTTTTTATAATCGGACGGGTGTACTCCTCCAATCTGCCCTCGTGACCGGGCTCCCAGAAGCCAGTCGGTTCGTAGGACAGTTGGCGCGACAGGTATAATTAGTCACGTTCATGAGCTGCCCGCGCGACCGCCCTGCCTCCGCTCTAGGCATCGGAATTAATTCCCCTTCTACTAAGACGTTACTTCCACAACCACCACGAGGTCATCCTCAAATACGACGGGCGTGCGCCGGGGCAGCGGACCTAAACCATGCAGGCGCGCTGTTGTCCGACGGGCGTGCGTCGTATGTACTCGGAGCCTCGCTGGTTTACAGCTTTTTGTTAGCTTGTGCGAGGGGGCGCTCTCCGAGTCCCGTGGTATGGGTATTCGGCCCACCGCCTGGAACCCACAACTACCAGTCCGCGAGCGTTTTCTCGGGACAGCGCGTTTGTCTGCCACGAGAATTCCCTTTTGGCGCGTACGGTTTTGTTTCTTAGATTGCCGTTTCTAATGGTGCCTAGTGATGCTGGGCCCCGAGCCAGCCAGGCATCGCACGTGTTTCGCTCAAAGGACGGACTGGTTCCTATTGTTTGAGCTCTCGGCCCAGGTTTTTCGTTAATGTGTCGGACTCTCCAAATGGCCCTGAGGCTTCCCCGAGTCCGACACAGAGGTCTCCAAATGGCCCCGAGGGGCTTCCCCGACCTCCGACTCAGGCGAGACTGTGATGAGGAGGGTATTCAGCGGTCTTTGGGGTCGTGCCACCTTAGTCCCCTTGAGTCCAGATCCAGTGCTTCGCTTCGTCTAACCTGTCCGGTATTTCGCAGTCAGTTATCCATGGTCCGCGTACGGGCTTCCGGTAACGTTCCACTCGGGTAGGCTGATCCCGTGTGGACAAGAGAGACTGTCCCCATTATCCCGGCCAGAGCCGACCGAAGCTCAACGGCAGTTCCAAGTTAGCGTCTCCCAGGTGTGACCCGCCGGTAGTCTCGCACGTCGAGGTACCGGACGGGGACACCTAGGATTTTTGCTATCAGTGTCTCCCCTGAGACGAGTCACAGTCCTGGCTGGCTTTTGTTCGTTAGACGAAGCTAGCCTCGCTCGGACTTCCTCACCTTCTCTAGTCGGCGTGGCCCAAGTCACAACTTCGGGCTCCAGCTTCCCAGGGACAGGAACAGATTTTTGGGTCATGTTGGTCCCGCAGCAGCTTTGGCGCCCGGCCTCTTGTCCACTAATTGTAATCAACTTACCGTAGGAGTCCCCGTCTCCTTTTACCTTATCGCTCGAACGCAAGGTTTTTCGGGTTCAGTCGCGCCACCCAGACAGTCCGATGAGCCCGCAGCATTCCCAGACCAATGGCAGCTCACGAGCGCCTCTTTCTCCGCCGGCTCAGGCGCCCACGCGCACACCCGATGCCCCAACGCAGCCTCACCAAGACACAGCAAAGAGGGGGCAGAGCCCGCCCCGCGGAAAAGGCGGACTCCCCGCCCAATTCACGGTCTCCGATACGCCTAGCATGCGAGTTCCTTTATAATCAGGGGATCGGTGGTCTTTCGGCAATTGACCGCCTTAACCCGGTGATTCTAGCTCGTCAGCTATTTCATCACCGTGTAATGTCCACAACCAGAATGTCCCAATACCACAGTGTGTTCCTTTGGCTAATGTTTTGTACGCCGTCCCTACGTCTAGGGACTTAACGTATTTTTGGTCGCAGCAGGAGTCGGCAGCGGACCGCGGCAGTCCGCTCGCCCGGAGACCGCAGCGACCACATGCTTATGCGCGGGGCAGGCTCGGCATCTCAAAACGATGTTGACCCCTCGCCATCCCGGCTCCTCACAAAATGGACGCAGCGAATCGTCCGACGAACTGACGCGGACCCCGTGCCGGCCACTCCGTCCGACATCGTGCCAGACATCTTACCCGCGGTTGCGCAGCAAGTGACTGGCTTCAGCAGGGAGAAATCGCCCGACGCGGCGACCAGAAGATCCCCGCGCCGGGCGACTCGCTCCGCGGTCATGTCAAGCTAAACAGCCCGACCGACGGACGCGCCGAGACGCGGACGCCGGTCGGCCCCGGACGACGGCCGTCGTGCCGGAGTTGAACCGACACCGGACCGCGCGCGCGAGACCCGCGACGAGCAGCCGGTGTCCGCGAAGAAAAATCGCCCGACACGACGACCAAAAGGCCCCCGTGCCGGGCGACTCGCTCCGCCATCGAGACAAGCATATAGAATTCGGTGGACTGTCGCACTATGCGCAGCCACCAGTGGACCCCAGTCAGCTACCGCTGCACCGGGGCCAATCCATCACTGAGCCGTACGCGCGAAACCCGCGACGAGCGGCCAGTGTCCGCAAAGAGAAATCGCCCGACACGGCGACCAAAAGGTCCCCGTGCCGGGCGACTCGCTCCGCGGTCATGTCAAGCTAAACAGCCCGACCGACGGACGCGCCGAGACGCGGACGCCGGTCGGCCCCGGACGACGGCCGTCGTGCCGGAGTTGAGCCTACACCGGACCGCACGCGCAAGACTCGCAACGAGTGGCCAGTGTCCGCGAAGAGAAATCGCCCAGCGCGACGACCAAAAGGTCCCCGCGCCGGGCGACTCGCTCCGCTATCGAGACAAGCATATAATATTTGGTGGACTGACGCGCCAGGCGCCGCCACCATCAGACCCCGGTCAGCCGTCGCTGCCCCAGGGCCAGACCAGCTGAACAGCTCTTGCAAGCGGTCAGCAACCGGAGAGGGTCGGCACGCCGTGACGGCCAAGAGGCCCGCACGGTCCGCAGACCCGTCCGTTGACGTGATTCGATGTTAGCAAACCGACGCGCGTTTGCGCGGCGGTCAGAACCCATCTCCCGCGACGTGGACGCCTCGAATCTTAGGGAAGCGGCGCGCCTTGTCAATGCGCGCCGCCTAGCTCGCCACAGCCCGTTCCCTTGGCTGTGGTTTCGCTAGACACACATACGAACAATGCCGCAATGGACAAATTCCATCACCAAAGGTCAAAGACGCCATCATTATCTCATCTATAAAAACGCACACAACAATCAATTTGGCGCTCAGTCGCTCACCCCATGTTATACTAATAATTATATGATTTTATTCTGTGTCAAATTTTTATAAGTTCAATAAATTTAACTCATTTCAATAATATATCTCGTTGTGTTGAATATATTATTTTTTTTATATCCCTTCCACTCTGGTCATTCAACCTTCACCACATCAAGTTTCATCAAAAACGATTTCAGATCTTGAATTATCCGAAAGGTAAGTTAAAATTTACATAACAGATATCTCTTATACTTAAATTTATTCAAAAAGGAAAACTCTCTTACCTAACCCCGTAATATATCTTTCATAAAGTAATGAGTTAAAAATAAAACATTAGATAAATAAGTAACATTATAAATAATCAAAATATTATCTCATAATTCTAAATACTACTATTTACCTCATTTTTAATTCATTACAGGGGGCTTGTAACCAGGCGCGGCTCCAGAGACTTACAAAGGGGGGGGGCCATTTTTTTTCAGCTATCACTAAATTGCAAAGGGGACTTAGAGAATATTCTAACCTGGAACCTGTAAGTTTGTCAATAAATAATGTCTTGTATTTACACATTATATTTGGTTTTATTTAATAAAATATTTATACAACAAACTCCAGCCTTCTTTTTTTTTGTTTAGAAAATACTTCTATTATTTCGTCCACTTTTTCATACATATTAATATTTTGATGTACGTTTAGCAAGCATAAACTTGTTAAACGATCCTCGTCCATCCTTGATCGAAGCCAAGTTTTAACTCTGCGTAGAGTCGAAAAACTTCTCTCAGCCGATGCAACACTGACTGGGAGTGTTGCTAATATTTGCAAATACAATCTTATAGTAGGAAATATTTCATTATCACATTTTGTTAAGGCATCTAATGCTGTAATCGGTCGTTGGTCTGGTGTACATTTCTTCCATTTATGGATCCATAACATAACTTCACCTAGAGATAAAAAAAATTTAAAAAAAGCATAGGTATTGATTATGTTTGGTTATTTGTTATTAAGTAGATACCTTCTAATAAATCAGGAGTCATCAATTTAACTTCTGCATTTAATTTAGAAAATTTAGTTGCTACGTTTAAAATTCTTTTTATTATATTTTTTTTCTCGCAGGAATCTTTGTCAGTTAACACTACAATTGTTTTAGGAATTAATAAACGTAAATCGAAAGCTTCTAAAGTACTGGTTGATAATCTCAAAGTTATATCTGTTTTCACAGTGTCCAATAGTGGTATGTAAATACTTCGCAAATAATATTGTTCAGTATCTTTCGCTTGATAATTGCTACGATTTATTTGTTTCCCAACTATTCTAGGCATTCTTAAGTCAAATCCAATAACTGTAGCTAAGTCACTTGCATTTGAAAAAATTGCTTTAAATTCAGAAACACAATTTTTACGTTTTTCCTCTAAAATTTCTTTTACCCCATCTATTGATGAAGAAGCATTTGCTAAGTCCAATGACGTTGATTGCAAAAGTCGTGATATTGGCATTGTTAGTTTAAGTACATCAACCATAGCTAATATACATATAATAAACTCACTATTGTTTATGGCTGACAACAAAATTGAAGCCTTGCTAGATGATATTCTTTCTGACCACATTGATACTTCAGTTAGTGCTTCAACAATCTAAACAAATTCATATTAAAAATAATTAATAACCAATATACATATAAATGTATGAATATAATATTACCTTAGGGAGAGCTTATTTAAATTGCAAGATACCATCATGCATCTCAATCCATCTGGTCTGGCACAAACCAGTTAAGGTTTTGCCAAGGATATTTTTCAAAACTAAATGTCTTTTTGCTGAAGCATTAAAAAATGAAATTATTTCTTTTAATGTTCCAATCGTATTTCTTACTGAAACTATTTTAGATGACTGGGCCAAAGAGTTGTTTAATGCATGATTATAACAAGGGCAACGAACAGCATTTGTACACTGTTTTAAAATTTCTGTTACCGCTCCACAATCTTGCGATATCATCACACTACACCCATCAGTACCAATTCCAACACATAATTTTAAGTCAATCCCAAAATCTTTAGTTAAAACATCAATAACAATATGTCCAAGAGCATGTCCAGTTAGCTTTGACTCCCCGGAATTTGATTTATCTTCTTGTCTAATAGATTGGTAAGCATCCAAAAATGTCACAAAATCTTCATGAATTTCATTATTTATCACATACCTCAATACTAAAGTAAGTTGCTCGGTGCATGAAATATCTGTAGTTTCATCAAACATTAGCGAATATACACCAGCCTTTTTAACATTGTCCACAACATGTGTTTTAATAACTTTACCAATACAGTTTAAGATATCATTTTGAGTATTTTTCCCAATGTATGTTGAACGAGATGAAGTAGTTTCAATATGTTTTTTTAATTTTTCATCACCCGAACGTATTCGTAATCGAAGTAGTTCTCTGAAATTTCCTTCATTTGATGTAATAGATATATTATCATTCCCATCAGTATCTATTAATGACCCATCATCTCTATGACCTCTCAGAGGAATATTCTGCCGACCACAAAATATTAATGACTCTATAATTGGGCGTAACCTTTCACGATTGTCTTTGATTTGTTGCACTCTTTGTGAACATACTTGATTAATAATGTCTTTTTCCGGACATAAGTAAGTTTGTAGAAAGATTTTTCCAGACTGAACAGCATTATGATGATATTTATTTCTTGAATGCATATTAAGCGTACCATCTTGGCCATCTAGTTTTGCAAATGTTATCAATGGTTTTTTAACAAGTATATTTAATTGATTATTCGATGCGGTAGAAGGCGCAAACAGGAAACAATATTTACAAAACAATCCTCGACATAGATCTGACAAAACTAACCAGTTATATGATTTTAAATGTTTAAATGATGGATATCGTTTACGGGCTTTATTATTACGATTATGCTCAGAGTGTGGAAAAACATAATCTTCAGGTGGATACCAGTGATTTTCCAATATTGCTTTTTTTGTGTAATCATCAATGTTTGTTTTTCCAATGTAAAATCCAATATCTGGCTTCAGTAAAATTATATCTTCCAACTGCAAAATATAATTGTACTAATATTGTAGTTTTATAAAACATTTTTAAAGTACACTGTGTAATATTATTGATTGTACATATTTACCTTGTTTTCACTGTTTGTTGGTAAATGTGAACTGCCTGAACTGGACGGTATTGATAATTCCTACAAATAAGTAATATAAGTAATAACTAATTAGTATATTAGATGCATTATGCATGTTAAAGGGTTACATAGGTAATAATTGTTATACATTTTGAAAGATTGAATTTTGATGATGATTATTTAAAGCATTTTTTCCGTATAGGTATTAGGTATTTTTTTATTATTAAAATAAAAAAAAAATATTGAAGTATAGATTTTATATAAAGCTTGTTCAACTTTTGTCATGGTAATCTAGATTTGTAAAGAATGTTATAAGTGCACTGTCTCAAATTTTACATATTATTTACCTCTTTTTCACTGTTTGTTGGTAAATGTGAACTGCCTGAACTGGACGGTATTGATAATTCCTACAAATAAGTAATATAAGTAATAACTAATTAGTATATTAGATGCATTATGCATGTTAAAGGGTTACATAGGTAATAATTGTTATACATTTTGAAAAATTGAATCTTGATAATGATTATTTAAAGCATTTTTTCCGTATAGGTATTAGGTATTTTTTTATTATTAAAATAAAAAAATAATATTGAAGTATAGATTTTATATAAAGCTTGTTCAACTTTTGTCCCGGTAATCCAGTTTTGTAAACAATGTTGTTAGTGCACTTTTTTTAATTCTATACACAGTACATTTTTAAAAATTATTTATAAACCACTAATTTAAAAATAATAAAGTATTATGAATTATGATATACACTTAAATATGATAGGTATTTTAACATAGTAGGTACGTCGTACGTTGACAAAAAATATTTATATAATATATTTAATTTTATAATAATAATCTATGCTATTGTCTTTTAATGTTGATACATGGACTATGTTAAAATACCTATCATATTTAAGTATATATCATATTTTTTTTTTTTTTTAAATTAGTGGCTTACAAATAATTTTTAAAAATGTACCATGTATAAAATTAAAAACAGTGTAATTATAACATTCTTTACAAAAATTCAACTAGCTTTGTATAAAATTTATAATATAAATATAATTTTTTAATAAAATATGCAATATACATTATGTTAATATGTTATGATGATTATGATGTAATTTTTATTTTAAACAACAAAAAGTATTTTTTGTTACTTACTTGAGTGCTAAAATAATCATTTATTTTTGATCTTTTTAATTTAACATGATCATATTGATTTGAATCAATTTCTTCAAATTTGTTTTTAACACTTTGGTTTTCATTAATATGCTAAAAAATTCCAATTATAATAAATACACTTTTTACACTACCTACTTTCAACTTTCAAGTCCAATCACTGCTTATGATTAATAAACGTTAATGATATTAGAGGTAGGTACTAGCCACTTTATTACAATTATTTACTTACTTTATTACAATTAGAGACGAATAAAAATTTACTTAATTTCTCCTTAGTATTCATTATATTGCTCAATTGCTGACGGCTGATCAAACGTCGTCCAGTACTCCAGTGGGATTGGGATACACTACAGTCCACTGTATAGACAATAGACTACAGATTCGCCATTACTAATAATCGTTAACGTAATAATCGTTATCGTACGTCGCGACGACGCGGCGGACACATACATTGATGAATAATATTTTGATTATTTTTAGATTACTGGTGGCTTGGGTTTTTCGTGGAAATGTCCTTATGCTGTATGCCATGATACATCGATACTCGATAGTCGATTCGTGTAAACATGTTTATTTATAGTATTATTCTTTTATAAGGACTATACACAGTGTTACAACTAACAGAAAGATATAACAGATTTGTGTAAGATTTACATGTAAATCTGTCATATCTTTCTGTTACACCCTGTATAATTGACTAAATTATATAGGCACATAAACCGTCCGTCGACAATTTACTATGAAAACATTGAAAACGTATTACAATTTTATGAGTTTATGACTGTAGTCTGTATAGTGTAATTGAGTATTCACTGTAAATAGTTGTTTCCCCAAATTAGTACAGAGTCCGACTATGACTATGTTCCTATATTATGATACACACCTGACACCTCATATTAATGTCATATTGTTTTTTTAGGCCGCCAAATAAAATTGTTAGGTAGGTAATTAAAATCAAGATTTAATAGTACACAAGAACAAATAAGTTAAAAATTAAAATTTTTGAAAAGCCTGGGGGGGCCATGGCCCCAGTGCCCCCCCCCCTTGGAGCCGCGCCTGCTTGTAACTCAGTATATTTAATACATAGGTAACAAAATGTTGGTCACACAATCCCTACAGGTTGAATATATTCAACTTTACATGATGTGGAAAGTTGTGAACTCGTGAACTCGACTGTATGGACACAGTGATGTATGATATTTTTTATATGTTTTATCCTAATCAATTATTTAATAATCATCACATAATAAAAACAATACTTGAACATCTCTGGATATAAGAAAAACTGGGTGTGCTTTTATTATCCCTGGTTGATCGGGCTGGATTTTAGAAGACTACTGTCCTTCCCCGTCAGAGCCAGTGGCTAATTATTTAATTTTAACATAATTATAGCACAGAATATTCAAATTTTAGAGCACAATATCAATATTAATTCAATTTGTTATTTGTACATGCCAATTTAAATTATAGATATATGTATATTTTCTATTCAATTTAGTGTAAACTATATTAGAATTAAATGTATGGATACTGTGTTTTTGAGAACATACTACACGGAAAAAAAATAGTTTCTACTAACCTAAGATTTAGAGTTGCTATAGTGACAGCAACTCATTTAGTCATAAATACTTTTTCCATTTAGTTAGTTATTGTATAGTTGTAACTACTATACAAATAGTTCCATTGGTAACTATTATGTATAGCTAATATAACTGAATGTATAGTACTTTTTACTGTCATAAATAGTAGTAAGAACTTTAATATAATAATCATTCTAACTAAAATTAACAGTTATATTTTAATTTGTTTAGTAAACATAAACAAGTTCTTACAGTTATAACAACTATATTTTATAGAGAAAACAACTATGTATTCAGTGGGGTGATTGTGCCCCCTCTCCTGTTCTCAAAATTTATACAGGAGGGGTTGTCGCGGTCGTTATCGCAACGACCGTGACTGCTTATCTAAGTTCGCGAGAGCGCGACCCGCGACCGGTCCAGTCGCGGGGTCAGGCGGCAGTCTTCGTTGATCCACGGTCGCACATGTTATTAATTAGTGTATTTAAGTATAATAAACTGTTAAATATATTATACGCGACGTGAGTTTATTTATTCTGAACCGGTCACCTACATTTGGCGCAGTCAGAAAAGGAGTAAGGTAAGTGCTAATTTTAATATAATTAATTTTACATAAAATTAAAGTAAATTAGCACATATCGGGTTAAAAGAACCTACATAGGTGTCCTGATCATACCGGTTCCTAATTATTTATTCGTATTAATTTTATTTAATAGAATATAAGTACTTATTTAACCTAAGGTGTTAAATTTTGGCAGAATTTGCGAAATTTAGTGTAATTCCTACAGTGCTAAATTAGATTTAGGCTATTTATAGGTTGGAAAGTACGTATCTCTATCACCGTTCGCCCGATTTACGTTAATATCGTATTTATCGTAATTTAATTAGGTAGATAATAGCAAGTAAATTTACTCACCGTAATGGCTAACAAATGCATTAGTGAGTTAAATATTGTCGATATTAACCGGGAGTTATCGAAACGTGGTATTGTGACCGGGGGGTTCAAGGCCGATAAACTTCTATTTCTAGAGGAGTATATTAGGTCTAAGGAAAATATGGATCCAAGATCAGTACGGTTTGGGGTAAGTGACGTAATGTCAGCCCAGGTACCGGAAGATAGTACATCGGAGGTCCAGAACAGTGGTGAAGAGGTCAAAACCGACGGAGATTTGATAAACCAGTTCATGGAACAGATGTTAGATAGATTGGAGGGGGTAGAAGCGACGGTTGACGAGCAGCAACGTACTATCGCTACTCTTAGCAAAAGCGTGGAACGCTTGGAGCGGGAGTTAGCCGAAGAAAAACGTAAGTCTACCGAACGAGTAGCGCAAGCAAGCTGCGCATGTGGTGGTAACACCCCCCTACCCACCACTAGTGATTTATCCGGAGCAAATCAAAATTGCCTGGACAAAAATCAAAATCGTCCGGTCAAAACTCAAGAGGTGAGTTTTGAGAATCGTTGGGCGAACATTCGAAGCAGATTGACTGGAGAAAACTCGCGAAATCGGAGTTTGTCCGGAGCTTCCGGTAACCAGTCCGGAGTGTCCGGTGAAATGTCCGGAGTCTTCGGTAATTTGTCCGGTGTGTCCGGTGAAATGTTCGGTAGAAGTGATGTGGAAGCGTTAAGGAGTAATATCTCCGGTGAAAAACGAGTTCACTTCGCGGACAGCCTGCTCATTCCTCAAAATGAGTTGAATATGGCCCGTGCGTCGATACCAGAGTTTGCTGGTAAGAGGGAGGAAGACCCGGTGCGGTTTTTGCTCCAGGCCGAGGCAATACTCGAAGAAACTGGTATCCACATACCTCGATGGGTGACCGTGTTGGCCCCTCAGCTAAAGGCACAGGCAGGAACATGGTGGGGAACCATGAGGGCGTTGGACTTGCCATGGCAAGAGTTCAAGTTTGAACTATTGGAAAAGTTCAACGGGGACGAGTTGCAGTCGAGTCTACAATCGGAACTGTTAAGTACCGCTCAGACCAAGGCCGAAACACTGGGAGGGTATGTCCTTCACAAGTACCAGCTGTATCGGAGGTTAAATCTTGGTCTGACTGAAGAAGCGGTGGTGATGACGGTGATTGGGCTCATGCGTGATGAATTTAGAATTCATGCACACATTGAACGGCTGAAATCGTTCAGCGAACTACGTACGCTTGCACACATTTTAGATGGTAGTAAGGCCGTAGTATCGGATAAGGCGGGAGAGAGCACCAGCGGACCACCAAAATTAAAATGGTTGGACAGAAGAAAAGCTGAGCATGCTAGCAAATCCCAGGTGCCTAATCCGAGGGAACGACTGTCTTCCGGGACAGGATGTAGAGTGTGTGGTAGTCATGACCACTGGCAAGCTGCATGTCCGAGGAGGAAGTCGGAGTCGGGAAACGCCAAAACGACCGGCGGGACCGCCGGGTCCCGGCCGGCCAGGAAGTAACCGGCGGAAAAATCAAGAGTCGTCCGAAGAGGGGTAGGCAACGAAGTTCTACTTCGGCAGTTGGTAACGTTCCGGTACAGGAACCACAAATTACTAAAACTGACCCGGAGAAAAGGAACTTCGGAGCGTTATGGACCGGAGACTCGGGAAAGGGTCCGAAGAAAACGGGCCAAAAGGGTTCTGGACCGGAGAAGACCGGTAAGAACGGGAATCCTCCGGAGGAAAACTTTGGTTACCCGAAGTGGACGTCCGGAGTGAGGAGTTGTTCGGTGAAAACCGTTGAGCCTCCGGAAAAACACCGGAGAAAACGCCGTAGCCACCCGAGAAAACTCATTGAAAGCGACGTTCCGAAAAAGGAACCACAGTTCGTGACAATGAGTCGGGCAAATGGCAAATCGACGGAGAGGTGGTCGAACCACCCGGACAAGAAGTATGGAAAATCGAGTAGGATCGAAAATGTTCCGGACAAAAGTGAAGATCTCACCGAGGTGTGTGATTTTTCCGAGGAAAATGTCCCGGACAATGTGTCGAGTGATGCGGAACAAGATAAGTTAACACAGCAGTTGTTAATTTGTTCGGTCACACCCGAAGATTTTCCCGGAGAAACGGTTCCTTATCCACGGAAAATTTGCAAAAGGAGAGACTCAGATACGGACTCAAAGTTTGAGTTGCGGCAACGCTTTTCGGATCTGCGGACCGAAGCGTTTGAGTCTCCAGCCATTGCAACGGTGTCAACGGGGAAAACTAGAGTATCGGATGTTCCGGTACCGGCCATAGAACTTGAGTTTGCACTCGGGGCAGTAGTAGCGCTACTGGACTCCCAAGCAGCGAGGACTTATGTCAAACCGTGGGTGGCAAAGAAGTTTGGCCGAAGTTTTACCGAAGAACAGGAGATTGTCCGGATGGCGGACGGAAGAACCCGGGAAATTATGGAGTTTTCCGAATTTCGGGCTCGGATAATGGATTTGGAGGTGAGTTTCAGGGCCGCAGTGTTAGACGATCTCATTGGAGATGTCTTCCTGGGTCACGATTTCCTCGTGGAGCAACAAGTCGCTTGGGACTATAGCGGTTGCATAATCCACCTAGGGAAAGAAAGACGTGTTTCCGTGAGTTGGAGAAATCCAGTAACTCCGGTCACCGTAGGAGTGGACTTAACGACCGCAGGTTTACCCGAAGGAGAGTACGGTATGCGGGTCAAAGAAGTCCTATGCCAATATCCGGAGGTCATCTCCGGAGAGGTAGGCAGAACTCGGGTAATAGAGCACCAGATCCGTCTCAAGGATCCAAATCCGGTGGCTCTAAACGCTTACGGGTACTCCCGAGAGAAGAACGAGGTTATTGCCGAGATGGTGCGAGACATGGAAGAACAAGGTTTTGTGGAACCTAGTATATCCCCATGGGCTGCACCGGTAGTACTCGTGAAGAAAAAGGATGGCTCACGCAGATTTTGTGTAGACTATCGCCGTCTGAACATGCAGACGGAGTCGGACGCTCACCCGATGCCGGACTTACATGACATGGTCCGAGGAATGGGTGGAGCGAAGATTTACAGCACCATGGATTTGAAATCAGGATATTGGCAAGTGGGTCTCTCCCCAGAGACACGTCCACTTACGGCGTTCAGGACCCAAAGAGGATTATTCCAGTTTAGAGTAATGCCTTTTGGACTTAAGAACGCCCCCGCCACTTTCTGTCGCTTGGTAAGCGAAGTCTTCCGTGGGTTAGTAGGCAAATTTGTTTTGGTTTATTTGGATGATATTGTGGTATACTCGGAGAGTCCCGATCAACATCTAAACCACTTGCAGAGAGTCTTGGAGCGACTCCAGTCTTACGGTCTGACGTGCCAACCGAAAAAATGTACATTCGGGGTGGCACAGATCAAATTCCTAGGTCACGTCGTGGACGGTGAAGGAATAGACCGGGAACCGGAGAAACTGATGGCGATCCAGGAGTTACCGGTTCCAAAGAAGACAAAAGACGTGTTGCGCGTGTTAGGCGTTTGTGGTTGGTACAGCCAGTTCGTGCCACACTACGCCGAGATCACAGCACCGCTCACGAGTCTGTTGGCCAAAGGGACCAAGTGGCGTTGGACAGAGATTGAGCAAGAGGCGTTCCGGAAGTTGAAGGAGTCTTTGGTGTCCGCACCACGGCTCTGCCCTCCTCTTCCGGGTAAGCCATTCAATCTACAGACCGACGCTAGCGAAGTCGGAGTTGGTGCCGTGCTCTTCCAGCGGGGGGAGAGTGGCGACAGGAAAATCATTTCCTACGCCAGCAAGAAACTCAATTCAGCACAGGGAAGATACTCGGCAGTTGAACGTGAGTGTCTAGCCATAGTATGGGCGGTTGACCGGTTCAGGCCGTATCTCGAGTCTGGTAAGTTTATGCTATTTACAGATAACGCGGCACTCCGATGGTTACAGCAAGCTCGCTGTACCAACAGCAAACTAACGCGATGGGCGCTACAACTTGGAGCTTTCGATTTTGAAATCCGGCACGTACCCGGAGTAGAAAATGAAGCAGCCGACGCGCTATCCCGTTGTCCGGTGGGACCGAATACAGTGGACGAAGAATCGTTGGAGAATAATATCCACGACCCCCCTGTGATTCGGCCCGGAGTGTCCGGAGAAACATCCGGAGTCTTCGGTGATCCGTCTGGCATGTACGGAGGATTCGGTGTGGGTGTCACCCACTGTGGAGCGATCCAGCCGAAGAGTGATGACGGAAAGTTACATTACAAGACGTCCGAGAGTGGCAACAGAATGACCCAAACATACGGGAGATCGTTGCCAAACTCTCCGGGGACGGTGCAATGTTCGGTCGTATTCGGAAGTTGTACGTCATCCGGGACAAGGTGTTACACCGCCACCCCCAATCCATCGCGAATGGAGAAGAGGGAGTGGTAGTCCCGGCGGAAAAGGCTCAGATTCTGCTACGAAGGTTTCACGACCACGAAGCAGCGAATCATCCCGGTTGGAAAGAAACCTACTGGAGTATAAAGAGTCGTTTCTTTTGGGCCGGTATGCGAGAGATAGTGCGGAACTACGTTCGAGCATGTCACGTATGTGCATGTATAAAACCACTGAATCGCAAACCGGAAGATCAGATGTGCACCCGAATACCACGTCAACCGTGGGAGGTGCTGAGCATCGATCTTATGGGCCCGTACCCACGAACACAACGAGGTAAGACAACGATTTTGGTAGTAACTGATTGTTACAGTCGCTGGGTAGAGGCGTACCCGTTAGGGAAGGCGACTACCAAATCGATTGTGGATACATTCGAACGGGAGTTGTTCCCGCGGTTCGGGTACCCGAGGGCATTATTGTCAGATAATGGCCCGCAGTTCGTGTCCAAGGCAATGGGAGAAGCACTCAAGAGGTGGGGATCTGAAGGATGGACGACTCCTATATACCACCCACGTGCCAACCCAGTAGAAAGGCGAAACCAAGAGTTAAAGAAAGGGTTGCGAACCTTACTCGTTGATAAGCCTCATCATCTGTGGGATGTCTACCTGCCACACGTATTGTTCTCCGTTAGAAACAGAGAGAACCGAAATACCGGACAGTCACCCGCCAAAATGATGTTTGGCCGGGAAATTAAGGGACCCGGAGATTGGCAGCTGGAGCTGGCCGAAGAATCTCCGGAGGAAAGTGGAACTGGTCTGGAGCCGCCGGAAGCCGGCCGGAAAAACCCGGTGTTACTTCGGTAAAACCGGACGATGCTCCCGTAAAGGAGAAGAATGTTCCAATTGTAACCGGCCAGAAGGCTGTCAGAACCTATAGACAACCAAAACCTCCGGGTAGAACCCGTCTGTCGGTAGGGGATTGGGTCTATTATAAAGCGCATCCGCTATCAAGTGCTGAAAAGCGAGTGCAGAGTGCATGCGGGGTTCGCTCCGAAATGGTTAGGACCGGTCAGGCTGTGTAAGCGATTAGGAACCGGAGTGTTCTTGACGGAGGGTAAACACCCTACAAAATTACACGTCTCAGCAATGAAGCGAGCTGTAAGACCGTTAGAGAACACTAACTAACCATGTTTGTTTTCAGATGGCAGCACCAAATCGAAGCAACCGCCCATCCCGTGGGGCTCTGGCTGTCCACGTCGAAAGGCTCCGGTCGATCGCAGCCCAACTGCTGCGGGACGCCCGAAGGCTGTCCGGAGACGGGCCTGACGACGTGGTGGGTGGTTGGACGGCGGAACGGGCGACCACCGCCTCATTTGGTCGAATACGGGCCAGCCCAACCGCGTGGGCCCTATTCGAACGGGGATTTGCGGAGGGACGGCGCTCTGTTCGCGAGAACACCCCGCAGCGCGAGGCTACCAGGCCAAGGGCAGGGCCACCGGGACGGGTGCCACCGCGACGTGGGGAACCAGCGTACCAGCGCCATGATGTCCGGGACGGGCGAGGCCGGTTCCAGCGGCAGCCGCGAGCCCAGCAGCCGCCACAACAGCCGATCCAGCAGCCGCCACAACAGCCGCCACAACAGCCGCCGCAACAGCCGCCACAACAGCCGCCGCAACAGCCGCCACAACAGCCGCCGCAGCAGACACTGCAGCAACCAGCCCCACCCTCACCGACGCCAGAGGCACAGCTGGCCACTGTGGAGCGGTGGATCGAGGCCATGGAGGTGGCCGAGACCGGTACCTCGCTGGAACCCTAACCAGCGGTGGTACCGTCGCCTCTCGCGGACTTGGGGGGAGTATGTCGCGGTCGTTATCGTAACGACCGTGACTGCTTATCTAAGTTCGCGAGAGCGCGTCCCGCGACCGGTCCAGTCGCGGGGTCAGGCGGCAGTCTTCGTTGATCCACGGTCGCACATGTTATTAATTAGTGTATTTAAGTATAATAAACTGTTAAATATATTATACGCGACGTGAGTTTATTTATTCTGAACCGGTCACCTACAGGGTGGTTTTAGGGGTTCACCCTTCCCCTGATTTGTTTTTACTTAATAATGTTTTCATTAAAATAATATAATTATGTATTTTTAGTTCATGTATTAAAATTATTCTAGCCCCCTTCCCTCCGGTATTAGTATTAATTGCATTGGATTAAAAACAATACAAAGAATTTAAATTATTTAAGCTTTAGTAAGTAAGAACAGGTAAAGGAATGAGTCCATATAAAATACATGAATAATATGTACGTATTATATAAATATTTTATTATTTAAAATTTTAAAAATATAATGTCATATTAAGTTCATAATATATTTAAACAACATGTTCTTAAAGAATATATGAGAAAAAAATAAAATGAAAATAACTATTATTATTTCAATGGTATGTAGCATGAGTCATTCTGTTGAACAAAATAAAATGTTGGGCTGTAATTTACTAACTCTTTGAATCCAATAGATGTAATAGTTGTTAATTTTTTTACAACATATGATTGGTAATGTTCATCAAAACAAATAGTATCGAACATTTCACATATGGCTATAGGAATAAGATTAGGTAAGATACACATATACTTTAAAAGCCCAAACACAGGTATATTTGATAAATCAAGTACAAGACACATATTTTTGGTAGTGTAACGTGTACCTTTTATTTCAATCCATGAAACAAACTGTGAACTATTGATATATGTATTGTTTAAACTTATTACTAGATTTTGTTTTAATTCTTCAGGATACTGTACCACTTTCCCCACACTGAACCATTTTGAAGTATAACAATTGAAATTTTGAGAAAACTGATGAGAAACTTTTAGTTGGTTTTTTAGAGTCAATGAATAACAAATATTTTTTCTACTAGATATGGCCTGAACTGCTATTTTAAATTCTCGGTGTTTTGCTTCAAATCTCATTGACCATATATTTATTAAAAGACCTACTTTTTCCATAATGTATGGGTAATGTGTTAAATAGTGAAATTTAGGTTTCAATTGAGTATGCATCAGTCTAATGTACAAGGAATTATGTTCAGTTATTAGTTCTCTTAACAGTGCAGGGCACCCTATCCCTACACATTTAGATGTTGATAAATCAACTATTTGTTTTAATAGAATATATAAATGAAAAAATTCTGAACCTATTGGAATCAAATCACCTACAATTAAACCAAAATAACGAATAAAGCACCACATTTCTGCAGCTGACATTTTACAAATCATAGACTTGGTACTTTTTAGTGCTTGTTCAGATATTAGAGGAGGTCTGTTCCTTATTTCAATGGGTCCATAATCAAATAACTGAATTCTACTATTCAAAGTTTCAACACTAAAATATTTAAAATCTAAAATAAAACTTCTCAATATTCCTGACATATCATAATTGCATACACCTTCGAGTAAATCATGCATTAAGTCTACGGAAAAATTATTTACAACATGAAATGATTCAATACTATTCCAAACACATAATTCTTTTATACCTGTTAATGAAACATTTTCTAAATCAACATCAGTAGTATAATTATCAATTGTACGTAACTTGTCATTAATTTGAAACAACATTTTATGACATTCTTCTTTAGAACTACGGCAGAATCTGCATGGCATGGGTAATTGGAAATAAAACTTTTGGAAAATCCTAAAATACTATGAAGTCCAAGATTGTCACCTACAATCAGGGACAAGCTAAAATAGATTTTGAATAATTTATTATCGACAGTTATTTCAATACCAGTAGATTCTAAATCATTTATTTCTGAAATTAAATGTTTAAATGTATCTTTATTTCCAACTTTTTTTTATCTAAAGAGTTGAATAAAAAAACTAAGAATATATTTTCTAATTTAGAGAAATATTCATGCGGAAAAGAAGGTAAAGCTAAATAAACAGCTCCCAGTTTTTGAAGTCCAGCATGAGACCCAAGTGGGTTATTTGTTTCAAATTCATCAAAATATAAAATTAATGGAAATAATATTTTATTGGGATTTTCTTCAATTTTTTGTTTCCACGTATTACTTTGAATGAAACTATGAATTATCCCACTATTATCTTTTAATAGTTCCTGATTATGATCTAACATCATGTTGAGAATATTAGGAAATTCAAAAAGTTGTTTAAGCAATATTTTTAATGGTACACTATATGCTTTAATAGGAATTGATTCTATAATAACACGTCCATTTTCAAGTTTATCATTAAAACGTTCCCCTAAAGTAATTGCTCGAGGTTTAATGAAGATGCCTAATTCATCAAAAGCTTTAAATCGTAAATACTCTTTATTTAATGTTTTAAAAGGCTCACTTAGTATATTCAACATTGTATTCAATTTAAAACTTCCATTTGTAGTAGATGATTGAGCCTGAGTTAAAAATTTAACTTCGTTTTTTATGTAAGGTATACAGTCATTAAGAAAGGATGTGAAGTCATCAATTATAAATTGGATTTTATTTCTTGGAACACCTGACTGGTTATACCATTTAGATAATAAATTGATAGCATTTTTATAAACAAGAGATTCAAAGTTGACATTTTCAGCATTAGTAGTAGATTCATGCGAAGAACTTAAATTATTGGATTCAAATAACATATTATTTAATGGAATAGGCTGAACAATTGAATTAATAAGAGGTTTATGTGCTTGCAAATTTATAATGTCAGAAAGAATGCCTGGTTGATGGACCTTGTTAACATGCTTTTTAAAGGAGTTTAAAGTTTCAAATGATCTAAAACAGTTATTTTCATTACATTTATAATGAGTTATATTACAAGAATGATAAATCTTAAAGTGTAAGAATAATAGCTCATAATTATCAACTTGAGTACTACATTTAAAACACTGAGGCATTTTAAGTTATAATAAAAACAAAATTAAGTAGGTAATATTACCAATATAAAATGAATACTTTTAATAGATATTATTGTATTAAAAAAACTAAATATTAAAAACTTTGTAAATGCTTAAATAAAATATAAACAAATCTTAACTTATTATAATAAATTTTGTATGTACTTGAAATCATTTATTGTATTATCGACAGATTGATATTGCTTGTCATGGTTCGTGTTTATGCCATAAAAGAACTTCTGGACAAATTCCCAAACATGGTCACACTCCTTAGGATAATTTAAATTGAGAGCAAAGAAACTCTTAAAACATATATCTACAGCTTTTAGAGGTGTTTCAACTTTATATATAAATTTGTTAATAACAACATACGATGCTGTTATCACTAGGTCATTATTCGGATGAGGACAAAGCAAAGTTATATATGGTTGAACAGTTAATCCATACTTATTAGTAGAGTTAGGATGTTGATGACTTTTGCATTTTTTTTCCTTTGATTCTATACAATGCTATCTTAGCTAAAAATTTGATTCATGCTATAAATATTCTAAATATTCTAATTTTATTTTGCATTTTTTTGCATTTTTCGGCATTTTTAGCTATAAATGCATTTTTTTGTTTTTTAATGTCATTTTTCAACATTTTTAAGTCATTTTTTCATCTTCTAGGTCATTTTTTGTAGTTTTTATACAATGTGGGGTAATTTTAGATTTTAGAGCAAGTGTTAAACCCAAGTTTGGAAACAAATTTAATTTATTTAAAATCTAACTTTGGATTTGAACAAGTAGTAAAAATTATAAATGTATACTTTTGTTTATTAAGAGGGCGCAACAGTGAAAAAAATAGGCAATAAAAACATGGTTTCGTATTTCCAGAAATACGGCTTATTGAAGCGGTTTACAGTAAAAATACCTATTATGAAAATTGTAGAGGAGAACTTTATCTACAAACGTAAGAAGCCCGATTTTCGATATTTTTATTCATTAGCTAAATAATTAATCAATAAAAAGTAAAAAAAACCTGTTTATTTAACATGCAATATTAGACGTTTGGAATACAATATCAAAAATCGGGCTTCTTACGTTTGTAGATAAAGTTCTCTTCTACAATTTTCATGATAGGTATTTTTACTGTAAACCGCTTCAATAAGCCGTATTTCTGGCAATACGAAACCATGTTTTACGGTAAAAAATTTTTTGTCACGCCTGCACCGAAAGTTTGGTTTTCGACCACGGTTGAAGCGTTCGAAAGCGTCCTTTTTCCGTCCAGCGGGTGATAAAGTGGAAATCCCCAAAGTGCCGGGCGGAAAAGTGGAAATCCCCAAAAGTGCCGGGCGGAAAAGAGGAAATCCCCAAAAGTGCCGGGCGGAAAAGAGGAAATCCCCAAAAATGCCGGGCGGAAAAGAGGAAATCCCCAAAAGTGCTGGCCGCCGGGCGCGTATCCCCTGCACAACCAGAAACTAAAATGTATACCTACCACGGTTCTTACAAAACATAAACTTTTGGTTACATCTTAAATGTATAGTATAACCTCCTTGCATGACGCATAAACATTTAAACATATTAAATTTGCACTGTTCCTAGATAAGTGCGTCGTTAGTAAGTTTGTATAATAGTCTATAATTGTTGCATAGATCCCTGCATAACCTTTTCCATGAACGCAGGGGCGTGACAAAAAATAGTATGTGTGGCTCGCGCGGGAAGGCCATTTCAGTCTTGGGCGAAATGCAGCACTCGCCTACGGCTCGTGCCGCACACAACGCCCGCGACTGAAATGGCTCACTTCCCGCCCTTGCCACACAATATACTATTTAATTACGTCGGGCATGTGCTGCTCCCGTGAATAGTGGCCGTTTTTGATACTCAAGTGTTCATACCACCACACCCCGCGCGATAACGACAGTACCACACCATAGTCGGAACGGGTTTTTAATCGCAACCGCCAGCCGTGCATTCGTGCATAGTTTATAAATAGTCAGATAAGGAAATAATATGCTATTTTATTATTTGTATAATTATATTATATTATTTGGTTTTGTTCGATTTTATTTCGTAGTTCGTATTCGTAACCGAATTTTATACTACCTAATAAAAACCGTGGTTTTGTATTTCAAGTAATACGGCTCATTAAAGCGATTTACAGTAAAAATACCTATTATAAAAATTGGAAAGGAGAATTTTTTTTATAATCGTAAGAAGGCCGATTTTTGATATCGTATTCCAATCGTCCAATATTGCATGGTAAATTAATAATTTTTTTTACTTTTTATCGATTAATTTCTTAACTAATTAATAAATATATCGAAAATCGGCCGTTTTAGTATTATAGATAAAATTCTCCTCTACAATTTTTATAATAGGTGTTTTTACTGTAAATCGTTTCAATAAGCCGTATTTCTGGAAATACGAAATCATGCTTTTATTACATATTTTGTTGATTATTGCGTTCTCTTAGTGTCACTATAAGACTCAGATTTAAATCCTCTAAAACCTATGCAAACGTTACTATAAAAAATAACCAACAATTTCATTAAAAAGTAATTTCTAGCATCAAAATTATTTTTCTTAATACATAAATGGAAAAATCTAAGCCGTATTTCTGGAAATACGAAATCATGCTTTTATTACATATTTTGTTGATTATTGCGTTCTCTTAGTGTCACTATAAGACTCAGATTTAAATCCTCTAAAACCTATGCAAACGTTACTATAAAAAATAACCAACAATTTCATTAAAAAGTAATTTCTAGCATCAAAATTATTTTTCTTAATACATAAATGGAAAAATCTAAAAGGAATAATCAAATAATTAATGATGAATATTGTTTTACAAATTTCGATTATAGAACTCGTCATATAATGAAATGACTATTGACTACCGTATTTTACACACATTTTTAATTTAAAACCTCTTATTGTTAAGTTGTACAATATTTGTATTAAACTATTTGACAATTATTATAAAAAAATATACTAATTACGATATCAGAATAATTAAATAAAAAAAAAATCAAATCAAATGTTATAAGTTATATCATTATAGTAATATATTGTACACAATTACATAGGTATACAAACAGTTTTCGACATATTCTTGGTGACCATTATGTGAACCATATTTTTGTAATGGCCCTAAGTTAAATGAAATAAACTATATTGACGAAGCTCAGACTTCTGGTTTATTAGAAGAATTTATTCAAATAGTAAATCGCTTAGCAAATAATGCTGAAAGTTTATTAATGAACGTTGACAATAATATTTGTGAACAATTCAATAGCATCATTAATAAACACCTTTCAGGCAAGCGAATAAATTTTTCTCAAAGACATAATTACAATGTTCGAGTAGAAGCAGCTTTACTATCACATAATACATTATACATCTGGAAAATATATAGGTACGTTCTATTCATAAAACATTAGTACAAGATATAAGTCCTGGTAAGAAAATAAATAATTTTATGTACTATAGGTATTATATACACAGGGCCAGATTGGTATATATCCAGATTTTCACTTCTAATAGGCCCATTTCACTGGCCCAAAATTACAACTAAAAATCTTACGAGTTTATATAGGTGGTGGCTAATAGTATTTTAAACATGTATTTATTTTCAATCAAATTCATACGCCGGTATACAGTACACATACATTTTCTTTATAGTATGTCTAACCAATCCGGCCTTGAATATTTATTATTATATGTGCAAATTATTTTTAATTTCAATTTTCGTAACAAAAATCACAATAAGTCATTCTTATAAATTATTTTTGATATTTTCTTCTTTTAGGAGATATTGGTAAAAAGTTTTTAAATGCAAAAGAAAAAAAAAATGTTCTAAAAAAAGGAAGAATGTTATTTAATGATAATGTACCTAAGAACACTAAATATTACGGCCCGGACGCCGACTATGGGTTGGCTGAACCTCTAGAAGACGACGAACCACATAATTATGATGAAATGAAACTTGCATTTTTAAATTCACTTTGTGTAAATGTATATCAGCGAGATACTATAGAAGAAAACACTCGAAATCAATCAGATTCTAGACTATGGCACATTGAAAGACGAAAACGATTAACTGCCTCAAATTTTGGACGCATATGCAAAAAAAGAGCTACTACATCATGTAAAAATATTGTATATGATTTAATATATAGAACTTTTAACTCAAAGGCTACAGAATATGGTAAGGCAATGGAATCTTCAGCAATTGTAGCTTTTGAAAAAAAAATGGGCACAAAAGTTAAACCGTGTGGTTTATACTGTGATTTAGAATACTCATTTCTGGCAGCTAGTCCAGGTAATATTAAAAATAGACTAATTTATAATAGTATTATAATGTATAATATATATTATAATATAATTATAATTATAATTATATATATTTTATAAAATGTGAATAGATGGAGTGATTGATGATGACACTATTATTGAAGTCAAATGTCCAATATCAGCTAAAGAATATGATACTTTTATAGATGCTTTTAATGACAAAAAGGTATTACACATAATATAATATCGATAGTTATTTTCTTTGTGGTTTTATTAAAACTAATTGTGATTTATTATTGTTTTATTCGTATATATATAGTTGCAACAATGTGAACTTTTTCAAAATAAATTAAAATTAAAGAAAAACAGCGACTATTACTATCAGGTCCAAGGACAAATGCATATTTGTAAGAAAACAAAATGTTATTTTGTAATTTACACTAGCCATTGGACAAGTATTGAAAGTGTAGATTATGATGATGATTTTTGGCAGACTAAAATGTTACCAAAATTAGAAAAGTAAGTATTTAAATAAATGTAATGACTATGGAATAATATACAAAACTTAAAATATAAAATAAAGCATATTTTGAATAATGTTATTGTGATATTACGATTTACGATTTTATATCATGATTATAGTTTTTATATGAACTGTCTACTGCCAGAATTGATCAACCCACAATATGGAAAAAGGTTACTTGTTTCTGATATAAAAGAAGGATAACTCAAGTATACCCACAGACAGAAAAAAAACAAACATCAATACAATTATCAATTATGAATATACACAAATACAACACATTTTTTGATTCGCTCAGAATCTAAAATAAATTACAAAATACTGTTTATTATACACCTATTATATTTATAAATTAAATAAATGTTGCAAATGTAAATCGTCATGTGGTTAAAATGAGTTGTATTTTATGTATTAATATACATATATAAGTAAACAGAAGCTTTTATTAATAAATAGGTCAAACGAAGATGAGCGCTGCGCGAAATAGTAAGAACATTAGAAATGCATGGGTTACAATGTATGCAACGGGCCATGCCAATGTTATTGCATGGACACGTTCAAGACGACAGTTCGTGAAAAATTAAAGTGCCTCTCCCGCGACTACGCCGCGTGGGCCCCGTCACGGAGGCAATGGGCGTGGCTACAGCCAGCCACGACCATAGATATTATAAGAATGGATAGGACATCGAGCTTATCAACTGAGAATAAAGTGATACAATTTTTGAGGTTATAAGAGTTCCTTAATCATTGATACGTGTTAACACGATTTAAAAAAACAAAACAAAGAATAAAATATGAAATAACAGTTAAATTATTTTAATTATTATAATTTATAATATTATTTTAATAATTATTATTCATATTTCATAATATTATAATAATGAATTTATAAAAATTCTATTTCTGTGAATATAAAAGTAGTCAGAATAACAAAAGGTAAATATAATAAACACAATAAAAATATAGTAAGAAAATAATAATTTATTCATGTCTAAAATGTATTAGCTTAGTTAATTTTGCACGCAATTTTAACTGGTCATTTGCTTTTCGTATTTCATGAAATAACCTAATATTGAAATAAAGTTGGCAAATACTTTGTATTAACATATCTCTGTGTGTATCAAACTGCTGTTTTTGTTCAAAAAGTGTATTTTGTTCATAATTTACACATGACATGTTGGAAAATATCGAATATTTATTATATAAAATCGACTTAACTTTAACCACTAAAAAGTTGACATTTTTTTTCTGATTTACAAAATCAGTCGAGTATTGTTTGAACATTTTTTCTGCTTCTATACAGACCGTTTGTAAACATTTGCTTGGCTTCTGTAGGCCACCCCGGTCTTTAATCTGTGCTAGTTTACTTTCTTGGATTATTGATAGTAAAGAACTTTTGCAAATATCACAAGAAATTTTATTTTGTAATTTCTTTGCAACAAATCCTGAAATGTATACAGTCACATCTTCAGTATAAGCATCGATATGCTGAACTGACGTAAAATAGTCATGATCGTGAATTTCTGATATGTTCAACTGCTGATCTTCTGTTTTATTTTTTAAATTTGCAGTCACTGAAAGTGTTTTTGTATTATCTAATATGGAACAATTTCCATGTTTTGACCCAACTATTGCATTATGAACCAATAACCTTTTATAAGCGGCTTGAAATTGACGGCAAGTAGGGTTATCATTGTAACCCCCTCGGCTACGTACTGCGCTAAATAAAGTCTCCAGGTGGTCTTGGCTAAGCTTATAAGTTATAAGAAATGTTAAATGATTTTTCGACACTAAGAGTTCAAATAAAGCCAGTGCACTATGTAATCCCATGATCATTCCTTTAAAACCAGTTTTTCTTTTAGACTCTACAATTTTAACACCATCTTCTAATTCTAAAGCTTCTATATAATCAGTAAATTGATTAGTAAATGTTTTATATTGACTAAATGTTTTACTGGAAATAGCATTATTGTAAGGTTTGTCTGAGTATAGTTTTCTACTATTCATAATATCAAATGCATTATTTATCATATGACAAAATTGAGCTGTCGCTTCACACCCTTTAAATTCTGTATCTTCTTTTTTTAAGTAAAGTAGAGCATCACCAACACTATTGCTTAAAACCTGAGCAGCCAATCTTACATTCATCTTTTCATTCTTGTAATACACATGCCTTGATGTTAATTTTGTTGCTAATTTTAAACCTTCATTTTGTTCTTTCTCATATAATTTTTCAATGTATTTCCATTCTATGAATTTCCCTTCACCATTTTTTAAAATTTTTTTATCCCCAAAAGTGTTTCTTATTAGTTTTATCATGTGAGCTTGATCATGTAATGTAAATATTTTCTCATTCGTGATAGAATTAGTAATAAAAGGGGTTTTTGTGTTAAAATCAGCTCCCAAAGAAACACACATACTAAGGTTCACTGATGCTCCATCAAATGTGATGGAATTAAGGTGTACTTCAGTTTCTGTTAGAAGATTTATAGCCTTACTGAGTAAATTTCCTCTTTCTTCCCCATTCATCCATCTATCAGGAAATATCCTACTGGAATCTTCCAATAACCGTTTAGCCCAACAATCAAAAATACTAGTGCATTTTTGGCCATTGGAACTTCATCACAGTCATAAACAATATTTGTTCCCATGTTTACATGGCCATACACATTTTGATGCGTGTCACATTCTAGGAGTCTCTTTACACACATCTCATCTATGACCAGATTACAGTAAACATGTTTATCATTTGCCACTTTCTGTTTCAACATTTCAAATGCCTCAAATGTAAACCCTGGCTTACCGTCTATCACTGTATACCACCTCCTTAGTGTTCTAGGGTGAGGTAAAACATTAGAAAACGACTTTCGTACGTAAGAATAGGCACGAGGTGAATAATACTGCAATGTAACAGCAAACTCACGAATTACTTTAGGAGAAGATCGTTTTTTCCCTGCGATAGCTTCTTTTACAATACTTTCCAATACATCAGAACCCATAGCCTATAGCAAATAATAATAAATAATGCATTTTTTAAAAACAAAACATAAATTATATTAAACATAACATAATAATACAATAATATAAACAAAACAATGATATAACTATAGAAGCATATTGTTCTTAAAGAGGACGTTTCACCCAAATATGTTGATATAAGAATGTGCATTTTGAAAAAATTTGATATTACCAGGTTCTTGCACCATCAATTACCAACACAAAACATAAAACAAAAAACAAATTATATTAAACATAATAATATACATTAATACAAACAAAACAATGATATAACTATATAGAAGCATACCGTATTAAAGAGAATGTGCATTTTGAAAAAATTTGATATTACCAGGTTCTTGCACCATCAATTACCAACACAAAACATAAAACAAAAAACAAATTATATTAAACATAATAATATACAATAATTCATTAATACAAACAAAACAATGATATAACTAAATAGAACACAAAACATTTAGAATAACTAAAACGTAAAATAGAATTGTTATAAAAATCAAAATATTTGAATTACCCAACATACCTCTAAATTAAAAGCTGCATTTTCTGAAATCATGCATTTATTCTTAAGCTCTTTAACTATATCCAGGAGAGAACTGACTTTTTTCTCTAAGCGTCTATTTTTTTGCTTTAAAAGTTTATTTTTGTGTCTTAGGTTCCCAACGGTATTTTTAATTACAGACAAATTTCTTTTTCTACGTCTTGGTGTTGAAAAATAATCATCATCCATATCACCAATTCTACTAGAGCATAGAAATCTTTTTCTTGAAGATGGTAATGGACTTGAACAGCCAGCAGTTTCAAAAGATCTAAAATATTATAATATGTGACGTAGACACAAATATTGTTGATAAAAAAATATTAATATATAGTTTAAAAAAATTAATAATTCATATAAAACTATAATGCTTATAGTACCTTTTATTTGTCATTGAATGTTCACGTACTGGTGATATATTAGAAGTCGTCAGTCACAAACCAAAAAATATAAATAAGTATTAAATAAAAATAACAACGAAATTAAAATATTCAGTGTTTATGCCGTTTATGGTAGACAAGTAGACAACTGAAAACAAATTTGATTGGAAGTTGTGATGTGCGGACTGCGGGTAGCGGCATCAGGCATATACAAGAGATAAGTAGCGGGGAGCCGGGGGATACGATAACGGTCTTTCGCGCGTCTTGGGAGAACAGAGAAAATTATAAATAGAAACGAACAATTATTATTTCAACCCAAATTCAATAGCCGACTTCTCGTCTAACTATTCGTTTTAGTTAAATGAATTAAATATTATAGTCAGATTTGTAATGAACTATTCAATGTAGTTGTCATACAAATATTTGTTTGCCTATACTCATCTAGTACTTACACCTAATTAAAATAGTTATGGTGGCCAATGGACAAGTTACTTTATCTAAAATATAGTTTATTCAACTAAAAATCAATCAACTATTTACCAACACTAAATTATTTTTTTCCGTGTACCTATATACTGTCAAAATGTTGTTATAACTGGAAAGTTATTATTATTATTTTTTTTTTTGTGGGGGAGGGAATATCTTTAGTTCTATATAAATTATAAAGTAGGTACTTGAATTAGAAAAGATACAAAAGCGGTATACTAGAATGCTTATAAAAATGAATAGGTATTTTGACCATCCATTCTCAATTTTTGCACTGCCTATGTACTTGAAATATTAATGTAGTATTGGTACTATAGGTATACTTGGGCGCAATTTCAATATAAAAATTGAGGGTGCTTAAGCTCTACATTTTTCGGGCATAGTGTTGAATGGCTACTGATTGTAATATTATAAAAAAAGTATTTGAGGGTGCTATTACCCCCTAAGAGCCTCTCTATTTGCGTCTATGTAGGTATAGAAACTAAATTAAGTTTAGAAATAATATTAAATTAATTTATTTTTGACTATTCATTACTGACTATTACAGATATGAGTTATGAATTTAATATTAATCATGATAAAACTTTAGATCTATTTTCTATGGGTATTTAACTATTTAAGTATTAGTAAAGAATAAATAAGAAATTGCTGATGGTTAATTCTAACACACAACTTCAAAAATAAACATAATAAACTATTAAAATAAATTTATCCTATTTGATCCAGTATTGTGCCATGGTAATTTTATGTAAATTTTAATTATGTCATAAAATTATATATTGATACTAAAAAACATGTTAACCTTAGAATTTTTAATTACATAATATTATTTTATTGCAGTGGTATGGACCTATATAGGTAGCGTATCAAATATCAGCCTTTTTTGCTGGTATAACAAATAGAATTCCATACATAATACTGCTTATTAACATTATTTTTGGGTAATAGTTTAACTAGTAAATGTTCATTATGTATTGTAATTTATAATTCTAATACCTGTTGCAGGACAACCATTCTGTATGCACTTCAGAGACTTAGAGTTCTGTCGAGCACATTTAACATTAAAATAAAAACCGTCATTTACATGGTACAGTTTACTCTTGCTGCGAAATCCTTTAATTTCAAATATCTCCATACCTAGTAGATTTTAAGTTAAATTTAAAATTTAAAAACAAAAGTAAATTCTGAGTTCAGAATATTGTAGACTAAAAACAACGAACAACATGTGAGAAATAAAAACAAAAGATTTTTGGATTTTCCATAAAAAATAAGGTTAGGAACTTTTTAAATGCCTATAAACTATTAATAAAAGTATAAATAGTTTAGAGGCAAATTATTTTAAATATTTTATGGTATATAATAGGGTGACCATATTTAAAAAAAAACATGACAAAAATATTAACCATTATAATATTTATTATATTTAATAAATACTTCTTAAAATTTCCTCAAATTCTTTATTCATATACTTTATTTTTTTTAAAAATCTTGTTAATTATATTAATTGCGATTGTTCTAACATGTTTTCACTATTTTATGTTTCATATTTTTCAGAAGAACTGATTAAATTTAATCATTTTCTTAAAGAAATATTTGCCGGTCAGTAAACATAATACTATTACGTACGGTTTATGTCGCCGACAAAAGTGATGCAATAATAATTATGGTAAAAACAAGAATCCAAAAAAGCGGGTAAGTGGGTATCGCTCTGCTGTATATTAGGGAGTGGGGTGGATCTCAGGCTATGGTAGGTTAAATTTGAATGCAATGATAGGTATATCATTGTATACGAAAAACGATTCTGAACGAAGATGATTTGTCAGTTTAGGATATATTATATTTAAATATTGTCATATATTCTATTTTGAAACAAATAGTATAGTTTTTATATGTTACTATGGTTACTTTTTTTTTTTTTTTTTTTTTTTATTTTAGAACTTTTAGCTTAAAACTATTACAGTTCAACGATTACAACATTAAATAAAATATGAATTATATAGATAATAACAAAGTATGTGGATAGTAATAACATAATACGAATAAAATAAAGTTAATATACCAAATAATAGATATTGGGAGTAAGTAGATAACATAATAGTTTAAAATTATACGTATAACATGACAACAATATAAAATAATAGGAGGTTATTAGTTTGCAAAACAAACAGTGTTATGTAATAAAATTATACAGTGTGATTAAATAATAAAGGTAATAGAGAGATAAGTATTAGATATATTTAAAATGAAAATTTTAGCTAAGGAGAGAACCGTTTATGAACAACCTCGGTAAGGAGGGAAATTAGTGGGCTAATTAAAGAATTAAAATTAGATATAAATTGCGAAAGAATAGTAGCGAAGGCTTCAACGGAGGAATTATCGATTTTGACTGCTTCAGCATAAGATTTTGTTTGAGGCTGCCGAGCGTGATCTTCACAAACCACATCTGGCGATTTATAAGTTGACGTATTTGTGACAATATTTTGATTGAGTACCGGAAGACGGATAGATTTAGGTAATTGAGATTTGCTGCGGTTATCATTTAGTTTTTTAAAAACTGGACATCCTCTATAGGAGGCTGTGTGTGGTCCCGAACAAAGTGCACACTTGGCCGGTTCTGAAGGTGGTTTGGTACATTCTGAGGTGTAATGATTATCTCCACATTTGACGCATCGTGGGGATTGGTGGCAGAAATTACTAGTATGATAAAAAGCCTGGCAATCATGACATTGTGGAGGGGAGCGTTTTTTCTTGGGCAACTCTACTTTGATTCTAGTGTGCAGGAGCAAATCTAATTTGAGGATATCGCAATTGTTTTCAGCAACTTTTAAATCGATTCTAAATAGAGGCAAAGGGCATTTTGTGATATGATGTTTAACATTATAAACCCGAATGACTTCGTGACCCATATCAATTAAACTAGCTTGTATATCTTCAACAGTGGTGGATGGGTGGAGGTGCCTTATATATACGACGTAAGGTTTCATAGGTTTAGGCAAATAAGTGTGGTACTTTATCATCTCGTTAGCCACAAGATAAGATTGAACTGAATTATAGTTTACGGCACCGTCAGTGTGGATAATTAAATACTTTGGAGTATTTTTAAACATAATACCTGAAGGATTGACAAGGTCAAAAAGAGATTTTTTGAGCGTGTTGAAATCGTAGCCACTGCTTAGATAAAAGGGAGGTGCATAAGAAAAATCTTTTTTACTTGAAGATGGTTCCACATAACTAGGTGGCGTGCTGCACTGTTCTTTAGAAGGTAATGTGATGGAGGGAGGGCTAAAAACCTCCTGATTGAAAGCGTTGTCTTCGGAGAGTGAGGCATAGCGATTCGGTGTGATGAATACTTTGCTTCGGTTATCGCAAGATTTTGTAGATGGAGATAATGAAGAAGACGATAAGTTGCGTTTCGAAGTATTCCGAGACATGTTAAACAATATTAAGTTAGACTCATTAATGTAGAATGGTAAAAGATAACGGACAGACGAAAGCAACGTCTGAACATGTTGAGCGATGAACGCAGACTGATGGTTACTTTATAGTATCTGTTTATTAATAAAAAAAAGTATTAGGCAACATACGCATAATGAGAGTATGAAATTTAATTTAAATTTTGACATATTTCGTATAAATTCGAACTTTAAGACGATAATGAAGTTAGCCCCACCAATTCGTCCGATCGACTTCAAACTGGTGTCAATATTTTGCAAATTAATTGCAAATAATTGCAAATTGGGTTTTGGAATTTGCAAATCACTAAAAACCACGCAAATCCAAATTTTAGATTGGTGGGGCTAAATCCACTCAGCCCCACCAACTCGGCCGATCGACTTCAAACTGGTGTCAATATTTTGCAAATTAATTGCAAATAATTGCAAATTGGGTTTTGGAATTTGCAAATCACTAAAAACCCCGCAAATCCAAATTTTAGATTGGTGGGGCTAAATCCACTCAGCCCCACCAACTCGGCCGATCGACTTCAAACTGGTGTCAATATTTTGCAAATTAATTGCAAATAATTGCAAATTGGGTTTTGGAATTTGCAAATCACTAAAAACCCCGCAAATCCAAATTTTAGATTGGTGGGGCTAAATCCACTCAGCCCCACCAACTCGGCCGATCGACTTCAAACTGGTGTCAATATTTTGCAAATTAATTGCAAATAATTGCAAATTGGGTTTTGGAATTTGCAAATCACTAAAAACCCCGCAAATCCAAATTTTAGATTGGTGGGGCTAAATCCACTCAGCCCCACCAACTTACCAACACATTTTAAAATTTTAATCTCAACCCTCACTACTATCAGAGCTATAATTAAGGGGATATGAGGGTGACAGATCCTCATAAAGCCTTTATATTATGTATATTTATATATCAACGTTAAAAATTACTTTAAAAAAATTTCTATTTACCACAAGAAAAATTCCTAGTTCCACAACTGGCCTCTGTTATACAGTCGACATCAAACCACCAAATATATATTTAAATTTTGGCAAAACCAATTATATTAGGTAATTAATTATTAACAATCATACGTCTGATGGATTTAGCATCTCGACTTGTGTGATCAAATCCAAACTAGTACCAAGTTTTTGAAAATAATTTATAATATTTAAAAATAGTATATTATATTTGCTTTATAATATGTATTTTTCTTTCTTTTAGTATATATTATATTATGTTTAATCTGATTGTTTTCTACTGTTTTATGAGTCACTATGCTACACTATTATGTTAAAGTATTCGATATATTATAATATACATTCTAACTTGAGACATAAAAAAATATAATATTAGTCCATTCATATATCAGTTAATTGTTTTTGGATATTATATTACAAATAAAACTAATAAATAATTATAAAAAAAACTTTTCCTCTTATATTTTTTTTAAAATTAAAATAACATAGTAAATACAATATTTATACAGATATCATTATTGATTAAACAAAAAAAATGATAAAATATATTTTAAAAGAAATTAATGTTCCTTATTGTATTTCATTTAATGTGTTCATTAAAACTAAATATATATGTATAGTAAACGTTATTAGTATGTACATCAGCAATAGTATGATCTACTGACAAATTTAGAGGTAATATTAGAGGTAATTCCACCACTGGGCCCTCTGTTATACTCTTTAGCGTAGAGTCTATGCTGTCGACCTTAAACCACCAAATACATATTTCAAATTTTAATAAAACAAATTATATTAGGTTATCAATTATCAACAATACGTCTGGCGAAGTTAGCACCTCGATTGTCTGTTCAAATCCAAACTAGTATTAAAGTGTTTGAAAAATTATATATAATAATTTGCTGCACCAAAAAATAAATTTGATACATACTCGTATTCCTTTTATAAATTATAAGAATCCTCAAACATTAATTTGGTAAGTGAGTATCGCTCTGCTGTACATTAGGGGATGGGGTGGACCTCGGACTAGGGTAGGTTAAATTTGAATGCAATGATAGGTATCATTGTATACGAAAAACGATTCTGAACGAAGATGATTTGTCAGTTTAGGATATATTATATTTAAATATTGTCAAATATTCTATTTTGAAACAAATAGTATAGTTTTTATAAGTTACTATGGTTACTATGGCCAACATTCGCATTATGAGCGTATGAAATTTAATTTAAATTTTGACATATTTCGTATAAATTCGAACTTTAAACACTTATAAAAAAAAATTGTGACTAACGATTTCGGATTTTTTTTTATCACTTTAAGAACAACTTATAAGAAACCTTGTATTAAATTTTCAAGATTTTCTGGCCACCCAAAAAATTTTTATCGGCATTTGAAGAAAAAAAACTTAGAAAAGTCGAAAATTTCAATTGTCTATTAGTAGCTTAAATATGGTCAAAATATTTTGAAAATTTAACTGTAAAGAGATAACCATAATATAAACATTTGGAGAAAATTTCAAGTATTTACAATAATTCGTTTTTGAGTTACAGCAAAATCAAAAAATCGATTTTGTCGAAAAGTGGTTTTTCCGTAAAATTTCCATTTTTCTGTCATTTTTTTTTTGTTTTTCTCGATTTTTTTGAAAACTATTAGAAAATTTTAATTTTGACCCCCCTAAAGTACAATGCAATACATTCATCACTTCGTTCAGAATCTAATATTTTTCACAGACATTTTAAGTTCAAATGTTGAAGATATTTTACCTATATGGCTATGTTAATAAAACAATAAAGTAACGATTTTTATATATATTATTCTAACGCACTTGAAACTTTTATCGCTATATAACGTTTTTTATTATTTAGTATACACAATTTAATTTTTTAAGCATTTGGATTAAATATGATTTATTTGTTTCATGAACCTATCTATTTTGTGCTGTTGCCTGTTTTTGAGTTCAGTTATAATATTATAATAATTTCTTATCTATTATGATTTTTTTTTAAACTACTACTGATTTACAACGGTGATGATTGATAAGTAGATATTTAAATTTATTTTTACTGTTTACGTTTTTAACTCTGCTGCTCTCGTGATGTCTCGCAAATATGTATTCCTGGCATAGAAAAATAATATTTTTTACACAGTTTTTTGTCTGTGCCTATTGTTTTTCTTATCTATTGGCGTGGTCATTCGCATAGTCGTGTGCGTTCTTTGGGGTTTTACAATATTTATGATATGCCATCGTCGATTGCTGTAGATATCAATTATATTGTGAGCTAAACTCAACAGACTGTTTGGATTTTAAAATAATAATTTTATTTTTATTGCAGTTACCATGCGATTTGTACGTAGTTGGTAAACCTCTAAAATAATACGTACCTACAGGTTATATCAGCCTTTTTTTTTGTTTTTTTTTTTATATAAATTTGTATTTATTGTATCCAGATACCCGATAAAGTACTAAGTACTTATATACTATATCATTATGGATAACAAGGTAAGTTATATTAAATTAAATTAAAATCATTATATTTATTTTTCATTGTCAATAAGTAATAACTGTTTATAATCAAATATACTTGTATTAAATTAGTTCAAAATATTATATATCTTAAGTAAGTATTTAATTATTTATAATACCATGAAAAATATAAAACCGTTTTGACGGCTTCTGAATTGATGCCCATTCCTGAAAATTTACATCTGAATTAGTTCCCGACATTCCAAGCAACACAATATAATATCCGAATTGGTTCCGGGTAAAAACTTTCGAAAAAGGCAAATTATATTATAATTTATAGTCTAATAATATTTATAATAATAACAGCAACTTTAACAGTTGCTTCTATTCTGAACATCCAAACATCTTTCATTTCATGAATTCATAAATTATTTTAGAAATATTTTTTTTGAATCCAAATTTGTTTTGTATAATTTAATAAGATATTGTGGCTACTAACAAAACTATTAGCAATCAACAATAAATATGATTCTAATTTATTATTATTATTATTATTATTACTCAACGATATTTTCATTATTATTATCAGTATTTTTTTTTATTCCCATTCGCTTAATCTAAAAATATTTTAGTTTTTTAGTTAACGTAACTGTCATTGTTCTTTTTTTACGCACTCGTTCTTACTTAAAATTGTTATTTTATTACTATCATTTTTTCTAACAAGAAAACCGCACGAGCTCGAGATCAATTGTTTATTATTACATTTCTATCATTAAGTAAGGGAACGTTAATTTTAATAAAAAAACAATCGTGTTTACTCATTTGATTTAGCAACCTTTACAATATTATATACACACTGATACTAGTAAATTGATAGGATTAATGATGTGTGTTTTTTTAAATTATTTAAGTAGCTATGTATAATTGTATACAGTATACTATACTATACCCGATAGTTTTTTTTACATAATATGTTATTGGAAAAGTATAACTACTAATTACGTCTATTATTTTACTTTTAAAAATATAAAATTCTATCTTAGAAAATAAAGTTTACAGGCGATTAACATATTTTTTTTATTTGAAATTATTCTTAAGTGATCAATACTCTATTAAAAACGTGTGATTAGCCGAATTTCTGTAAACAACTGGGCTGCGTAAACTAGGTTGATGATTTACTAATTTGAGTATTGAATTTACAATTATTTACAATTAATCTACTATTTGTCTGCAAAAAATTGCAAAATGTCTCCCCCGGCCAATTTTATGTACGTATTATCATAACCTAAATTTTTTAGATTCTGAACAGAGTGATGAATGTATTGATTTTACAATGTGTGTTTTTTTTTTTTTTTGTGTCTGACGACAACATTTGGAGCAGTGATATTGCTTCGATTTTGGACTTCAGCCCCTCTTTGAAAAGGTAATTGAATCTAGTTGGTACTTTGGGGGGTCAAAAGTCAAATATTTTCAACAGTTTTCAAAAAAATCGAGAAAAACGAAAAAAAAGTGACAGAAAAAAAAAAAAACCCTGTAACCATGGTAACATAATATATTAACTATACTATTTGTTTCAAAATAGAATATATTTTCGAAAAACCCCTGTAACCATGGTAACATAATATATTAACTATACTATTTGTTTCAAAATAGAATATATGACAATATTTAAATATAATATATCCTAGACTGACAAATCATCTCCGTTCAGAATCGTTTTTCGTATACAATGATACCTATCATTGCATTCAAATTTAACTTACCCTAGTCCGAGGTCCATCTCACCCCCTAATGTACAGCAGAGCGATACTCACTTACCCTTTTTTTTTTTTTTATTTAAGAACTTTAGTAAATCCTTGACGTCGTAATTTAGAATTTAAGTTAGGTTAGGTAAGGTAATTTTTTTCGTTTTGTGTTTTGACATATACAGTACGTACTGCAGTTTATTGTGTACCTTGTGTTTATATTGGTTATAAAGATATTCATTAATTAATTAATCCCAAACACTTTACAAAATGCAAAACTTTGCAAAAAAAATTATTTATAAGATTAAAAAATAAAAATAAATAAACATTGCAAATGTATTTTTGTTTTTTTAAATCGTATTTTACGCATGAATTATTAGCAATAGTGTAAGTATTTTAATATATATTTAAATACAAGTTTTATAAATAGCTAGATGCCTAGATCTCATCGACTGACTACATTTTATACTGAATAAAAATTATTTTCATCAATTATTTAAATTTTAAATCGATAATATAATACGAATTACGAGTACCTATTTTAGAATTTTTATATTTATATAAAAATCACGTGATTGGATAAAAATAAGTAAAAGATTGTCATAATTGATGGGTCCAATGCAACAACTAGAATACCTACCAGATAACCCTACTTTTTATAATTTTTCAGAACGAGCAAAGCAAAATTTGTTATCTCATTTGACATTATGAAAAATATAAATAAATAATTTTTTAATGTTTAGTTACCTATTAAAAAAAATTAAATATGGTAATTTTTTTTTATTTGTAGCCCAATAAGAAACCAGGTAGGAAGCCTTCAGTTGACCACGAATACTTATATAATATTCTTTGTAAGAAACCGAATAGTATATTCTTTGATGATGAGTCTTTAAAACCAGTTTCTAATAAAATTTGGCAAGACGTTTCAGAAATGTTACAAAGTAAAATGGCCCCAAATACTATTTATATTGCGTTGTATCAAAATAGAAATAATTTACAAGTTCGACTTCGTGAAAAATGTGGCTTTCAAAAACCATTTATTAAAGATGAAATTGATAAAATCAATATATTCACAGATCCTATATCATCTAATACTGATGAGAACACAGAGAAAAAATTGTTCAATATTAAAATTCCGTTTTCTGAGTATTCTGACATTCTACCTTGCTCTACTCGTTACAAGAGAAATCAAAGTAGTAGATTGTATAATGTATTAAAACCATATGCATGGACAGATGTCATTAATGATGCTTTTATTAACCAGTATAATTTACCATGTAATTTTATTTATAAAAGAGCTAAAGTGAGTGATGATATTAGAAACAGCAAACATTTTTTTACATTTCAAGCCAGGTGCAAAGATTGCGAGGAAGATTTATTTGGATGGTGTGATAAAAAACCAAAAGATTTAGAACCAATGGAGTTAAGTATATTAGTAGTTGATACTCGAGGAAAAGAAAATACACACACGACAAAAAGACCTCTAATGGGAACAAAAAGACTTAAACTAAGCAAGGAATTAGCAAATGATATACCTTCAAATTGGAAAAGACAAAATACGAACAACATGGAATTTGGAAACGTGTCACCTCCAAATTTATATAAAAATAATGTTTTAAGTAAATTAAAGCAACAATTTGTTGACAAACAATTAGGAATAAATAAAAAAAATGTAATTGAATCTTTGGTTGAAATCAAACATACTTCACAGGCTGGAAGCATACATAGTATTGGGTGTGATCCGCTGTTGGTGCATTATTGGACCAATCACCAGTTACTAATTTACAAGGATATCAACAAAGGATACTGTCGACTTTCCATTGATGCCACAGGAAGTCTGGTGAAAAAAATCAAACGAACAAGTCTAAATTTGTTATCTGCTGATATATTTTTATATGAAGCAGTAGTTAACGAAGGTTTTGGACAGTTTCCTGTAGCCCAGATGATTTCTGAAAAACATGACACGATCACTATTGCTTATTGGCTCGATATGTGGTTAAAATCAGGTATAAGTATTCCAAATGAAACGATCACGGATTATTCTAAGGCACTGTTAGGCGCAATTAGCCGTTCATTTTGTAAGTCCGATCTTCGAACATATGTTATAAAATGCTTTAAAGTAATAAATAATCAATCAAATGAGGTACCACCTTGTTTTATTAGGATTGATGTGGCACATATTATAAAACTTTTTTGTAGTTTGAAATCTCTCAAAGGTGCAAGGAATAGGAGACAAAAAGAGTTTTATGTTAGAGGATTTCGACTTTTAATAACATCGACTAAATTGGATGATTTTAAAAAAATATTAAAAGCGATAATGACTATAGCACTGAGTATCACTGATGGTTGGCAGGACGAAAATAATACTATACAAAATCCTTCAGAAAAAAGCAGGCTCTATTTACTATCTTTAATGAAAGATATGCCTAAAAGTCTAGATAATGTAGATGAAAATCAAAGTTTTATAGAAATCGAAGTCTCGGATGACATGGATAATTGCGAAGAGAGTATAACTAACAAAAAAGATGTACTTGTTAGTTTTATTAACAATATTCATAAAGAAAGTGAAATTGATGCTGAAATTCTAGGAGATCGCGATTCAGCTTATTATGTTCCTGAACTAATTCATGACTTAAAACGATATTGTTATGATTTTCCTTTATGGACGGCAATGATGAAAGATACATTTGATTCACCGTTCACTATAGCCAGCAGTGCTTCAGTTGAAAGTGACTTTAATGAATTGAAAAATCAAATATTACGTTTTGTCGTACGTCCAATGACTGCTGATCGCTTTATAGTACGACATTTAAACAGCATTGAACAAAATGCAAAACTTTTTCGCAGTAAACAATTAAGAAAAACTCAAGACAGTCAATCAGTAATATTGGATGAATGTTATAGTGACAGTGAACTTCATAATATATTAAAAATAAATGAAACAAGTATTCGAGAAACATGTACATCAACTGATAACGAGGACTATATTGAGAGATATTTATCACCGTCGGCTAATGAATTCAGTGACACAAATAGTAATTGCTCTACAGAAAATGAATGTGAAAAATGGCGCGGAAAAGGCACTAATCCAACAGCAAGTTTTAGTATTAAAAATATCGACTCAATTAAAAAAAGACCAACTAAATACATGGACGCATCACCCGAAATTGAAAGAATTTTGAATAGAAGTACACGCTCAAAATATAGTATGCTGCTAATTAATGGTAATATGAAAACGCCTATTAAAATTAATAAAAAACGGTATTTAATATCAAATACATGTGCGTTTGATTCTGTAACCACTCTCATAACAATGGCAATTACTGACAGCAAATATTATAAGGAACTCAGTGAAAAAAACACAAATAATTTTATGACGTTTTGTAATGATTTAGCAAAAAATGGTACAAGTGTAATAATTTACAAAAAACGTTTAGAAATTTTAAGAAATATATTTGTGGAAGAGGAGGGTGTAACAAATGTGACATTAATAAATGCTAAATGCAATGTTATGCATATAGTTACAAGTCTTCTAATGGATGTTCCATCAGCAACAGAAATAAATATATGCCAGAATCCTATATGTCATATAAATAGTGAAAAAAAATCAGCAACAATTATAGTACGATTTTCAAATGGATATGCAAATCTTGAATTCGATTTAGAAGTCTATACTAAAGGACATACATTTAACTGCACAAATTGTAATTATGGCGTAGTTCAAAAGACGAGGAGACTTCATGAACATCTATTTATTGAAACTGACTGCTATGAAGAAGAAGCATTTTTAACAGATTTTCCATTTGAAATAACAGTGGAAGATAAAAGGTAATAAAATATTATACTTTTCTTTTATTTAGTTATTACTTATTATAGTTAATTAACCAATATAATATCGTGAAAGGATTTAGGTCAGTTCAAATTTTGAATAAATTTAAAGATTTAACACCTAATATACAAAATAAATATACGAAACAATGTACTAAACAACATTAAGACGAACTATTAAATGTTTTTGGGTACCTATTGGGTTAATTAAAAATATTTAAATCAATAATAATTGATAGTAAAATAATATAATTAAATTACTAAAAATGTACCTACCAAAAATAATATTTTATAATATACCTCAAAGTATGTAATCATAGGTTAAATTTAAAATTACACGATTATCTATATTAGGTATACCAATTTTTAACTGGAATATTTGTCATATAACCAGAATATAAATAGATAATTTTCAATTACAAAAAAAAAATTATTTTTTTTTTTTTTACAAGTAATCTATGGTTTGGAAAACGATTAAGAAGAATAAGAAAGTGTAAGATAATGTTACCTAATGTGAATAAGATGTATGAGTGAACATAAAATGTAAAGTTTTCACAGAACTACAGTGTACGAGGAGAAAAATATGTATAAAATAGTTTTCTATAATTATAAATGGTATAAAATAATTTCTTGTTTTACTGTGATTTAGTTATGCATTATATGGAGCTGTGGCATATGTTCCTGAACATTATATTGCTTATGTAAGGCGCATTGGTGGATACTGGGAAGTTCATAACGATGTAAGAAAAACATACTCCAGGTGTCACAACCCTAAAAATGTAAAAATATATCCTCATTTGTTGATGTACGCATTAAAATAGTATTAATTATATTTTAAGAATTTTTTTTTCAAAGTCAAGAATGATAAACGATATAATATGATATTTGTAATAAATATATTTGAAATTTTGTATTTACTAATGCTATTTCAAATTTAAAAGATTCAAGAAGAACTTTATTTATTTTATAATAGTTGATTGATGTATTTATCTATGTTTTAAAATAATATTATTTTATTTCTTTTAAATATTTTATCATTTTTTTTTTGTTTACTATTTTATTTTAATTTTAAAAAAATATAAGAGGAAAAGTTTTTTAATAATTATTAATTAGTTTTATTTGTAATATATCCGAATACAATTAACTGATATATGAATGGACTAATATTATATTTTTTAGATGTGATGAATGTATTGATTTTACAATGATGTGTGTTTTTTTTTTTTTTTTTTTTGTGTCTGTGTACAGCATAACTAGTCGAAAAAATGCTTCAATTTCAAACATTGGGGGTGGTTTCCGATGGCAAAGTGGATATCCTTGGTGCATTATAGAGGTGAAAAGTAAACATTTTCCAACAGTTTTCAAAAAAATCGAATTTTTTATTTTGCTATAACTCAAAAACTAATCGATGTAAACACTTGAAATTTTCACCAAATGTTTATATTAGCGTTCTCCATACACGGGTAAATTTTCAAAAAATTTTCACTTTATATTAAAATGACGATAAAATTTTTTTGGCCGGCCAGAAAATCTTGAAAATTTAATACAAGGTTTCTTATAAATTGTTCTTAAAGTGATAAAAAAAAATTCGAAATCGTTAGTCACAATTTTTTTTTATAAGTGCTTAAAGTTCAAATTTATACGAAATATGTCAAAATTGCGAAAATTGGCAAGCAATTTTGTGGTTGAAAAATCGTAAAAATTTTTTCTTTTATAACTAAGATTTGAAAATTTGGTACAAAGTTCTCCATACATTTTCCTTCAAATATCTGCAAAAAAAACTCTACCGGACTAAGACAAAAAAATTTTATGAGTGATTGAAATTTAAATTTTTACAAAACCGCGTTAAATAACGGTTTAGCCTCAAACGATTTTTGATATTTGTTGTCATTCAAACAATATGAGTCATAAATACTTGAAAATTTTACCAGTTATTAAGATCGCTATTTTCTTTGCGTGATTTGATTTTCAAAATATTTTGACTTTTTTTGAGCTATTTATAGTCATTTGAAATAATCAATTTTTTTTTATTTTTTTTTTATAAATGTGGATAAAAAAAATTTAGCTGGGACAAATTACTTGAAAATTTAGTTGAAGGGTCCAAATAACTTGTTCTAACTCTCATTCAAAAATTATAAAAATACATAGGCACAATTTTTTTTTATTAGCATTTGAATTTCTAATATTGACAAAAATTCGTCAAAATCATGAATATTTTTCACTATTTGGTAGTTAAAAATTTATAAATATTTTACTATCAAAAGCTAAGAATTGAAAATGTAATACTATCCTGTCCATAAGTTAAGCTTAGAATAATTATAAAAGGTTTGAGGATTATTTAATTTAAAAAATTTTATGAGTGTTTAAAGTTTTAATTTTAATTTGAAATCAAAAATACACGTATAAAATAACGTTTTACTAATAAATAATTTTCGATTTTTGTTATTTTTAGAAAATTACTAAACGTAAGATCTTGAAGCTTTTACTTAAATGTTCGAATTTGTTTCAAAATAGAATATATGACAATATTTAATTATTTAAATATAATATAATATCCTAGACTGACAAATCATCTCCGTTCAGAATCGTTTTTCGTATACAATGATACCTATCATTGCATTCAAATTTAACCTACCCTAGGCCTAGGTCCACCCCACTCCCTAATGTACAGAAGAGCGATACTCATTTACCCGATTTTTTATATCTCAAGTTAGAATGTATATTATAATATATCGAATACTTTAACATAATAGTGTAGCATAGTGACTCATAAAACAGTAGAAAACAATCAGATTAAACATAATATAATATATACTAAAAGAAAGAAAAATACATATTATAAAGCAAATATAATATACTATTTTTAAATATTATAAATTATTTTCAAAAACTTGGTACTAGTTTGGATTTGATCACACAAGTCGAGATGCTAAATCCATCAGACGTATGATTGTTAATAATTAATTACCTAATATAATTGGTTTTGCCAAAATTTAAATATATATTTGGTGGTTTGATGTCGACTGTATAACAGAGGCCAGTTGTGGAACTAGGAATTTTTCTTGTGGTAAATAGAAATTTTTTTAAAGTAATTTTTAACGTTGATATATAAATATACATAATATAAAGGCTTTATGAGGATCTGTCACCCTCATATCCCCTTAATTATAGCTCTGATAGTAGTGAGGGTTGAGATTAAAATTTTAAAATGTGTTGGTAAGTTGGTGGGGCTGAGTGGATTTAGCCCCACCAATCTAAAATTTGGATTTGCGGGGTTTTTAGTGATTTGCAAATTCCAAAACCCAATTTGCAATTATTTGCAATTAATTTGCAAAATATTGACACCAGTTTGAAGTCGATCGGCCGAGTTGGTGGGGCTGAGTGGATTTAGCCCCACCAATCTAAAATTTGGATTTGCGGGGTTTTTAGTGATTTGCAAATTCCAAAACCCAATTTGCAATTATTTGCAATTAATTTGCAAAATATTGACACCAGTTTGAAGTCGATCGGCCGAGTTGGTGGGGCTGAGTGGATTTAGCCCCACCAATCTAAAATTTGGATTTGCGGGGTTTTTAGTGATTTGCAAATTCCAAAACCCAATTTGCAATTATTTGCAATTAATTTGCAAAATATTGACACCAGTTTGAAGTCGATCGGCCGAGTTGGTGGGGCTGAGTGGATTTAGCCCCACCAATCTAAAATTTGGATTTGCGTGGTTTTTAGTGATTTGCAAATTCCAAAACCCAATTTGCAATTATTTGCAATTAATTTGCAAAATATTGACACCTGTTTGAAGTCGATCGGACGAATTGGTGGGGCTAACTTCATTATCGTAACTTTAAGCACTTATAAAAAAAAAATTTGTGACTAACGATTTTGGATTTTTTTTTATCACATTAAGAACAACTTATAAGAAACCTTGTATTAGATTTTTAAGATTTTCTGGCCACCCAAAATTTTTTTATCGGCATTTGAAGAATAAAAACTTAGAGAAATCGAAAATTTCAATTGTCTATAAGTAGCTTAAAAATGGTCAAAATATTTTGAAAATTTAACTGTAAAGAGATAACCATAATATAAACATTTGGTGATAATTTCAAGTATTTACAATGATTCGTTTTTGAGTTACAGCAAAATCAAAAAATCGATTTTGTCGAAAAGTGGTTTTTCGTAAAATTGCCATTTTTCTGTCATTTTTTTTTTGTTTTTCTCGATTTTTTTGAAAACTATTTGAAAATTTTAATTTTGACCCCCCCCCCCTAAAGAACTAACTAGATGAATTTTCCTATTCAAAGAGGGGCTGAAATCAAAAATCGGAGCATTATTACTGCCCCAAATGTTGTCGTCAGACACAAAAAAAAAAACACACATCATAGTAAAATCAATACATTCATCACTTCGTTCAGAATCTAATAGTTAGATTTTAATATACACCTATTTAAAAATGTTCATATAAAATATTTTTTGAAATTGTAATGTTTCTAACATAAACTAGATCGTAATTTATCTAACGAGAATATTGATATTTTTAAAAATAATGTAAAAAATCCGCCACTTGACTTAAATAAATGTTTTTACCACCTAAATTTTTTTAAAAATCAGATTTACAAATTGGTTATTTTGAATACTTTGGAATTTTGTGATCAATTTTCAAATTATTTTTTGTATTAAAAGATAGTGCTCCAAATGTTCAATAAATTGATTGTCGTTATATTTAAAAAAATGACTTACATGATCTCTTAATGAATCTCCATCGTTCAATATTGTGGTGAAATGTAGATTTTATAAAATATATTGTTTTACATTTTTCGCTAAACATTATATTTGACTCTTCCATAGTACTTGACACTAGAACACTCTTCCGTCTACTCGTCTCCATAAAACTTGGAACAGCGGTGGCGGTACAAAACCGGTGGCCATATCGCAGTTCTGGATTAGTAGGTACTATCGTTTTATTAGCAATAACCACAAAGCTATCTTTTGATATCTATACGAAAACTAATGTGAAATGTTTTTATCAATATGCGATTATAACTATAGGGCACTGACCTATTTCATTTAGGAAAATGACAAAAAAAAAAGTGGAGTACTGCCGTAGCTAAAATAGTTAATAGCGGGTTATGAGAATTTAGAAAAAAATGACACGTCTCTTAATGTAAATATTTTTAATATTTTTCGTTTTTATTGTATATTTACTTAAAATAATCCCGTACCCAACTACTGTAGTACCTGTGATTTTACCCTAGTACTTGGAACCCAACTCGGACGCGCCGTGTACACTAAATAGTAAATAGTAATGTAAATTACCAGTTCTCAATGTGCATGTGCATAATTGGCGATATATTATGACGTGGTTTAGGCTCCACGAAGCCTTAGGACGACACATTCAAATAAAATATTACGAGCGAAATTGCGTAATGCAGGGGGGTCCAACCTTTTGTAGTTGGCGGGCCAATTTACACTTTCATAAAAACACCGGGGGGGGGGGGGGCGCCAGAAGAAAAAAATTATATTATTACCTATTTATATTTTACTAGCGGCCGGTGTGCCTCGATTTCAGGCTTGTAGAAGCCGCCTACGGCGCCTTCGAGGGGGTCGAGTGAAAATCGTATCAAGGGAAATACGGTTGGAAATGGTAGTCGGGTGTCTAGAAATCGGTCACTAAAATTGTTATTAAGTTTATTATCATGAGTGTGAGTTATAAGTAATCAGTTATCATTCGGTGTAAAAGTTTGTATTTACGCTTGCCCGGTGCTTGTTTGAATTGAATAAGAATAAATGTGTACCGAAAATGGTAATTGAGTGTCTAGCAATCAGTCATCATTTGGTGTAATATCGCGTCCCGTCACCTGCCCGGTTCTTTTTTGTATGTTAAAAAAATAAATAATATATCAAAAATTGTAATTGAGCATCTAGCTATCAGTCCTTAACCGTTGTAAATTGATACCTGGCTAAGCAATCCACCCACGGCGGATTGGATATATATGATATATCGTATCGTTTGCCCGGTGCTTTTTTTGTAAGGGAATAAAATAAATAAATATAATGATGGTAATTGAGTGTCTAGCAATTAGTCATCAACCAGTGCAAATCGATAGTTGTGCTGGGCAATCCGCCTACGGCGGATTGTTATACCTCCTAACGTCGAAAGTCTGATGTTGTATTGTAGGGGAAAAAGTTTAAGTCTAACAAAATTTTAACGTCCAATATTTTGGGAAAATCGATAACCTAACCTATAAGCCTATCACATTCACATATGTATTATTGTAATAATGTAATATATATACACCCAAGTACTGTGCGACACAAACGTCGACGATGAACACTTTTATGCTAGAGAGCACAACCCATGGTCTAAGATGCGTCTAAAGGTCGAGCTACCGAGAACAACAGAACCATATAAATATAATGCAGTTTATTGAATCAACAAAAAGTAGTGTACATCGGTAAATGAAAACTGTGCGTCGAAACAGACATCACCGCTCTCCGAACACCTGCAACACGTTTAAAAACTATATTTCGCCGAAGTAGACACGGTAGAGAACGATGCATCAGACGACAAAAGTAACAAATAGGCCTAAAACACGTAATAATAATATATTACATACAGTACAAAGCAAAAAGTACGGATTACATACCTCGTACGTAGGTCAGCGTCCGCGATCCAAAACACACGAACCGAATTTGTGTACGGTTTTCGAAAGGCGCATTTCACGAATTCGGACCGAACAGTAGTAAAAACCGAAACGAATCTGCGGAAAAAAAAATGAAGAAAAACGTCGTTCGGCGGCCGTAATTGTTACCGCGATGGCGATGATCGACAGAACAATCCGGCTTGAAAAAGACGTGAACAGAACGGACCCGAAAAACGTAGGAAAAGTTTTGAAACTCGGTGAAAAACGGAAAATGTTCGAAATAATAATATTTATAACTGAAATATATAATAACAATTGATAACAATCGCGGTGATAAAAAAATATATATAAACGTATATAAAAAAATAACGAAAAAATAATAATAATGAATATATATCCTTATATTGAATTAAACGAAAACGAATAATATAATTCTTACATATTATACGCACGTAAAAAGAAAAAATAATGTATAATAATATTTTATACGTAACGAAACGGGAATAACGAAAACGTATAATACGAAATGTATTATATAAATAAATATAATAGTATTACGTATAATAATAAAGATAAAAAAAAAAAAGCGGGTAAGTAGGTATCGCTCTGCTGTATATTAGGGGGTGGGGTGGACCTCAGACTATGGTAGGTTAAATTTGAATGCAATGATAGGTATCATTGTATACGAAAAACGATTCTGAACGAAGATGATTTGTCAGTTTAGGATATATTATATTTAAATATTGTCAAATATTCTATTTTGAAACAAATAGTATAGTTTTTATATGTTACTATGGTTACTATGGCCAACATTCGCATTATGAGCGTATGAAATTTAATTTAAATTTTGACATATTTCGTATAAATTCGAACTTTAAACACTTATAAAAAAAAATTGTGACTAACGATTTCGGATTTTTTTTTATCACTTTAAGAAAAACTTATAAGAAACCTTGTATTAAATTTTCAAGGTTTTCTGGCCACCCAAAAAATTTTTATCGGCATTTGAAGAAAAAAAAACTTAGAAAAGTCGAAAATTTCAATTGTCTATTAGTAGCTTAAAAATGGTCAAAATATTTTGAAAATTTAACTGTAAAGAGATAACCATAATATAAACATTTGGTGAAAACTTCAAGTATTTACAATAATTCGTTTTTGAGTTACAGCAAAATCAAAAAATCGATTTTGTCTAAAAGTGGTTTTTCCGTAAAATTTCCATTTTTCTGTCATTTTTTTTTTTGTTTTTCTCGATTTTTTTGAAAACTATTAGAAAATTTTAATTTTGACCCCCCTAAAGTACCAACTAGATTCAATTCCTTATTCAAAGAGGGGCTGAAGTCAAAAATCGGAGCATTATTACTGCTCCAAATGTTGGAGTCAGACACAAAAAAAAAAAAAAAAAAAACACATCATAGTAAATGCAATACATTCATCACTTCGTTCAGAATCTAAAAGCAATGTCTTGTTAACGAAACGGCGGTTCGGAACACCGATTGGTGGGCGGGGCTTAAAAAAATTAATTTTCTGATTGGAGAACACTCAAAATACACCCACCGCTTTGGCGGACAACGGGCGAACTCCTTACCGTTTTATAATATAAGATTTTATATAATATACAAATTATTAATTATTATTAAAAAATTATAATAATACATTACATATATTATTGTGATTTAAAATTTAAATTTTAAATTGTTGGAGGGGCCAAAAAAAAAGCTTCACGGGCCATGGTTTGGACCACCCTGGCGTAATGAATCATCTTTTACTAGTTGTAAATTAAGGGACTATGCCAGTGGTGGGCAAACTTTTTTAATAGAGGGCCACAAAGTTTAAGAAATTCTAGAGGAGGGCCATAATTATAGAAAAAATGCATTTTGGGTTAAAGCTTTGAATCATATAATATTATAAAAACATGACACTTTTATACTATACAAGCCATATAATATCCATGTCGAATGTCGATGGACCCTCGGCGGGCCGGATTAAATACTTTCGCGGGCCGGAGTTGGCCCGCGGGCCGTACTTTGCCCATCACTGGACTATGCACACTACAATGCTTCATAAAAAATAGGTCGACTACCTAGTCGATTAGGGTGTTCCCATTGACATTCTGTATTGTTCTCGAGACACGAATTATATGAATATACTTTTTTAATTTATTATTTTTATGTGTGTAACAATAGGGTAAAAGTTTTTTTTATTATTATTAATTCAAGGCGTCGACTTTATTGGCCATTGGCCACACCGCCCACACCAAAAGTATTAATATAATATAATTTCTATATCAATATGTCTCACCTTAGACGCACTTCTATGAAAGTAATGAATACACTCTGAATCTAGGAGTACATTCATTAGGTAGGTACCTATCTAATAAGAAATGTTTGGATTATGCACATTAGTATGCAGATATTATATTATATTAATTTAATATCCAAGAGAAGATAAAATATATTTACTAGGTATAGATTGTAGGTACTTACATATTTAAGGAATTGCTAAGAGTTCAAATAATATGCTACAAGTTTTCTGTAAAAATATAACTTTTATTAATTTAATTTTTTCAACAATAATAAAGTATACTGCTATAATAATACATATATAACATAAGATAAGCATGTTGTAATCTAAAATAATTTCAATTATTTTTAACCATTAATAATTTATTCAAAATTTTAAATATTAAAAATCTATCTGGTCAATGCACAGGAAATACTCTTTATAAAATATATAATATGTGCCTTTGCCCTAAAGGCCTAAACTGTACCAAAGAGTCGTAATAGTGGAAATACGAAATATCTTTGTTTCTATATTAAATAGGAGGTAGACTGCAGAGAAAACAGCGTAGCGGCTCCTTAATAATATTATTAGTTAACTGTTGATATCATCATCAGATTATGAATTTTAATTTTATGTTCTATAACTTCTATTTTCTTATCTGATTAATCTTGATACTTCATTTTAACAGCACCTTAAATTTCAAAAATGTATATTATTACTTAAGAGGACGTGATACCCAAAGCGTTACGTATGCAATGGCCCAGAGAATGCGTTATAATGTGTTTTCGGGATCCGCAAGCGCGCGACAACTAAGCCACGCCCACATTCACAGTCGGTGGCATTACTGGCACTGCTCATTCAGCGCGTCTCGACTATAGAGCAGCGCCGATTATTATTTCATGAACCTTCGACCATGGCGTATCTCGTCAATATAAAATTCACACATGTAAACGGCGCGGTATTATTTTCAATAACCACGCGTACCCATTCGAACTATTTTTTTTTAAAGTTACTGCTTACCTAAATATATGCACCAATATATAGATTGTAAGAACTGTTATATAACATAGCTTAATTTGTAGTTATTGCACTATTACTCATTCAAATATAATATAATATACAGACATACAGTTGAATATAATTTAATTGTACCTAAACATATTTTACGTTCAAGGTTCAACTGTTCAATATCATGTTACTTTTTTAAACAAAGATTTTTAATATGATAATAAGTAAAAACAAACATTTTTTTAATTAATAAATAATAATACCTTTAATGTATACTCGTAGATACGATAATATTGCTCTAATATAATATGTTTTTAGCTTTGGCATTTGTATTCTTAGGAGATCGGGTCTACCTTTGTCCTTTACTGCCTCAAATTAATTAACTTAAAATGTATAGTTGTAAATTATGTAAACATAAAACAAATGTAATATAAATGTACTAAAAAATATACAAAAGTACACAAATATTTTATTTATTACGATAGTAAAATATAGTAAAATAATACTGAAATAAATACAGCGTAATTAGAAATAATTGTATTTATTTAAAATATTTTATTGTCTTATTATTCATATGTTATTGTATTATTATTATTTTTTTTTTTTTTGAACTCTTTGATAAAGTAAACTTATTCATATTTTCTTTTATATATACGGGATCTACTATATCACTTTTAAGCAACCTTTTACTGTATTGAGGATCAATTATTTCTCTCAGTAAACATTCTTAATAAAATCTAAAATATTTCAAAATCACACATAATTATTGATATTATTATAAATATTATAACATATTTCAATATAACAACATTATAGATACTTACAAAATTAATTGCCGCTCCATTTTAGCTTCCCAAAATAATTCACTGAACTCAATAATTTGCAAAAAAGTCCACTTAGGAGTGTATACCAAAAAGTAACATTTTTTTCTATTGGTAATCCGCATTTGTCCTTGGATTTGGAAGTAATAATTACTTTCTTTTTTTAAACAATGTTTACCATTTGTCATGGTTAAGTATGAAATCTAAATATTTAATAGTAAATACATTTTAGATTATAAGTGAAGCCAATAATCATTTTACAATAATATTTATTTATTTTCCTATTTTGTAAACTCTTTTTCGGTTAAAAATATTAGATAAACAATTTAAAAACAGACATCTAACACTAACCTTTTTTGCTTCAATAGACTCTTCTAAAGAATCATAGTCTTTTACTGAATACGGACATTTAATTTCGACAATAAAGTCGTCATCCACTAATCCATCTGTTTTTAAATAATATATTAAATTAAAATTTGTACCAATTAATTAACTATATATTATAATACAAATATGCCTTACCAGGAGTAGCTGCTAAATACGGAATAGAATTGTCAATAAACAATCCACATCGTTGTATTTCTTTTCCAATTTCTTTCTTCAGATATTTCATAGCAAATTCTTCGGTATTCTTTCCGTACTCCGTGGCTTTAGTGGCTATATTACTATAAAGAATGTCATAGACAGTTGATTTGCAAGACGTTTGAGGACGCATCTTGCATACTCTTCCAAAGTTGGATGCTGTTAAACGGTTTCTTCTCTCAGCAAACCACTTTTGACTATTCGATTGACCTCTGGTTTCTCGTTCTAATATTACTTTTTGAGATTTAGATAGTGTAATTTGTTGAATAAATTCATGTTTTTTTATTCGGAACTCATCTTCTGACAAAATATCTAATAGAGGTAGGGCTAACCCATAGTGTTCATCAGGACCTTTTGATACACATTTTTTTTGTTTAAATTTTCCATTTAACGCAAAAAGAGCTCGTCGTTTTTTTAAACATATTTTCTTATCATTAGTGTATTTTAAAAATTTTTTGCCGATTATTCCTGTAATACAATTAATTTTTTAAAAACATATAGATATTATTAGAAAATTTTGCAAAATTTAACAAAAACAATTTATGTAATTAACCTGGACTTTTTTCTGTGATTTTTTTATGCATCATTCTAATAAAACTGCCATCCGAGTTAAAAGAAACAATAGCCGCTTGAACTCGAATATTATACGACTGTCGTTGAGTAAAGTTTATTCTTTTGCCGGCGATGTGTTTATTTATTATGCTGTTAAATTGCTCACAATAATTATTGTCAACATCATATAACAAACTTTTTGCATTGTTAATAACACGTCGAATAGCAGAAGTTATTTCATTCATGAGTCCACACTTTTCAATCTCAGACACTAAGTTTTTTTCACCCAGTTTTGGCCCAGTACAAAAATATTTTTCACATCTAGAATGTTCACCGAAAATATGATATGGGCTATTCGAAATATCTTTTTTTAATCCTAAAACAAGTTTAGTATTAGTTAACTATTTTTTACGGCAAAATTAACTCTAACTCAAAATGTAATTTTGTTATTTACCCTCAATTTTTTCATAATAAGATTCACTTAAGTTCTTTCTGTATTTCACTCCTTTCGTTACAGCAGTTCTAAATCTCATTATATTCCTAATAATAAATTTACGTATAAAACAAGGATATTCTGTTTTTTTCGTAATTCCGAGTAGCTTTTGTCCATAGTTACGGAGAATATGGTTGCGACACTCAATTTTTTCTATTAATACGTTTGGACCATATGGCATTACATCGTTCAATTTTTTCGTTACGCTACTATCTCCATCTCCTATTATTAAGGTACATAATGTCAACATGAAAAATAAAGTATTAGACAGTGGCGTACCTGTGGGGGGGGGGGGGGGGCAACAGGGGCATATTTTTTTAAGTAGGTATTTGTTATTATCCATTATAAATTACGTACAAAGCATCGGCCATATGGCCCCTATAGGGGCGGCCGCTGTACATACGCGGCAAAAGTAATGGCACAGAGAGGAGGGGACCCGCGTATGTCGTCGTCGCTGTCGTCGTGGTCGAAATTATAGAATAATTTGAGCAAGCACCCAGTTCTTTTCCTCGCGCGATGACGTCATAAACGGGCGGCCATGTAAAATAAATTGTAAATGAATGCAACCGGTAATATAAACGATCAGTTTGTTATTATAGAATAATTTGAGCAAGCACCCAGTTCTTTTCCTCGCGCGATGACGTCATAAACGGGCGGCCATGTAAAATAAATTGTAAATGAATGCAACCGGTAATATAAACGATCAGTTTGTTGTCCGCAATGGCATCTGCCGGTTTAACAATGTGTACCGGTCTTTTGGGTCAGGCACCCGTGGTTGGAAGCAAAAATGCAGAAACCTATGAAAAAATTCGTAATCAAGAGAAGGCGTGTGATAACGGTGGTATCACGTGGTTTGGCAGTTCGTATACAGGGCCGGGTAATAAGTTATATGACGCGAACAATAAATTTATCGGATGTTCTTTACCAAAAACTGAAATGGACAAGGTCACGTTTCAACACGATGTCGATTATAACGATATGACCAACCCGACAAAAGATCAAGTATGGGAGGCGGATAAAAAATCAATGTTGGCAGCAATGAATACTACTGATAAATACTATGGTAACATTGCCACGATTGTTGGCCTTGGACTGAAAAACATTGCAGAACGTACACACGAAGCGATTACCGGCAGTAATAGTGCAATATATCCACAGTGCGGTCGTGTAGAATCGGGTAAGCATGCATTATATTTCAGTATACGTGTATAATATATAATCTGACTCTGTGACGTTTATTCGTAGAACAAAAGGACACCGGCGGACAAGGAGCAGCAACCAAGGGTAATGCAGAACCAGCTGATACCACAACAAAATCAACAAATAACACTGAATCGAGCCGACAACTGGGTACTGATCACCAGCACGTCGATAACTTCGATAATAATTTTTCAACTAGCGGTAATAATATGGAGACACCTACATCGTCGTCCAAGAGGCCTGCTGATTCGCCAGCGGGGTCTTCATCTAGCAAGAAATCCAATATGGTTTTACCTGGTACTGCTAGCGCCACTGCTTCTGACAGTGATACGGGAAATCCCAGTGCTGAAAACGCTGTACTACCTAGACCCACACACATTACAACAGGCTATACTATGGTATTCAAATGCATGCAATGGATGTTGGTATTTTTATATTACTCAGATTAATTACCTATGCTCTTATTGTATAATAGTTAGTGGTTACTCAACTAATTAAAAACAATATTTCAATAATTATGTAGTAATTTTCCATTTGAATCAAACACATAATATATTGCAAATGTTAAATATATATTTTGGTATCAGCTTTGTTATTATGTTTTTTTGTAATAGTACTTATTAATTATCACTGAGTATGTTAAATTTGCTTATGATCAAATAAAGATTAATAATTAGGTAATAAATTTATAAATGTTTAAAAAAATTTAATTATATTTCTAAATAATATATTATATTGTAAAAAAGATTGGTACCTACCTAATGACACACAATATGTGTATGTATGGAATACTTGGGTAATATTTCAAGAGATTATGCTATAATGTATTTATTAAAGTTATATAGATCAAGGATGCACATTAATATTTAACTCAATTAATAAATTTGGTATATTAAAATAGTGTATATTCTATACTAAGGACAATATATATATACAATATAATAAAAGAATAACATATTGTAGATAAATACATTAAAAAGACAATTAATACGAACATCCAAGCTTCATCAGGGTTTTATGCAAAATTACTAATAACTTTCAACTTTAAATTTTAAAGATAAAAAAATATAACACATTAACAACATGATGTAATAAATGTATTGTGGACTATTTCATTTATTAAACTCACAATACTGACATTGTCCGCGACATTGACTACCTGAGGGGTATTAGTAACACATAAAGTATATTCAATTTGATACGTGCTCTGATGTCCTATACCAATAATATAATACATAAAGGGGGCGATACAGTGTAGACCTGAGTAATAAGATAATAATCAACCATATATTATAAAATCATGACTCGTAATGGGAATAGTACGACGAGGAAATACTTAAGAATATATAATGGGGAGTAAATACCTACATACCTGAGATGTAATATATTAGGCCTAGTCGCTATGAAAATAGCCACCTATTAATTTGACCTTCGGAAATCGGAGATGAACGAACTCAACGATACATTGTAGGCCTATAATATGACTATTAATCATATTTAAAATTATTAAATATTTTATCTCGAGTTCTGAGAACTCGGAAACAGCGCTTGTGGTTGACCACCTGCATGTGGGCGGACGGTCACCGGACGTCACCATGCACATGCATCCTGAAAGAGCGGATGGTCTTCGGACGTCATCATCGCACGCGCATCCTCTGAAATGAGTAATAGTGTGAGAAGCGAATGACCTGAATACGAATAGGCCAGTAGGGACCTGGGTAGGAGATCGGGGGACACCTACTATATATGGGGGCCCAGAAGAAGACTCCCGCAGACGTGATATTCCAGAGTTAGCGCAAGCACCTTCACATCACTTAGCACCAGAAATCGTTCATTGGGACTAAGAATAATTTTTAATTAAAATAATTAATTGGACTTAGAATAATTTTCATTCAGTTTAATAAACACTTAGAAATACATACGATACCATACGATACAACACAAAATATTTAAATACAAAAACGTTTTTAAAAAGAAAGTGATTTTATCAGATTTTTTTTTGAATTATTATCATACATAATGTAAAACATAACAGTGTATAATAATATTTAACAAAATAGGTTTAATAGTTTACATATAATATTTTATTAATTTAATATAATATAATATGTCCACAATATATAAGTGGGAAATTGTATAAATATTTATTATATAATATTTGTGAGTGTGTGTATAAAAATTTTAAAATTTAAAAATATATATAAAATAATATTGGTATATTTTGTATTTAAATAAAAAAACATTTAAAAAAAAAAGTGATTTATATATAATTGTATAAATATTTATTATTATATGTATCATAGTGTGTGTGTGTGTATGTATGAATTTAGTATAAGTCAATTTAAAATAGTAGGTATAAAAAATTGTTGTCATTATATATTATATAGTATAAAAATAAATTATTGTTTTTGCTGTAAAAAAAAATTAAATACATATTTTTATTACAATAATAGTAAAATAATTTTAAGCACAAACAATATTACTTACATTTTTTTTTTGGCCGCCTCCGCCGTCGTACTTGGGCCCTGCTCTGGTTCATCACCTGGGGCCTCTGCAGGCACCGCACCTGTGGTGGCCTCTGCTGCCGCACCTGGGGGGGCCTCCGCCGCAACCCGCTCCGGCTTATTACCGGAGGAGCCTACCGCCCCTTTGGTTTTTTTTTTTGACTTTTTGCCTGTAACACGAATATACAATTTAATAAACTTCTTACGAAAAGCACATATAGAAAGTAAAATGTAATATAAATATAATATAAAACACTCACTTTTGAGGGCAATATGACCGTACCCGTTGCAGTTGAAGCTACCTTAAATAGAAAAATTATAGAATTTTTATTAATATTTGTACATGAGGTCAGTTAAGTTTCGATAAACTTACGGCGTACGGTCTTTTTATTGGAGCTGCGTGGGTTTGCAGAGATTACTCCCGGTCGTGAATTACCGTAGTAATTCACCTGCAAACCCGAGCAATTGTTTATTGACCCGATGTTCAGGTTCTCCATTCTAAAATAAGTTATAATTAATTAAGACATATCGTTCTCCCTAACGTAACGTGGTAACCCACATATACAAACATATTTTTATAATTTTCCTACATATTTAATTTCAATAACATAATGAAAATGTTTCGAATGATTATCGTATTCGAATAATTTTCAAACATATGGTTATTATTCAGTTGGTATTTTGGTAATTAAAACATTTACGTATTTAAAAACAATAGTATTTTAAGTTCACGGTTGTAAATCTTCTTTTATTTGAAATAAATAAAAAATACTATAAATGAAACAAACATAGAGCTATCTAAAAAGAAACTAGAGTAAACAATTCAAGTACATTTGTATTAGCATTAAAGTTTGAAAATTATTCAATTACATTTTTATTCGAATATATTATTTACGTATTAAAAAAAAAAATAAAAAATAATAAGCTTTGCAAATCTTCTTTAAAGAGTAAATTAAAAAAAAGTAAATTTACTTGAAGCAAACACAGAACTATCTACAGAAGAAACTTGAGAGTAAAGACTTTGAATATATTAGTATTTTGTATATTAGCATTATGTTTGAAAATTATTCAATTACATTTTTATTCAAATATATTTTAATTATTTAGATAATATTCATTAGCTCGAACCATAATAAAATAATATAAATGAAAAAAAAATTGTTATTAAAAAAAAAACTGCCTTATGAAAAACAGTACATGTGGTCACTTTATCCTAACTTAACAATTAGCAAATATAATTAAATATCATGTACTCACGTCTTCGGTGTGTCGATTGAAAATGAACGGCTTTCCCAATTTCATTTTATGATGTCTGTTATTTCGTATATAGCCGCCTTATATTAGATAAAATGTTGGTTATGACTTTACGAACGATACCGTGTTTGAATTTCGGTTAACGTGTTTACTGTAGCAGGTCTTTGGATGGCGTGATGTACAACACGATGGGTGGGGAGGGAGGACGCGACAACGGTCGAGCCGTTGGCCGATTTCTGCAGGCTACGTTCAACATCCGTGCAATACAGTTGTCGTAGCATTTTTTTTTTGTTTTTGTTTGTTTTACTTGCACATTTATACTCATTAGTACATTTACTTATAATTTCTCCAGTTTTTATTACCTATTCGTTCACTTTTTTTTTTTTCATAACTGGGACTTTGGAGACCGGTGAATACAAATTTATTTTCCTTCTATAACTGTGCGTAAGCCATGCACGTGTATGTAAACAATTTGTTTAGGTTATTGGTTTCAATAGTTTCATTACATCACGCACACGAGTACGATATAAAATACTTTCAAAACTTTCGACTATTATTATTAACGTTTTACGCGCAATGTATGTATGAATACATAATAATAACGAATAGCTCAACTTTCATAGGTTATGTGGTTATGTCATTTTGTATCTGTGCATTACCCACGAGTATCGCAAATTAACGCGTACACGGCGCCGGTGACATGTCTTTGCATCTGTTTGCGTACCTTTACGAAGATTATCTGCGCGCAGTTATAGAGTATTTCCATGTTACGGTTAACGAAAATATTGCATTCTGTTAACGATTTTAGCATTTTACATAGTTCCGTTGTGATGAGTCACATTTTTCCTACTATTTTGTATGAACTTAAATGCGTTTTTTAAATTACTCAAATAATATTAACGTATTTCCGATAATAACGCGCAATAACTGTTGTAGTATCATATCCATTGATAACAAACATTATTTTGATAGTGTTTGTAAATAATTTGTTTTTTAATATTCAGTTTGCTCATGTTATTATGCTAATTACTAAATTGAACATGTTTTTAATATACTTTTTAGTTTTTTTACAATGGTCAGACACTGCGTCATGTGTGGAAACGTTGATGGTGCTATTGGAGTTTCAGCACACAAGTATTCACATTTTCACTGCACTAAGCCCATTTTTATGTATCGTTATTATATTGCTACATTTTCCTCTTTAGATTTCCTACGGACGCCGCACGTAGACGTCTGTGGGTGCAATTTGTTGAGACCAACGGTTTTGCCGTTCGTCCAAACTCCATGCTCTGTTCGAGGCATTTCATTCCACGCGTTGACTTCTTCCCTGAGGCCAATCGACGCCGTTTAACCAGCACAGCCGTGCCGTCAATACCTAGTAAGTTTATTATGAAATACAGTTTTAGTTTTAATTGTATAGTATTACAATACTAAAATATCACACACCTCCAAAAACAATTGGTACTGATTTATTTTTTATGATTACAATATTTGGAACATCTTTACTTTACCGGACACCCTTTTTTTTGCATTTTTTTTTTTTTTAAATAATGTAGTTTGGTATACTAAAAACGATAGTGAAGACAGAATTTGGGGCTCGAACTTAGTTTTCAAGTTATAAACCTACGAAGTTAAGTGCTTTTAACAATTCTCTTAAATAGCTAGTTTAGTCTAATTACAAGATAATGGATTGTGGTGCAATGGTCACATACACCGCTTCAATGCAGGCCGTCCGGAGTTCAATACCAATACGGACCAATGATATTTTTTGCATTTTTTTTTATACATTTTTTGAAGTTTTTATTGAGATTTTCATTTGCTTTTTTGTTGCACCGAATCACCCGGTGGGGTCACTCGCTCGCTCGGACAATTAAAAAACGAAAATATCCCTCGATTTGCTATGCAACGCCACCTCAAGTACACAACACGGTAAATAAAATACATTTTTGTTGCACCGATTCACCCGGCGGGGTCACTCGCTCGCTGCGCTCGCTCGGACAATTAAAAACGAAAATATCCCTCGATTTGCTATGCAACGCCACCTCAAGTACACAGCACGGAAATAAAATGCATTTTTGTTGCACTGAGTCACCCGGCGGGGTCACTCGCTCGCTGCGCTCGCTCGGACAATTAAAAACGAAAATATCCCTCGATTTGTTATGCAACGCCACCCTAAGTAAATAAATTAAATTTAACCACTCGACGTGGACAAAGACAGTGGCGACGGGCAAGACAAATAATTGTCTTAAATTAAATGTTAATAATTAACATAAATTATTTATAGTTGTCCGAAAAATGATATTATGACTGATACCAGTGATCCAGTAGTTAGTAGTGGCACCAATGTGAAAATAAAAGTTTTTATAGTGATGCTCGCATAGTAATACTGAGTTAATAGGTCTATGCATAGATAAAAGATACGTTACAACTCGCACTGGGTCACAAAATAAAACCATAATCTCAAATGCAAAAATTAATTCGGAGGGGGTCGTGATTGAACGTGGGAAGTTCCGCGTCGCGAGCGATATCGACGCAATCGCACCACGATTAACATAGTACAAATGCATACCAAACTACTTATTTAAGTAAGTTGTCAAAAAGGGTTTAACTTCACGAGCCTATAACTTCGAAACTAAGTCCGAGCCCCAAATTCTGTCTTCACTATCGTTTTTAGTATACCAAACTACATTATTTAAAAAAAAAAAAATTGCAAAAAAAAGGGTGTCCGGTAAAGTAAAGATATACCCAATATTTATACATATATAATATATATATAAGGAATAAAATAATACAATGTAGGTACAACAGACTATAATATAATTTTTAAGGAAACATTTCAAATATATTCACTTATATGTTACATATCATTAATATGTGTATATAACATTTTCTCTTTCTTTTTCTGTTCACTAAATTACACTAAACTTATCTCATTGTCGATGTCAGTTCAATCATGAGTATGAGTATGAGTAAACATAAATTATGTACACATGTGTAACAAAATAACCATTTGAACATTGTTATGTGAATTTATTTAAATATATTTTTTTATATCTACTTCTTCATTTTTATTCACTACAACATAACTTAAATCTTATACTCATTATACTCACATTTCACTGCTATGTGACATTCATTGTATGTTTTACTTTATAAATGGTATCCATGTTAAACATTTCAAAGTACGTTGTGCAGTAACGAGTCATTTCTTAATTCACTATCTCAATAATATATAACTTTTATATATTACACTCATGGTTACATTAACACTACATTTGACAAATGTATATAGAATACATAGATAGATATATTTTAATACACTAACCTTCCATTCCCAGTACACAATGACGTGCTTTTATTTATTATGATATATTCTTGATAATTATATGTCATTTAATTGATAGTTATTCCATTCGAATATTTTTAATTCCATAATTTCTTTTAATATACTTTATTTGATTAACAAAATAGAGTAATATTTTTTTTAAAAACAAATATTTTACTAAACATAACATAAACATTATTACTTGCATACACTTTTTTTTTACCCTATTAATCTTTCAATTAAAAATCATAATAAATAAAAGCATATCATTGTGTACAGGGAATCAAAGGTTTGTGTATTAAAATATATCTATAGGTATATATCTATCTTTAAGTTCACTTATACCTATTGCTTAATTTTTTTATTGTATTTAATTTGCATACAAATGGATATATTAAATATATTTGTATTTATGTCTGTATGTTTAAACGACGGTGCTCATTATGTTCTTTTATTTATGTGAAAATTAAAAATTTGAGATACATTTAATAAAATACAATACCAATTTAATAACTAACCTAGGGGCGTATTTAAGGGAGGGGCACATGGGGCCCGTGCCTCCCCCCATTCATCGTATTTTATACTTATTTTTATTATATGAGAAATTTTACAACTCTAGGCTCCACGCAAATTAGAACTTTTTGTTTGTGCCCCCCCCCCCCTTAACACATTCCTAAATACGCCCCTGAACTAACCTATCTTATTAACAATATTTATTAGTTACTAAATTATTTAAGTTTTACTTTTAATGTATTAGTTACAATGTTTTTATGATTTATATAATTTTTTTTCAACTTCTTTTTTAACCTATTAATCTTAATTTTCTTTTTTAGGTTCACTTATACCTACCTATAGCTTAATTAATTTATTGTACTAAATTTAACACAAATGTATCTAAATATTTGTATTTATATTATATCTTTAGTTGATGGTGCTCATAATGTTCTTTTATTTATGGGAAAATTAAAAATTTGAGATACATTTAATGAAATGCAATACCAATTTAATAACTAACCTATCTTATAGTCATTTTTATTCACTACGACATAACTTAAATCTTAACTCATTTCATTGCTATATGACATTCATTGTATATTTTACTTTATGTATGTTACAATCTATATGTCTATATCAAACATTTCAAAATACATTGTGCAGTAACGAGTTAATTTCTTAATTCACTATCTCAATAATATATAACTTTTATATATTACACTCATGGTTCTATCAACACCACACGTGACCATTGTTAACAAATTTATATATAATGTATAGATAGATGTATTTTAAATATGCATACCTTCTATTCCCTGTAACAATAAAATGCTTTTATTTGCTATGACATTAACTTATTATTCTATATAATAATTAAAAATAAATAAATAAATAAATTTTTTTAACCAATATTTTACCACACCAAATATAAACGTAAAAACGTTATATGCAAGTAAAAACTTGCATACCTACACTTCTTTTTTAGCCTATTATTAATGTTTCAATTCAAAATCATAATAGATAAAAGCATATCATTGTGTACAGGGAATGGAAGGTTTTATAAATATATAAGTTTTTTTTTTTAGGTTCACTTATAAATAAAGCTTAATTAATTTATTGTATTTAATTTTTATACAAATGGATCTAAATATTAAATTTATTTGTATTTATGTATGTTTAACTGATGGTGCTCATTATGTTCTGTTATTTATGGGCAAATTAAAGAATTGAGATATATACTTATACAATATTTATTAGTTACTAAATTGTTTAAGTTTTATTTTTAATGTATTAATTACAATGTTTTTATGATTTATATTTTTTTTTTCAATACTGGTAATACATTCATTACATTATGCAGTGCAAATACATTTAAACAATTAAATTGTTGTTTAAAAAACATGTATGCTATTCTACATTTTGATCCTAATTATTAAGTGCTCATATTTTTATCATTTTATATCACTATATATACTATTCATTTAAACTGATCATCTATGATTTTATAGGCAGTCGAACAGCAGCATGAGGCGCCTGACGGTGAAAAAGCAGTTCACGAAGAAATTGACAACGCCGATGAACAAGGCGGCGCAGAAATCATTGAGGTCCAAATGGATGTCAATGACATGGAAGTCGTCGAGGTCCAGGTGGAAGATGACAATGTGGAAGTTGTCGAAGTTCATCTGGAAGATGACAATGTGGAAGTTGTCGAGGTCCAGATGGATGACGTCCCGATGGACGTGGAAGTGGAAGTCGTTGATGTTTTGCCGGCCGACGCACGGCAGAACTTGAATTCGCAGACATCTTCGACTATTTAACTCCGGACGTCGACGAAGAGGTCAGTGAATAAATATTTCATATTGATAAAATAAAAAAAACCATATAAGAACCATTACAGTTTTATTACTCACATTGCAGTTTGAGCCAATTCCACTGGGTGTTCCTGTGGCTCAACGTTTGCCAATGAGAGACCGTCCGGCAGGTGTTCAACACCCACTCCCGGACCAACACAACGTTGGTGCATTGGACGCGGTTTGCAGAGAATGCAACGCCCGTCACTTCCATTGCGAACGCGCATCTAGAGGTCACTTCTCCACGTGCTGTAACAACGGTCAAGTGACCGCCACGGGACAGCGCGTACTGCTGCGAGCACCTATGCGTTTAACTAATTTGTTGATTGATGATTCACAGGAAGGTACCAACTTTCGAAGGGAGACTCGCCGGTACAACAACTCACTGGCGTTTGCAGCGTTCTCCAGCGACCTCAACCCCAGACGGTTGCCGGGTCGGGGACCAAGCGTGTACACTGTCCACGGACAAGTGTATTGCAGGGTCAACAATGACGTCGTCGGCAACGAACACAGGCCACCGAGGTACTGTGAGTTGTACTTTGTCAACTGAGCCGAGGCCAACCAGGCCCGAATGCGACAACAAGATGTCGCGGACCGTCTTTTGGCAGGTTTGCTTGAAGACCTGGACCAAATGCTTCGGGAGATCAACCCATACGCTCAGGCTTTTAGGTAAGATGACCGATAAACTCATACACATACACTTTAGTAGTTATTAAACGCTGTGGGTTTTTTTTTATCTATACACACATTTCTTAATACATAAAGGTAATATTTTAATTTCTTTTATTATACAATATACATTACACTATATATATATAAAAAAAAAACTTGGTACTTCCGGATAAACTAAATAACATAGACCACCGATTATATGCATCATATTTATTTTTATTATCCCACTTTCTGGTGTTTTTACAATGTGTATATTACAAGTATATTATGTGTTTACAGGAACATGAGCAGGTTGTGGTTAGAGGAACAAGAAAGAGCCAATGCCAACCCTGAAGTGATGAGACCTAGGTCAGTGAGTATGCATTTTGTTACAGATGCAGCCAGGGACCAGCGACGATACCAACGACCGACTGCAAACGAAGTTGCGGCCGTGTTCGTTGGTGACGATGGACGACCACCGAGAGACCTGAATCTGGTAATTTTTGACAGGAATCCCGTTGACCCCCAACATCGAATGCAAACCATACCCGCGGGCTCATGTCACGCAGATCCCATGTTGTACCCTCTGTTCTTCCCGCACGGGGAGAGCGGTTGGCACTTCAATGTGATGCAAGAGGGTAACCGCAACAACCAAGTTCGCAGTCGGAACACTATCCGAGAGTTTGTGTGTTATCGTATGGCATTTCGATATGCAGGAAACAACGATACTGATCACCGAAGACATAAGTTTATACATGGTGGTGGTTTTTTATTGCAGCAGTACGTGTGTGACCAGTATGTTAGGATGGAATCGAACAATCTCAACTATGCCCGTAGAAATCAGCAAGCGCTCCTCGCTGACGCTTATCAAGGACTGGTGAACCACGTCAACCAACAGCACCATTTGGACGAGGCCAACCCGATGGCTGTCGGCCGTAGAGTCATTCTACCGTCGACATTCGTCGGGAGTCCGCGTTACATGAAGGGGTGTTATCACGACGCAATGGCTATTGTGCGTAAGTACGGTAAACCTGATCTGTTTATAACTTTTACGTGCAATCCTAGGTGACCAGAAATCACACAGAACCTAGGAAGATGGTCTACTCCAAACGACAGATCCGATGTCATAGCCCGGGTGTTTCACGCCAAACTCAAGGCCCTCATGCAGGACATAATAGTAAATCGTGTGTTTGGTAATATAGACGCTTATGTATACATTGTTGAGTTTCAGAAACGTGGATTGCCGCACTCGCACATACTGGTCATCCTCAGGGAAGACAGTAAGTTGCACACGGCCGAAGACGTGGACAACGTTGTGTGCGCCTCCTTGCCGGACCCGGCAACCGACAGGCGCCTGTTTGACTGTGTGACATTACACATGATTCACGGGCCGTGTGGGCAACTAAACCCCAAACAGCCCGTGCATGGTGGACAACAGTTGTTCAAAGAAGTATCCAAAAGAATACAGTGAAGAAACTGTCTACGCTTCCAACAACGGGTACCCGACGTACCGCCGACCAAACAATGGATCTGTTGTCTTGGTCAGACAACAAGAGGTGGGCAATGAATTTGTGGTCCCCCACAATCCATACCTACTGGCCAAATATGATGCACACATCAACGTTGAGGTGTGCTCTACGGTTAAGAGTGTCATGTATTTGTATAAATACGTGTACAAAGGACATGATGCGGCCACTATGGAAGTTTGGGACGGTGATGAGATATCAAAGTAAGCAGATTCAAATTATTTATTTTAATATACTAAGTCTTTGCTTAATGCTTTTGTATAAATCAATAACACTTAAATGTTTGTTGTAAGAACTGCATTCATTTGGTTCTTTATAATGTTTTTTGACTATAGAAAATTTAAATCATTTTTTACTAAAAACATACTGTAAATAAATTAACATTAGACTCCAGCAGTTTTAATAGTATTTTTCACTATACTTGGCCATGCTCTATCTCAAGCAAATTGTTGAAATAAAACATAAAAATCATTAAACTCCAATTAACAATAAATTGCTTAATGGTTTTATTTAAGCTACAACAATTTGATATATAATTATACTTATTCAAATGGCTCAGGTATAGTTAATAATTGTTAAATTCAAATTGGTGGTATGACGTTGCACAAACTAACGAAATATTAATAAATACAATGTACTTTTATGTACATTTAAAACACACGCATACTTAAAACACTTCTTTTTATTAACTTAGTATTACTATTGTTTTAATTTATTTTAAACTCATATCTGTGTGATGTTAAATTACTATGTATAATACTTGGCCATACATTAGTATACATGTATATATAAACTTCACACCTATAACTGAATTTTAATTGTTTACAACTGTTAATTTTATATTAAATTATAAAATAAAAATAAATACAATTTACAATATATCAATCACATACTTTAAACACTACATTAATACACTTTCTTTATGTCATTTTTTTTTTTTAATAACTAACATTTAAACGTTATGCTCGCCAAACCTCTTATACTTTATAGTATTACATGCATTAATAAGATTACTTAATATCACTTGATATACTGTGTTATATATACCTATTTATATATGCAATTAACATAATATCACATGATATATTATAGAATATATTATATGTTATTATGACTGTGCAACTTTGTTACTATTATGGCTTATTATATGTTTGTTTTTTTTTTCAGTTTCATCAATTCACGATACGTAAGTCCGCCAGAAGGGATCTGAAGGTTGTTTTCGTATAAAATGCACAAGAGGAGTCACACGATTGTTAGACTTCCAGTGCACTTGGAAGACAGACATACCGTCTACTTTGCTCCTGGGCAAGCCCAAGAGCGAGTACAGAACGATGCCCAACGTCGTACGAAATTGACAGAGTTCTTCACGTTAAACGCAAACGACGTGGAGGCAAGACAGTACCTGTATCACGAGATACCGGTGCACTACACGTGGCAACAGGCACAGAGAAGGTGGGTGCGGCGACAAAGACAGATGAACAACGAGACGTTGGCTCGGATGTATGTCGTCAACCCACTGGACCGTGACCGGTTCCACCTGCGACTGTTACTTTTGCATCGTAGAGGCTCACAGTCTTTCCGGGACATGAGAACAGTCGACGGCGTGGTGCACGAGAGCTACGGGGCTGCCGCCATCGCGTTGGGACTCTTGGAGTCCGACCGCGCATGGCTGGCATGCATGGAAGAGTCTGCGTCGTTAGACACTCCCCGACAGCTCCGGTATCTCTTCGTTACGATACTGGTGATGTGCCATCCGGCGGAACCGCTGGCCTTGTTCCAAGCGAACGAGGCCAGCATGATGGAGGACTTCAATCGGCGTTTCCAAGACTTGGACCGTGCCAGAGCAGCAAGTCTTGACGCCATTGGAGACCTACTTCGTGCACACGGAAAAACGCTCGGCGACTACGGGTTGCCCTACCCGGATGTCGGTCTATTGGAACCCGAACAGGACGACCAGTTGTTCGGGGCAATAGACGCGGCGGCGCGGTGGGCGCAACAAGTGGTCGACATGAACGACGAACAGCGTACGGTGTACGATCGGGTGATGGCGGCCGTCGACGACAACCGGGACATCCAAAAGGTGTTTTACGTCGACGGCCCCGGTGGCACTGGAAAGACGACGCTCTACGGATGCCTCATTTGGTCGCTTCGCGGCCGAGGACGGTCGGTGTTGTGCGTGGCGTATACTGGGATCGCGGCGTCGCTCATGGACGGTAGTATGACTCGGTGGTGTGCACTCGACATTCGGGCTGCCGTTCGGTACCCTTACGGACGAGGACACGTCTACCATCACCATGCAGTCTGAACGCGCTCAGAGGATACGTGACGCGGCACTGATCGTCTGGGACGAAGCGCCCATGTCACCGGGACCGCAACTCACGGTGGTCGATCGCTTGCTCAAGGACATCATGAGGTCGGAATCGCCGTTCGGCGGTAAACCGGTCCTGTTTGCGGGCGACTTCAGGCAGAAACTGCCCGTTGTCCGCAGGGGAAACAGGAGTGCCGTCGTCATGTCGTCGATCAAACACAACTCCCTGTGGCAAAACTCGGAGAAGTTTGAACTGACGCGAAACATGCGCGCCGGCAACGACGCGGACTTCGCGGATTGGTTGCTCCGGCTCGGCAGCGGCCAACTGCCGACGGTCGACGGTGTTCCGGACACCGTCGAAATCCCGCGGGAAATGGTATGTGACGTTGCTGATTTAATTTAGTTTACCCGCAGCACATGTCGTTGACTAATGTCGACGATTTTGCTCGGAAAATCATTCTGTGACCTAGGAACGAGGAATGCAGGCAAATCAATCGCACGGTGCTCCAACGCATCGAGGGCGCTGAAAGAACGTACACGGGCATAGACTCTGTGGTGATGGACGATTCCGACGAGGTAGCAAATTACCCGACCGAGTTCCTAAACTCACTAGAACTGAACGGCCTGCTGCCGTTCAGATTGACACTCAGGGTAGGTGCTATAGTCATGTTGCTAAGGAATCTCGATCCTAAGCGAAGACTGTGTAACGGTACAAGGTTAGTGGTCACCGAACTCCGGCGACACAACTTTAAGGCTAGGATGTTGTCTGGTAATGTTGATGCACAGGAGGACATCGTCATACCAGCGATACCCATGACTTCGGGTAGTGAGGACGACCTGCCTTTTGAAATGAGGCGGGTTCAATTCCCAGTTAGGTTATCGTTTGCTATGACAATCAACAAGTCACAGGGGCAGACGTTTGACCGAGTTTGATTGCTTCTGCCGGTGCCCGTGTTCACACACGGGCAACTGTATGTTGCATTTTCAAGAGTGAGGAACGCTCAATCTGTCAGAGTCGGCATGTACGATGATGGCAATGGGCGGTTTGTCACAAAGAACGTTGTGTACAGGGAAGTACTACCAACGGGGTAACAGGTATGTAGGCAACGGTAAAATTGTTCACAAAAAAATTATATCAGATTTACTATTTCTAATTACCATTCACTGTTAGCATTGTTTAATTTCAATAACAAATTTTCATTTGATAAATTTTTTTTTGAGACTTTCTAACCGGAGACTACAAAACAGTTTATATATACATATACAACAATGTTGTATACCGATCATGGGTCTTATGATCCACCGGGCGTTGGCCATATCATGGATCAAATGATCCACCGGGCGTTGGCCACTTGAAGTACCTAATCCTTAGGGATCCGCACATTCTTAGGTACTTCATGGACAGTTGGGTTATTTCTACAGTCATGTAGCGGCTCCCGACTGTTCACTGAGGAGAGATAGTTCGACAACCTCCACGTGGTTCTCTCTGGATGCGAATCTGCTTCAATGCGGATTCGTAACTAATAGTCGAACACATTATTTAACATTTTTAGAGTGTATACATGGGCGGATAGGCCTACCGGGAAACCGGGAATTTCCCGGTGGGCCCCCCTTCGTATTTCGGTAATGGGGCCCTTTAATAAAATGCAATTACCTACGATAGAAATAATTTGAAATACCATCAAATAAAATATTATAATCTTATATCAGTTATATCCCATATACATTAATATCTGTGGTCTTTTTCAAAACATTTCTTATCGGCCCGCAGCCGCCGCGCTCTCACAACTACAACGTCGGTTAACGGTTGGCGGCGGGTAGTGGGTCACGGTTGAAACTGGTAACTGGTGAGGTGGGTAATCGCTCACAAATCGGTTGTTGTAGATACTATTTTTAGAATAATCTAAACTAAACATTGGACTTTTTCAGTGCTATCGTGTATTTGTGTGCGGTAATATAATGTAATATTTACTATTTTACCGACATCTTATCACAAACAAATTGTAGAATTATTATTATTATATACTTATTGCAGTATTACAGACATAACGTTTCTACTAACTCGCGGTTAATCGTTAGTCATTTTTCTTGATAGTTTAAGTTATATAGTTGATCAGTATTTAGTGTTATATATTATATTCCTTATTTCTTACACATTGCATAGTACATACAGACATACAGTTAAAACAGACGTTTACGTGCTGTTTTATTTTTTTCAATGGGCAATTCCAAAAAATTACATAAAAGCGGAAGTGCTAAATGAAAAAAAAAGGAGAAAGAGTTGCTTAGAAAGGAAGGTCAAAACCCTAATCAAAAAAAATTAAATTTTGTAAAATCAAGTAAGTACTCACATTGGTTATATTATATTGTATATTAACTAAAATTACACTATATTTTATATAGATATCTTAATATCATTATTACATTTTGATAGGTAGCAATTAGCAGTATAAAATAAGTAGGGTTTGTCAAATAAATATAGGTACTTAAAATATTTAAGACACAATTTGTGTTCTGAATGTGTCTATTATATTTATAATTTTTAACATTATTTGAAGTATAAAAACTTAACTTAAACACTTGTATAATTAGATGTACTTAATTGATAATTGATGTTGTTATAATATATTTATATTATAGATATATTATGCATTTTTTATATGCTAATATAACAGACAATTTTTCAAATCATACTAAGCTAGAAGGTAAATTGATCTGAATGTGTCTATTATATTTATAATTTTTAACATTATTTGAAGTATAAAAACTTAACTTAAACACTTGTATAATTAGATGTACTTAATTGATAATTGATGTTGTTATAATATATTTATATTATAGATATATTATGCATTTTTTATATGCTAATATAACAGACAATTTTTCAAATCATACTAAGCTAGAAGGTAAATTGATGCATTAATTGTATTGTATTTAATTTTGGAATAATGTTAAGACTTCAGAATTATTTTAATTAAAAAACAAAATTATAATAATATAAAACATTAGATATATTATGTTTTAACTGAATAATTTTATAAATATACTTTCCACTTTTCATCTTTAGGTGACAATAATTTGAAAAAATGTAGCAGTAGTGTAATTGAAAATGAAAGAGAAAATCTGAATAGTGATAATGGTAATTTCTAGTTATTTTTCTATACTTATTTACCTAAACTATTTAAAAAATGAAAACTTCCCTTTCTAGATGTCAATTCTTCAAAACAAGATATTAAAGATATTGAAAATGTTGATACCATGGCAATAGTTGAAACCGAGGTTGAAACCTGTTTAAATATTGATAATGGTACCTATATAATATACACCTACATTTTTTTTTATTTTTTTATTGTAAATTAAAATGTTTCAGCACACTATGTGCTAATAATAATTGTTTATAATAAATGTTATACGTAAATTTGAATTCTATAATTTTAAACAAGTACAACTTTTTTTTTTTACAGAGGCTACTGATATGTTTATAAAACCTAGAAATATTAATTTTACAAACTTTTGGTCATTCCATCCTCATCAACCGAAAACCAACATTCCATTCAGACCTTCAAAATTGTACAACCGTAAGGATGGAGGTCATCGTAAATGGATATCTTATTGTGTTAAGAAAAAAGCTTTATTTTGCAATATATGTCTTTGTTATGGTGATGGTTCTGGATCATTTTCCAAAGGATTTTCTGTCTGGAAACATGTATATGAGCGAGTCAGTGATCACGAAGAAACAATAACACACAAATTAAATGTTGATGCTCATTTGATGAAAAAGCAATTTTCCTCAGTGGATTCACTTTTAACACACGGACTTGGTTCAATAAGAAAAATACAAGTTGAAAACAATCGAAATGTATTACTTCGTCTTATTGATGTGTTAAAGTTAATTGAAAAGCGCGGATTAAGTTATAGAGGTAAAACAAATGAGGCTGCTTATTCACTCGACGATTCTTCCTTAGACCATGGCAATTTTTTGGAAATAATTTTACTTATTAGTAAATATGATTCCTTGCTTAAATCACATTTAGATAAAGTTGTAAAAAAAAGTTTAAAATGTCATAATTCTGGAGCCCAACAAGGAGGAGGTCAAGTTACTTTTTTATCAAAAACTACAATTAATTATATTCTTGAAATTATTGCTAAAAATATCAAATTTACAATTTCTAATGAAGTGAAAGATGCTGTAATATATTCTGTACAACTCGATACAACACAAGATATATCTGTTACAGATCAATGCTCAATAATATTAAGATATGTAAATGGTACATCTGTCTTTGAAAGATTAGTTGGTATGGTAAGGTGTAGCTCAAGTAAAGGCTCCAATTTTGTTGAGTTACTCTTAAAAGTTCTCAAAGATATGAATCTAGACCCAAAATGCTGTATAGGAAACGCAACCGACGGAGCTGCAAATATGCAGGGAGTTTATAATAGATTTTCCACAAAAATGAGCGAAGCAGCAGTTGAACAAGTACATGTATGGTGTTATGCACATGTATTAAATTTAGTTATTAGTGATATTACAAGCAAAATTGTCCAATCTATTTCTTTGTTTGGTATCTTGCAAGGATGTGCGGTATTTATACGTGAGTCATATAAACGTATGGACATATGGACAACCAAAAATTCCAAAAAAAAAATATGTACAATTGGCGAAACAAGATGGTGGTCCAAAGATGCAGCATTGACAAAGGTTTTTGGACAATTTAATGAACCCGAAAAATATTATAACTACATTAGATGAAATTGAAAACAATTTAGGTATAACTTCAGATGCTCGATTCAAGGCAAAAAATTTAAAAGAAGGTTTGTTAAAATATGAAACTATTTTAACTGCCCAAATGTACTTGCGAATTTTTAAAAAGACCACTCCTCTATCAAAATATTTACAAGGGCATGGAGTTAATATAATTGCAGCTTATCAAATGGTGAAACAAACTTTGAATGATTTACAAGACTGTGCCCGCCAATTTCAATGTATAAAAGAAGCAGCCAATACTTTTGTTGAATATACCAATAAAAAATTTGATGAAATGGAGAATAATACTTTAGAAATTCTAAATGAGTTACCTCATATTAGAGTAAGAAAAAAAAAGACAATTTACTGACTATGAATCAATAGATGATCCTATTACAGATCCATTACGGGCATTTGAAATCAATGTTTATAACCAAGTATTTGATACTGTTATTGAAAGTATTTCATCAAGATTTGAAAAACATGAACAACTATGTGCCGATTTTTCTTGTCTTGACCCAAACAATTTTCAACCAGATTTACCACTTCCAACAAATGCTTTAATAAAAATATATGAAAAAATCAGAAATTTTATTCCGGACATAACTTACGATGATCTTAGAAATGAATATGTTGACTTTACATCTAAATGGAGAGAATTGAAAAAAACCATTGCTTGTGTGTATGAGTAACTAAATAATCAAGTTACTGATGATGGTGATGATTCAGAAAATGGTAATCTATATTTATTATTACATAAATATTAAAAAATAAAATCATCAATAATTATGTTATATTTTATTTTATGTTTTGTTCTAGGACTCAAGAGTGATGATGATAATATAGTATGTGTGCATAGTGCCAGTACCAAGTATTGTGTAACCTGCTGTTATGAAGTGTTGGTGAAATATAATTTATACACAAATACATATCGTGGCCTCCACTTTGCATATAAATTTATGCTTACTTTATCCATTACACAAGTAGAATGTGAACGTACATTTTCGAAATTAAAATTTGTAAAAAATTATCTAAGAAACACAATAGGTCAGAATGTATTAGAGAGTATGTTGCTAATGAATGTAGAGAAAGATATTCTCAACAAAATTGATTCCGAAGACATCATAAATAAATTAGGAGCTAGGAGCCCAGTATTTGGTAGAATGTTACTATTTTAAAATGAAAAACTAAATTTGATTATAAGTAAAAAATTTTTTTGTTATACATTGTTGGTTATGCGTTATGCTTTATTTTGATGTGGTATTTAATAAAATTCATATAGTAATATAATTGCGAGCGAAGCGAGCGACTTTTTTTTCATGTGTGGGGCCCCTTTGTAAAATTTCCCGGTAGGCCAAAATTAGCCTATCTGCCCATGAGTGTATACTTATTTTTCTTTTTTTTTTAACATATACTGTAAGATATCTGTAATATTGTAATTGTCAATTTGTTTGTAACACATAAAATTCAATTAATATGTGCAACACCAATTCAACTATTGTAATTAATTTTGTAAATTTTTTGTTTGTGTACATTTAACATAATGTCTGTCATCTAAACACCATGGAATTATTTGTACTTTGTTTTTTTTTTTTTATATACACTGTGCTTTGATTTATCTGTACAATACAAGGTGTTATTAGTTTCAATTTATTCAGAATGTACAAGTATATATTATAACAATATTTCTTATTTTTATTTGACTACCTATTGTATGCAAAGCTTTTACTTACTATAATGTATAACAATATTTGTATTTATTTTTTTTATCACAATAATTGTTGATTAACATTGTTGTGTTGGACTTAAGCGTTATAAACATAATATGTTATAAGTATATTATACATGTAAAATTCATACTCTCCTCTGTACACAAATTATGTAAGAAACATAAAATAATTAGATAATTATATTATTTAAATTAATTATATTCCTAATGTTTTATATAATATCTACCTAATTATTAATTGTTTCTAATGTTTAAAAAAATATCTACCTAATAAAATACATGTAATTAAATGTATTATTTAATTTTTTTAACACAATAAATTGCAAATTTAGTCATGTATTTTGTTTGTGTATTATATTTGATAATAATATATAATATTAATGAGTGTGTTGGCAGATGTTAGTATTTAATATTTAATTTTTACATACACATTAGGTATATACTATTATGGTCACAATCAGATTGTCTACATAAGTGACTTTATTACACGTAAACTGATTTATACCAGTGATGACTGATAACTAGACATTAAAAAGTCAATATTATAGTGTAGTGGGCCAACAGTTTGTCGAAAAGATATAGGTAATGATGAAATAAAGTAATCGAAATATTACTAAGTGTTTTATTAAAACTGATTGAAAATATTCTAAGTTCAATTAATTAATTTAATTGGAAAATAAACTAAGTCCAAATGAACGATTTCTGGTGTAAAGTGACGTGAAGGTGCTTGCTCTAGCTCTGGAAAATCACGTCTGCGGGAGTCCTCTCCTGGGCCCCCTTATATAGTCAGTGTCCCCTGATCTCCTACCCCGGTCCCTTCTGGCCTATTCGTAATCAGGTCATTCGCTTCTCACGCTATTACTCATTTCAGAGGCTGCGCGTGCGATGATGACGTCTGAAGACCATCCGCTCTTTCAGGATGCGCGTGCATGGTGACGTCCGGCGACCGTCCGCCCACATGCAGGTGGTCAACCACAAGCGTTGTATCCGAGTTCTCGGAACTCGCGATATGATTATAATAAATTATATTATATATAATTGTGTGTCAAAGAGTTGTTTTATTATTATTGTTTTTCAGATCTAGTTAAACGCTGTTTTAGTGTGATTGCTACACACCTCACGTTATTCGGTAGTATGTTCATTTCTACATCTTTTATTGGTGTATATGGGCGATTGTTATCTTAATAATCAAACCTACAATGTATTGCCCCCTTTATGTATTAATTTATGGGTATAGGACATCAGAGCACGTAGCAATAGATTTTAAAAATTTTTACTTACCACAATTTTTTATTTTAAATACAATAAATGCATTGTTAAGATTTTCTTCCATATGTAAAGTTTGTATTAATGTGAATTACTCATTAATTAGTTAATTAATTGGTATACCGTTGTCAGAGTGCAGGTATTGTACACTCAATAGTCAATACATAATATACAATATACATACAATATTTCATCCATGCGCTAACATTGTTTGCGATCCGACGCAGTCGGATCGCCTACCTGGTAGGTATAGTTGCATATAAATTTATTATAACAAGAGATTGCTGATTATTCAATGCTCAAACGACAACATTCGACTTTAACATTTTTTCCTACTTTCGACGCCAGGAGGTTAGACAATCCGCCGTAGGCGGATTCCCCAGCCAGGTATCGATTTACACCGATCGAGGGCTGATAGCTAGACACTTAAATGTCTACGTCTCAATCTCAACTTTCAAAAACTTTTCACATTCGAAAGGAGACCGCCAAACAATCGACGCCACGAACGTCTTATCAATTCTCGAAAACACCCGCCTTATCATCACAGAATTCTGTGTTATCATCATCATCCCGATAGAATATTTGCAGTACTACCAATCAATGGTACCAACACCACGGACTTATTACCGCCAAATCTTCATTTTTTGAAAACTTACCACTTTCAAGCTCTTCCATCCGTCCTAGGGTATTCACTTACACCGAGTTTCACCCAAAGCGAGTTTCACGGGCCGCTAGTCTAATAGTATAAAACGTGAAGACTTTTCCTTTTGTCCGCCAGTCGCCGACGCAGCAAATTGCAGAGAGCCAATCGTAAATTAGATTTTTTCCCGACCCGTTATCACCGTTTTACGTTATCGCACTATCTCGAAGTCGACGTTTAGTTATTACTGTATATATCGATTTTCGAAAATTTTTTCGACGTTTTAACCCCTTTTTTGTAATTTTTTGACGTTTTACGGCCCCGACGTCGTGTTTTTCGAGTACTTCGTGTTTTTTTACGCCTGGTAGAGTGCCCATTTTCTACGTGTTTGTTTCGCTGCGTTCGCAGTCGCGTTTACCGAGACGGCCGCCGACCGACGTTCTCTCAGATTTAATTTCGACTTTTTCAGTTTTCGTCGTTCTTTTCACGCTTTTCTTCGACATTATGGTATGGTTTTTCGCGTACCCCACGTCCTTTAGACGCCGTACTTTTACAACGTTTGTACGTGATATCTGTTAGTGTGATTGGACGGAACGATTAAAATCGCCAAACGACGTATGAGGTATGTACGTCCTGCCTACTCGGTATTATTTTAATTATTTGAATCAACACTGCAGATTATTTTTTTGGATATCAAACGTCCTGACGGTGTGTATTTCTTTAAATATCAAATGTGTGTGTACTGCATTAGTATCTATTATCATATGTGTTGTAGGTGTATGGTCAATGTCGCGGACCATTGATGTTCGTATTTTCGCACAGTGTTGATTTACTCATATATTACATAATATAGTTAAATTACTGTTTTGGATTCAATAAATCGCATTTTATCATTTTATTTACATTGTCTTATCCTTTATAACTCAGCCCTAACACCATTAGTCCAATGTTTTACCTCGAGTAGTGCTTCGTTGCACAGAAGTGTTTATCGACGATGCAGGTTCATTCGCAAAGCACTGTCAGCATGTACTCCAACAGAGTGAATTGAAGCTACACTATGTTTTTGATATAATTAAATAGTTACTTTTACTCAAGTGTTATATATATTACCAGCATAAACAGATTAAAACATACGGAAAATGTTAATAGTTCATAAGTGAGTTGTTGAATTAGAGTAGTTGATTAACTATGTATCGTGTGATTCTTATAAGCTGAATAAAAAATAATGTAATCTACATATTATGATACATAAATTATTGTTGTACAACTCTACATATTATTTAGTATTATGTAATTAAGTAATTTTATACCACACATAAACGCATGCATAAAGGATAATACGTACTACATGTTTTCGCATACATCTAAAAATAAATTTTATTAATTAAATATAAAATATTAAACTATCGACATCGTTATAATGTATTGTATGATATCATTTATGCAATATGAAACATTTGGTAAGTTCAAAAGAATTAATTAGCAACCATAAGTATTTTTAATTTAATAGCCATCATAAGTTTCAGACGAAAAGTAATTAAATAGTTTTATAAATATTTTAAATTATACAATTGAGTATATTTGCAATCTATACAATATTTAGCTTATCAAAAAAATTTTTATAAATTTTACTTTTATTGTATAATTGTTTTCTACCTAATAAAACAAAAACTGATAACTATTTATGTGTAGGTATTATATACGTTTTATTTTTTGAATCGAGAACACAATATATAAATTGAAAACATGGTATAAGTCTAGTTTACCGGGCACCTTTTTTTTTGAAATTTTTTTTTGTTGGAAAGGGTTGTTTTGACGAGTTAAGAACGATGGTGCAAAAAAAAATTTGCGGAAATGATTATTTTGGAAGTTATAACCTCCCAAAGTTAACGATTTTACGTTTATACGCATGCGCGCAACATTACTAATGCCGCGCGAGGACCTCGAGTTTGGCGACCGGAAGACTTTTTTAATTGTTTTTATACTTTAACTGTGTAACACTGCCCATATACTACGACATAACTTACCCTGTAACCTACTTAAGGTGGAGTTGCATAGCAAGTCGAGGGATATTTTCGATTTGCGGAGCTGAGCGACGGCGCCGAGGAGCGCAGCGACGAGTGCCGCTAACAAGGCATCACTGCCCATACTATACAACATAACTTACCCTGTGGCCTACTTGAGGTTGTGTTGCATAGCAAGGTCAAGGGATATTTTTTCGTTTTTTTTTTTTTACATTGAAAACCATACAAGGATATCTTATTTTATAATTAGATGAAGATGAAGATGAAAATGACTGTGAAACTGATGAAAATGAATGCTTTGAATAGTTAATAAAAATTAAACATAATAAAACAAAATGTGACTACTGACTTGTAACTTTTAAAATAAAAATCTCGGTCCCCCGTGCGGTAATATAGTAGTGTTGCGCGCATGCGTATAAACGTAAAATCGTTAACTTTGGGAGGCTATAACTTCCAAAATAATCATTTCCGCAAATTTAATTTTGCACCATCGTTCTTAACTCGTCAAAACAACCCTTTTCAAAAAAAAAAAATTCAAAAAAAAAAGGTGCCCGGTAAACTAGACTTGTTCCGAAAACATTAAAATTTTGTTAAGAATGTAGTTTTTATATCTTATACTAACCATTCACAATGATCAACGACATTTAATAAAGAATAAATAAAAATTTGAGTATTATTCATTTATTTTGTGCATATTTAATTAGAATATAAATAGTTTATAAATTATTTTAATAATAATTAATTACTAAAAATAAATATGTGTTTGACTATAATTTAAAGGCTCAACTTTTAAAAGTATCATATTGATCATTGATTCATGATTTTATAGGGTTTAAAACGTTGAATACCTCGATTAAATTTTTTTATTTATATGATATAATTTATGCAATATCAAAGATTTGGTAAGTTCAAAAGAATTGATTAGCAACCATAAGTATTTTAAATTTTTTAATTTAATTTAATAGCTACCATTTAAGTTACAGAAGAAAGGTAATTAAATAGTTCTATAGTCTGATAGTAAATATTTTAAATTATACAATTGAGTATAGGTATTTACAATCTATAAAATAATTTATCTTTAGTTAAATTTAATGAATTTTTCTATTATTGTATAATTCTTATCTACCTAATAAATCAAAAACTGATAATTAAATATTGATGTGTTTATATAAAAATTTTATTTTTGAATCGAGAACACAATTAATAAATTGCAAACATTAATGTTTTGTTAAGACTGTTGTTATCATGTCTTTTGTAAGTATTATTCGTTTATTATATGCATATTCAATTAGAATATAAACAATTTATAAATTTATTATATTAATAGTAATAGGTACATGACAAAAAATAAGTTTTACTATACTTTAAAGGCTTTTAAAAATATTATATTGATCATTAATTCATAATTTTATACAATTTAAAACATTGAATACCTACCTCAATTATATTTTTTTATTTACATAATATCTAACACGATACATGTATTTATAATAAAAATATGTATAAAAAAAATACAATGAAAAATAATAAACATAAATAATATAACTATACAAATATAAATGGTAATTATACCTATAGCAATATTTTAAATTCTATTTTTTTTTTATTTATTAATAAACACTTCGACCACATAGGTCAATGACCTAGAAAAGAACAAAAGTAGTTATATACATTTCATTTGTAACATGCATTTTGTATATAATATGGAATTATAGTGATCAGGTTCCTATAAGAATTTATAGGTACATTAAATTAGTGTATACATTATAGTATGATAAATATATGAAATATGTCATCACACACAACCAAGGTGTTGTGAATTGCTATATATTGCATGTTATGTACAATTTACATTTGCCATTCGACTTTGTTATTATGTTTATGCATATAATATGCAGTAGGTAACATGCTATAATAGTAGTAATCAGTCACGATGACATCAAATTAGAATAAAACTGTTTGATAAATAATATTAATAATAACAATAAATAAGTTTGAATTTGACTTTAATGTATTGCCTGAAGTATTTATATTAATAATGTAGACTATTTAAGTATAGTTTTAGAGGATTTAAATTTCTGAATAAATTTTGTTAATCCAAAAATTATATTATTATATTATTAAATTAATATTACAAATGAATGTAATGCACGTAAAAAATTACAATATGTCATAAGATATTGTTCGCAAATGCATGTAAAAGACAATTAATAAAAATATCCAACTCTCATTACATACGAAATATATTAATTACACAAGAATAACAGTGCTTAACGCAAAATTCATTGCGGATCGGAAACGGTTTAAATGCTCGAGATTTGACAGATATCAACAACTCAAACTGTAGTCGATAGGTTTAGGCGTTAGGTCCACATGATTAAAATAGGCAGGTATAGCAAGAACGAACCCGCCCCGGCAGAATTAGCGGCGGCACATTCCGTAACATGGCGGCCCAGATTTTTTGCATTTTTTTTCGATTTTTTCAGAAATATTTTGTTTTATATTTATTATGAATAAATACACGATTAAATTTACTTCCGTATTTACAGTTTCTTTTTCTGTAAATTAATAGAATAAATTACAAATTGTAACTCCCGTGTTATGAATGTTGTTAATATTGTGTATTCAATACATAATAATATACAATTCAATACAATTTTACCTATGCGCCCACATTGTCCGCGATTCGACGCAATCGGATTGCTTACTTGATTACTTTAGTTGTGTATCATAATTGATTTTCCCCGTTGATTGATGACTACTAAAATTCAACACGCGATTTATCTCTGACTTTTTTACGAGCATATCAACACCCGACTATCGACTTCCGAGGAAACATGACAAAATGTATAAAATATATGTGTACATAACATATTTCGAAATGAGAATTAATGAAAAGTTCTTATTATTTCACCAATTCCGCCCACAAAGTCCGCGATCCGACGAAGTCGGATTACCTACCTGGTAGGTTTATTTGCGTGTAAACTGATTTTTACCAATAGATAACTGATAAAGTATTTAACATTCAAAAACTCACTTTGACTTAAAATATTTTACCAACAAAACAGCATCCGCCTAACGATTAAAAGGCAATAACATTGCTTTAAAAAACTTTTACGTTGCACAATTTTTTTATTTTAAATACATACAAATACAATTAATTAATGGATAAGATTTACTTCCATATAAACAGTTTGCTTTACTGTGAATTACTGATTAATTAATAATATCATTGTCATAGTGTATGCGTTGTACACTCAATAGTCAATTGATTTAATATTTGATCCATGTGCTGACATAGTCTGCGATCCGACGCAGTCGGATTGCCTACCTGGTTGGTATAGTTACATTGAATTTATTTTCACAAGTGATTTCCGATTATTCAACGCTCAAACGACAACATTCGACTTAAACATTTTTTCCTACTTTTGAAGGCAGGAGGTTAGACAATCCGCCGTAGGTGGATTCCCCAACCAGGAATCTATTTATACCGGTTGAGGGCTGATAGCTAGACACTCAAAATTCTACGTCTCAGCTATCAAATATTTTTCACTTTCGAAAGAAGACCGCCAAACAAGCGAACGTCTTATCAATTCTCGACAACACCCGCCTTATCATCCCGATAGAAGACTCGCAGTACCACCAAATCTTCCTGTTTTGAAAACTTTCTGCTTTCAAGCTCTTCCATCCGTCCTAGGGTTTTCACTTACACCGACCCGAGTAGCAATTTCAATGTTCAATGTCCGTTCCAGAGAACTGTGCATTTTAAACAGTGCATACTCAGTTTAGGAACCATGGTGAAGAACCATTGCGGTTTATGATACGTTTTTTGGTACATATTTTAACCGAATATTTTGTAAAAATAATTGTATGGTTCATTGTCGGTGTATCCGACAGTGAATAGTGCTGAGAAGGTGCAAACCCACCGACCGAAATTGAACGGTTCAGAATAAATGTTTAAACACCATTCTAACACTATAACGGTTAGGTAAAAGAGATTCGGTACAAATTTTAACCGAACATTAATGAAAATAATTGTTTGGTTCATGGTCAGTTTATCCGACACTGAACGCGGTACTGATACTGTGCAGACGCGCCGATGGCCGATTTCAACGGTTCAGTTAAAATGTTTAAGTGCCGTTTAGAACCGTTTTTTGAATATTATATTATATATTTATATTTATACCGCAGAGAATATTATACTATTATAATTTATAGTCGTTACAAGCCGTGTAGTAAATAAGTAAATAGTAATTAACCGCCACCGACCGCGGCCGCCGACAACAAAAATACGCGGTAAACTATTAATAGTTTTGTTAATATTATTGTAATCCATTACGTCCTATATCTGGTCAGTGATGTTATTTATTATCAAATATCATTTCATAAATACATCTTTATACATTATAAACAGTTATACTGTGTTTTTATGAATTTTTTATTCATTAAAATAGTTATACTGTGTTTTTGTGAACTTATTAGTTATTATTAACTATTGAACATTATTGTAAAAGGAACAACACACAATCATGTCATCGTAAGTATTTTTTATTTTACTACAAATAAAAGTATAATATAACAATAGTGCAGACAAACTTTACTCTATGATTATAAGTATACTTATTATATTATATTCATTGGCGTGTATAAAAAAAAAAGAAATGTTGCTCAAGTAATTTTAGGTGACCTATCCCTCAAGTCCTCAAAATATTAGGTTTAAACCTGTCGATAATATTTGCAATTTTCTTTCTATCAACACTCACCAAATCATATTTTAAGGTGTTCCCTGAGCAACACTGATCCTACTTTATACATGTGTATTGAAAGTTTACTTATGTCATAAACTATGTTTTAATTTAAACATAATAATAGGTACCTATATATATTATTATAATATCTAACAAAATATTAGGCCTTTTACTTAGAACATCATGATTCATGAATTTCATGATACAACATATAGTTTTGCTAATTTATTAAAAATATATTATAAAAGGAACATAATTTCATATTACCTGTCTCATGGTATAACAATTCTTATAATTGCTATTATATATTATTCTGTAAAACACAAGTATGATATACCTATTTAATATTTATGTACCTAATATTTAATTGTATTCAAAATTCTAGACAAAGTTGCTAAAAATGTTGAAACAATTAAAAGTTATTATGTTATTTTATTATTTATTTTTATATTTCTCAACTGTACAACAATATTTATATCAACAAATAATAAGTTTAATATTTAAAATATCACTTTTTTAAAAGATTATTTGTTATAATTTTTAAAATGATTGTATATTTTGTTTATATATTAGGTATATTTGTGTATAGTAAACTAAGATACCTAATTCATATTATGATGTAGTATTGTAGTATTTATATATTGAACTTGATATTTACCAAATGAATAGGTAGGTGCAATAATAATAATTTATTATTGATTTAGGTTTGATTTAATGGTTAGACTCTTTTATAATCACTTAAACATTTTAAACAAGTTTGTTAGGTATGTAAAATTCTGTACAATTTTATAATTTGAAAAATCATTCAATTTTTATTCAAACTGAAATTAAAAAATAAATATTATCTTAATACCTACTTCAATATAATTTTAAGTTCATCATCATTTGTTTCTTATTCATATTTAAATAGTAATTTGTGAATTTATGCAATTTTATTATACATATATGCAATTACTTAACAAAATTAAATTAAATTATTTAGAAAAGTATTTATGTATAATATGTATATTAGAATTTAAATTAATTATAATGAGTACAAAATAGGTACCTTTATCTTTATAATTTAAAAATAAATATTTTTATTTAAACAACTTATTATTTTACTCAATTTCCATAAATATACAATAGTATTTATTTTTTAATACATTTTACTATTTGTAAATTTAAACTATTTTCTCCATTTCAAATTAATTTAATGAGATATTGGGAAATAGTAAGCTATATGCTATAGGTAAACCAATAAACTTAAAATATTTATATATACATATTTCTAGGTACCTACTACCTATATACTCAATACGATTTGATTATTGTAAACTGTCTTATACTATATCTATCAAAAATATTTGTTATCTACAATTTTTGTATTTTAATAACTTATTATTTCATACAAAATCAATAGCAAACAATTTAACTTATTATCGTATATGGCCTATTTAATAGCTATGAGGTAAAATATATCAGCTAGTAGTCTTAGTGATAGAAAACATTTTTAATTTGTTTAATAAGAAGTGAATTGATAGTTATGGCATTTTGGATAAGTTAATAATTGTCTAAATAAACATACATTTTAAATATAGATCTAAATAATTGTTTTATACTACCTACACATTTAATTGCATATTATATGATTAAAATTACAATTAACTCAAGCTTTTATATATTGCTTATATATGTAACATTTTTAATGTAAATTATAAAATGCTAGCTACTGTGCGTGCAGATTATGTTTAAAATTTGTGTTAGGTATTTGTTCAGTATTATAATACCTTAAACTTTTATTATATTTTGGTGCTTAAAGTAATAAGTAGTTTTTGAAACCTTAAAAATTTTATTAGGTCTAAATCAACTCGATATCGCCGTAGAAAAAAAGCTGCACAATGTATTGCAACATTATTTCCGTCCAGTAGTGAGGATGATGAAAACAATTTTATAATAGCTGATTCAACACGACAAAATTCATTTGCAAATAATATATCGTCACCCACTCAAATACATATTGACAATAATATGATTTCTAATTTATGTAGCAAAGAAGATTACAATTGTTCTGGAAATTCTGATATGACTGATTATGATTCCTGTGAGGAACTTAGTAGTTCTGATTTTGAATGTTTGGATAAAAATGAGGATACAAATGATAACACTTTGTACAATACTGCCAAAAAATCAAATTCAGCATTAGAGTTAATAATTGCTAGTTGGGCCATACGCCATAATATTACTCATTCTGCTTTGGACGATTTGCTAATAAATTTATCTAAATGTTCTCAGTTTTCTCACTTACCTAAAGACTCTCGGACTTTATTAAAAACACCAATCACACCTTCAGTAATAAAACCTATTAAAGGAGGTATATATCATCATTTTGGAATTCATAGAGAAATTGAACTCTTAGCTAAACATTACCAAAACTTGCCTTCTACATTATTATTGAAGGTAGGAATAGATGGAATCCCAGTTACCAAAAATCCACCAAGTCAATTGTGGCCAATACTTGGGTATTTTTCGAATTTACCAATTAAAAACCATAGTGTTTTTATTATTGGTGCTTATCATGGTAAACCTAAACCAGAGGATTGTAATGAGTTTTTAGAGGATTTTGTGAATGAACTATGTATTCTTATAAATGTTGGTGCAATGTATAATAATAAACATGTAAAGATACTACTTGAAGCTTTGATTTGTGATACTCCTGCCAAGTCATTTATATTAAATGTGAAAGGTCATACAGCTAAAAATTCTTGTGTTAGATGTATAACTGTCGGTGAATATGAAAACAATCGAGTATATTTTCCCCATTTAAATTCTGATCTTAGAACACATGATAATTTTATATCATATTCTGATTCTACATTTCATTCAGGATCTACTATACTGACTAAAGTTCCTCAATTTGATCTTATCAATAATATCCCATTTGATTATATGCATTGTGTTTGCATTGGAATCATGAAAAAGCTGTTAATGTTTTGGAATGGTGGGGTTAAAAGACACAAGTTAGCCCTTCCTAATAATTTGATATCAGTATTGGATAAGAAATTGAATGAAATTGGTCAATATATACCTGTGGAGTTCCAGAGAGCACCAAATGTTAATAGTCGACAACATCCTATCAGAGATGCCAGTCGTTGGAAGGCTACAGAATTAAGGCAAATTCTTTTATATACTGGTATGGTTGTTTTTCGGGATATTGTTAGCAAAGAAGTATATGAACATTTCTTAGAACTATGTGTTGCTATTAGACTACTCTCAACTAATAATATTTCATCCGACATTAACAATTATGCAAAATCACTTTTAAATCATTTTGTAATATCGTTTGCTAATATTTATGGTAAATCATATATGTCACATAACATTCACATTATTCAACATTTGGCAGATGATGTTAAAAAGTTTGGATCATTAAATAACTTTTCAGCATTTGAATTTGAAAGTTATATGCAACCAATGAAAAAAAAAATTAGAACTGGTGTTAAACCTTTACAACAACTGATACGGCGATATTCTGAAGATAGAATTTTCTTCTCAAAGAAAGAAGAACCAAACAAACCTATCGGGCCTCTAAATGTACAATGCAAATTTAAAATCAGACCGATTACTATAGATGGATGTGAACCATGTTATGCAGGATGGACAACTGAAAAATTTGTATTAAAAATAAATAAAGCAGACAATTGTGTTAGAATGATAAATGGTGATATAGTTATTATTGAAAATATTGTAACATCAAAATTAAATGAAAACATATTGATAATTGGGCGAAAATTTGAGAAACTTGAAAATTTTTTTAATATACCTTGCCTTTCAAAATTATTAAACATAATAGCTGCATCAGAATTAAGTCACCTTCAGTCCTGGATGCTAAATAATATTAAGGACAAAATGATGCATTTACCAGTTGATAATAAAACATCAATAATTATACCTTTATTGCATTTGCAGTAAAGTGTATTTATCTTATGTATATATGTATAAATTATATAGATTTAAATATTATTTAATAAAAATAATAATAATGATAATAATAGGAATTTTTTTTTAAACAATATTATATTTTTCCTAATTAAATTGTTGGTTTTAACTAACTATTTAGGTCATCTTGGTCTGTTGTGCTCTTCACTTCTACTAACGAAGTTCAGCATGTTCCGGATAATTGGTTGGTTGGTACTGATAAATGCTGGTTTCCTTACTTAAAAACAGATTGCAAAGAGAAATTTCTTTCTGCATCTCAAATAAGTAAAATGATAAAAAAATGTGCAGAACAAAACAATGAAGATGGCACTATACACATAATAACAAAAATTGCTGGACCATTTTGTAAGTAAAATAAATATTAATAATAATTAGTTAAATATAAATTATAACATTTTTAAATGTTTTTCTATCAGATAAAGAAAATCAGGCAAGGAAAACAAGCAAAGTTTGGTCAGAACAGTCTTCTGAGAGCGAAGAAGACATATCACCAAAAAAAAAAAAAATGTATGTCAACTGTTAATAAGGATATTACTTTAGAACTTCCAAAAATTCCAATGTTTCCGTTGTTAAATTCCAATACAAGTTAGTATTATAAATTTATAACAATAATATTTGTTAATCACACTAAGATTAAAAATTGTATATTCTTTTATATTTATTTAAGCTGATTCAAATATCATAACTAATGAAACATCTGAAATATCTGCCATAACAATTGTGAGTGATGACTGCAGTATTGTTACAAAAAACTATTCAACTTCTATTATAAATGACTCACTTGAAATGACAACTGCAACCAGCTCAAATACTACAGGTTTGTTATCATCATGCAATGTAGTTTTTATGTAATTATTTTGATCAGTGCTTTGCTAAACAAATTATAACTTTTAACTTTATCATAATAGGTAAAAATATGATTTTAAATAATAGTCTGGATGTAAGTGAAATAACGATGAGCAATAATGATGTAGAAGAATTCACTGAGTGACTGAGTTTATTAATGCAGCCACTGATACAGATTTTATAGTGGAAGATATTGACTTTACTACTTCTCCTACTGCTGGTGTTTTTAGTGAATCTTTAGAAACAAAAAAAGGTTTGTACATTTATATTTATATTTTTATATTTAGATTATTTATTTATTTGAAAATTTTGAAATATTTTTATTTTTATTTTAGTCTGCAGTTGTGAAAATTCAAAATTAATTACTATTATTGAAAAAAATAATAAATATTACAAATCTGCTCTTAAGGAAATGTCACTTCAAATGATTTTATTGACTAATTCAAATGCTCGACTCTGTAAAGGATTTGAAAATATGGACAATAAATTACAGGCAATAATGAAATCGGATTCTAGAGTAAGGGCACTAGCTCTTCCAAATCCAATAATTCCAACAGTGTTTCTTAGCATTTTGCCAGTCAAATCATTAGAAGCATTAGATATTGCTGAAGCGCTTTTGTCAGTTGAAAACATTGAGTATTTGTTACATAAAGAAAATTTAGTAAGTCAGATTATCATGAATTGATTATTTTAAATGCTTACTTTAAATAACTTTATTAATCGAAAAAATCAATATTTGTTACAGAAAAATTATATTCTTATGAAAGTAGGATCACTAAATTTAAGTTCTGCAATTCGAGAAGCTGTAAACTTATGTTTTGATTATACGATATTGGGTCACTTCAGTTATAAGGGTAAAACAAAACGGAAATTTATTGATTTAGAGCTATTTTCTGTTATATATGGTAAATTCTAAAGTTAATTCTTACCTATATAATTATTATAATATATAAATAAAACTATGTAATTTTATTGATTTTGACTAATTTAGAATCAATGTCTGGCTATCTTGATACACCTTTGAACCAAAAGAAATTTACAACAGTATTGGACAACTATTTGAGGCACGCACCAAAAGTGATTGCTCATGAGTGATTCTATTTTTAAAATTATAATTTATTCTGAATATGTAAAGGTAATACTATTCAGTTTTATAGTTATTGTTTTTATTTTAATTTTATTTTTATTATACTTATATAATATCCTACATGTATATTAAATGAACCAGAATTATAATTTTTTGTTATTAATAAAAATATGATTTTATTATTCAATTGTGTTATTTTGATTTAGACATAATCTTTAACTATATATAATAATTCTATTAAAGATCAATTATATTAGGCACGTAGGTATACAGGATTTTATTTTTATTTTTGTGAGTGGCGAGTTAAAGAAGCAAGGACTCTTGAGTTTGAATTAGTGTTTACATACTTGAAAGATGTTAATAATGATTAACAATTCTAATAAAAATAAATACATTTTTAAAATTACATTAATTATAAGAAGTGTCTTTTGGAAAGAATTGGGAAATGTAAGGGTAGCAAGATTTCAAGTGTGCGTAGGTATATATAATGTGTAAAGTTAATAAATTAAACACATTTACATAGTAAAAATTGTATGGTTATTTCTAAGTCATTTGTATAAAAAATGAACAGTTATAATTGCACCTAGGGATGATTGTTGAATACACAAAAACACGAAAAATGCACCGTTATATAATGATACATAAAACAGTAATTTATCCGACAAATACACTATCATTGCACAATTAATTAGGGATATTTTTGGTGCGATAATACTGTTATTGAACCCGATATTGCACTCTCAGTGCACTATTAATTTGGATACTTATTTGTGCAATAACACGATTATTGAACCGACAGTTGCACTCAAAAACCACAGTGCAACCCATGTAAAAATTCGGTATTCAAAATGACCAAAAACACAGTGCAGTGAACCGGATTTTCACCGTGCCTTGAACCATAGAATTACTGATTGGTAAACACATTCACTGCACCCAAAATGCTACTCGGGTAAATGTTATTCCAGCACTTAAGTAAACTTTTAAAAATATTTATTAAAATATACTTTATAATAATAATAATAATAATTTTTATTTCAGTCACTTGCTCCACTCTGATAGCTGCATCCTCTTGGGCGAATTTCGGGCGAATTCAGTTATTACTTCACTTTCATCAAATTGCTCTTTTTTATTTATATTAGCCATAGCTAACCCATTCAGTCGATTTTCCGACATGGTGCTTCTTAAATAATTTTTTAAGAGATTAAGTACAGAAAACGTTCTTTCAGGAGTGGAAGAAGTAACAGGTAACGTGGCAAATAATTGCAAAAGTATTTTAATGTTAGGTTGGAGATTGGTGCAATGAGAGAGTGAATCAATAGCAGAATTCGGTTTTGGAGTAGTATTTTGCTTCCATTGTTGCCTCCATATGAACAGCTCAGCTCTGAGTGTAGATGGAGTATCATCATGGAGATCTTGGCCATATATTTTAGCAGCTTTTATAATATTTTCATCGTCGTACATATTTAAATTGGCCGGAATAAGTCCTTCGAGTGGCATAACATCAGTAAGTCTTTGATTAAAACGAGTATCCATTGATTCTATTAAATAGTCAAGAAAAGGAATAAAAGTAGAACATTTAAAGTATATTTCTGGATTTTCAGAAATAACGTTTACTCTTTGAGTTTGTCTTTTACATATTCGGGGCATTTTTATTTCAATATTTACACTTTTTCCCATTGTGACAACGTCATTAAATATTTGTTGAAATTGATTATCTGCATCACTGCGTAAACTTTCCAAAGCACTTTTTATAACCAACACATCTGATAACGCTTTTGATAAATCCTGTTGTTTGCTTTGTAAAGCAATACTTAGTTGCACAGTAAAGGCAAAGCAAACAGCTGAAACTTCTAAAGATACCAAAAAATTACTGTTGGTCACAGAATTTAAATACAACATTGCTTTACTTGAAGTTTCTTGGTTGGTATCGCCTTGAAGATCTTCAAGTGCAAGTACTATAAATACATACAACTCTTTAAATGTAATTATGGAGTTATGTCTGAGACGGTGCCGGCGATGTAGAAGGTGATCGATTTGCGGGACACCGCTCGTGAAGTTATTCGTCTGGATAATGTCGGGCACTTACGTGAACACACCGAAACGATAAATAATAAAAAAAAACACTCGGTTCAGGTGTGGGTGATTTTATTATACACACGGATGGTAATGTCCAACACGTGGCGAAAAAAAAGAAACAAACAAAAATATGGAAATAAAAATAAAAAAAATACAAGTATCGTGACGTGGAACGCACTGTGTCACGTTAGTGTGGGCCGTTCTTTTGTTTTTGTCTAAGTAAAAAAAAGAGGCCAAATAAAAAAAACTAGGAACGCTCACTATAGTTGTGAAGAACGATGAAAAAAACGTTTTCGTATATCGACGCGGTGCTGTCGGTACGACGGTTTTTGCAGAAGAGAACGATGCCGGGCGGCCGTTACTCGTCCGGGCCGACTTGTCTTCCCGTCCCGCCCTATGCCTTTGCGGCGAGGTGGGAGAGTTGACTATGTCGGTCCGGCTTCGCCCGTAGTGGTGGTTGATAAGGTGCAGACCGGTCGTTGCGGTGCCTGTACTTTGTACTGGCGACCGTAACGTACCGTGTCATACTCCCCCTCCAAACCGCCACACAGGGCGTACTTGTACCGGTGCAACGGTATCGTGAGGTGTAGGGGTAGCTTGCACCACCGCTTGCGGTTGCTTGCGGTGGGCTTGCGTCCCTAATTCCCCTTTATGACCGATCGGGGGACCCATCCGGAGTAAAAACCGGTTTGTCGTAAATTATCTCCGGTAACCCGTCTAACGATGGCCCCGGCGCGGCTAACCAGGCGTCCTCGGAGCTTAACTCCGAGTCCGCAGCTTGGCTAAGCTGCTCCGGGACGGTGGACGTTGTCGGTACATAAGGTGTTTCGCCCTTTGTTGCCGTTACGTCCACCTCCATCGCCTCCACTGGTGTCGGTTCGGTCGGCGGCTCAGTGTTTGCTTCCGGGCTTGACTCGGGCGCAGGTAGCTTGGCTAGCCGATGTTGCTGGCTTGCCATTTGCTCCCTGGCCTTCCTCTTTTCCTTCAGCTTGAGGAACTTGTTACGGTTCCTCGCACGCTGAGCCTCCGATTTTACCTTAACCTGTGGAGGGAGGGCCGTCCCAGACGCCTCGGGTACCGTTGTCGGTGCCCTAGGTGTCGTAGGACTGGGCGTACCCACCGTCTTGGTGGACGTTTGTGGTTGCGCTCGCCTTGTTGGTGGGTGTGTCGGTCTTGAGGGTTGATTTGCCGGTGGTTGTGGTCGCAGGGGAGTCCGCTGTAGCGTCCTTTGGATGTCCGCCGTCCGGTCCTCCCAACCACGTCGGTAGATCGCTGCCCGTACCGGATCTTGGAGGAGTGTCGCTGTGGGCATCTGTGCGACCTGTGCCGCCGTCCTCGGTTGCCCCTGGTCGCCAGTCACCAGGCCTAACCTGCTGATGAGGTCAGCCACCATCCTCCATTTTTCGGCCTCGGACCCGCTCATACTGCCTGTGGGAGATAGTTAATGCAATAAACAAAAAAAAAAAAATTATTTTTGCTCTGTGTGCGCGCGTTTTAGGCAGGACACATGTATTTTCCGTGGGGGTCGCTGGTCGGTGAGGAATACTCCTTTCCCGACCTGCTTCGCTAGTGTTATAGGGCCCCACCATTTTGGTGCGAACCCGGCATGGAAGTCATTGTGTGTTTTTGAAAGGTGGTGTGCTTTGTAGTAAACTACATCGCCCTTGTCGAATTTTGCCGGTGTTCCGGCGTTCCGGCTCGGTTTCACTTCTACCTTTTTGCCTAATATACGCTTTTCCCGCATTACCCTCTCCTCTTGTGCTTTTTCGGTTTGTACTGGCTCCGATTTTGACAGTGCCCAATCTCCGGGTCTCTTACACTCCCTACCAAGGACAAGGACCGAGGGTGGGTAGCCTGTTTGTTCATTACACCTGTTCCGTACCGAAAATAGAATTGAGGGTAACTTTGTGTCCCAAGATTTATGGTTGCCGTCGACGAGTTGTGCGCGTAAACCTTTTTTTAAATCCTGATTTCGGCGCTCGACCGGGTTGGCCCTCGGGTGGTAAATCGGAGTTGTCCAACCCTCCGCTCCCCAGCGTTCTAACGCATGTTGCATCTCGTTCGACACAAACTGGGGGCCGTTATCACTGAGACACACGCGGGGGTAACCGAAGCGTGTGAAGAACTCGCGTTCTAACGTTTCGATTATTGTTTTGGATGTAGCTGTGCCTAGGGGGTAAGCCTCGGTCCACCTACTAAAACAGTCAGTCGCTACTAGTATATACGATTTTCCCTTACCGGAGCGTGGGTATGGGCCCATTAAATCGATACTAATAACTTCCCATGGTTGTCGGGGGGTTCTTGGTTGCATTGGGTCATTAGGACGTGTGTTAAGTGGTTTTGTGCACGCGCATACGTGACACGCACCGACATATAACCTTACGTCGTTCTTTTGACCTTTCCAATAGTACCGTTGTCGAACCACCCGGTATGTCTCTTTCCAGCCGGGGTGGCTGGATAAGACGTGATCGTGACACCTCCAGATTACGTGTTGTGCTTTGGACTTTGGTATCACGATGAGCGTGTTAGGGCCGACGTTTACACGTAAGAGCCTGTCGGAAAAGACAAAAGTGTCGGTTCCCGTTTTAGCGTTCCTTGTGTTGCGTGCTGGACCGTCTAACTTGAGACCGGCAATGACGTCGCGTATCGTGGTGTCATCGGACTGCCACTGTTCTAACGTCGTTGCGGTGAGGGGGGTGTTGTTACTGTCGTGGTTTTCGAACATAGAGAAGATACGATCAGCCTCGGGGTCAACATTTGTCGTCGGAGTTGTTGGTGCTCCGACCAATTTTTCCTCGAGTTGTTCCTCGTCTACGGGTAAGCCGGGTGCCGGGTCGCGGGATAACAAATCTGGTGCTTCATTATGTATTCCCGGGATGTGTACCGTACTAAAATCTAAATTTGCTAGTTGTAGTGACCAACGTGTTAATTTTGAATTTTTGTCTTTGGCCCTATGTAACCACGTCAGCGCCGAGTTGTCGGTAAGGAGTTCAAATCGCCGGGTCTCTAGGTAGGGTCGAAATTTATCGGTCGCCCATATTACAGCCAAGCACTCGCGTTCGACCGCGGCGTACCTAGTTTGTGTCTCGTTAAACTTTTTGCTCGCGTAGGACACTATGTGTCTTTCCTCAGGTCTGTCACCCCTTTGGAAAAGAACCGCACCCGCGCCTATCTCGCTTGCGTCGGTTTGTAGACAAAACGGTTTGCTGTAATCGGGTGGTGATAACTTTGGTGATGTGACTAGCGCGTTTTTTATTGTTTTGAACGCGCGTTGTTCAACATCTGACCACCTCCACCTAACTCCCTGTTTTAATAAATTTGTTAGGGGTGCTATGGTTTCCGCGTAGTTATCTACGAACTGGTTGTACCAGTTGCACACTCCCAAAAATTTTCGGACATCCTTTACCTTACGTGGAACCGGAAAATTGTCGATGCAGACCAATTTTTCCGGCTGTTTTTGTATCCCTTCCGCGTCTACAATGTGCCCTAAAAATGAAATTTCGCGTAAACCGATTTTACATTTTTTTGTATTGCACGTTAGTCCGAACCTTTTTAGTCGTTCTAGAACCTTGTCTAAGTGGGCCTGGTGTTCGTACTCGTTTCTTGAAAATATTACTATATCGTCTAGGTAAACTTGTACAAACTCATCCTGGTACCCTCTCATGACTTCGTTCATGAGTCTCACGAAGGTCATTGGACTATTTTTTAGACCGAAAGGTAGTACTCGAAATTGAAAAAGACCTCTACGCGTCCGGAATGCCGTGTATTTTCGTGTTTTTTCGTGCAAGGGTACTTGCCAGTAACCACTTCGCAGATCAAATACACTGAAAATTTTCGCGCCCCGCATCTGCCTAATCATTTTATTTAGATCTGGCATGGGGTATGCGTCGGATTCGGTTACGTCGTTAAGCCGCCTGTAGTCGACACATAAGCGGAAAGTTCCGTCCTTTTTCTTTGCCAACACTACCGGAGCGGCCCATGGTGAAGTGCTAGGTTCAACGAGCCCCTGGAGTTCCATATCGCGTACCATATCATCGATAGCGTTTTGTTTATGTTGTGGATATGGGTATGGTTTTAACGCGATAGGCGATGGGTCTTTTAGCAAAATTTCGTGTTCGATTAGTTTAGTACGTCCTACTTTTTCACTGAATACTACCGCATATTTATTTAATATTTTGGTGAGATTCGCGCGAACTTCGGTGTCGTTACCAAATTCTAATTGTGATAAGTCGGGACTAGTGGTGGGTGGTTGTGACTTCCCTTTCCAGCATGTCGACGTACGAATTTGCCTACCCATGTGTATTGTACATGCGGCGTAATCCCAAGAGACTTCATTATTGACAAGGAAGTCGTGTCCTAGTAACACGTCGCAATACAAATTGTCTAGAATAGTTGCTTCGAATTGTATATCGAGTGCTCCTATTCTAGCTTCGAATGTGGTGGTGCCACTGGTTGTCGCAGTGTGACCGTCCGCCATCCGGACTTTATTTGTTGGTCCGTGGGGGGGTGATTTGCCGTATTTACGGGCTATTATCGGGTTTACGTATGATTTATGTGCCTGCGAGTCTAATAGAGCTGTTACGAAGCCTGACGGAAATTCGAGTTCGACCGCGGGGGTCGGAATTTTGTCCGGGCGTGTTCGTGTACCATTATTAGTCGTATTACCATTGGTCGAGCGGGGTAGTTGGTTCTGAACCGCAACAGGGACTGTCTGATCGTCGGCGTTGACCGCCATGATCACACTGTCCCTATTGACTGCCTCTGTGCCCGCCTGTGGCTTTACGTGCGCAGACTGACCTAATGCGGGGGTATGCGTGGTGTGTGTATTCACGTCCCCGTCACCTGTGTAGGAGAACACCCGTGTCTCTGTTGCCTTTGTCCCTACACCTGCGGCTGCCCCATGAGCCGGTTGTTGTTGAACATACGTGTCACTGGTGAGGTGAGTATGTTCGGTGGTGGGGTGGTGTAGGTTGGGGGTCTGTGAACGGGTGTCTATAGGTGTGGTGACGGAAAAAATTTTCGTAGTCGGCTGTAAGTTATGACTAACTGCCGTACTACGCGCGTGTGTATTGCGTAATTTTTTTCCGTGTGTACTACCGATAATTTGTGTTGTTGGGTGGGGGGGTGGTGATGAGTCGGTGGGGGGGACTAGTCCCCGTCGACTCCCCCGCCGTTTCCCGGCCTGGACGGTCGGTGTGGGCACCTACTGTGCCAATGGAGTTCCCCACAGAACTTGCACGGCCCCGGTGGCTGGTCATCAAAAGAGTTGCCAAAATATTTTTTTCTTACCGGGGGGGCTGTTTGTGGGGTGTCCGGCCCCTTTTTGGGCTTAGGCGTCCAGCGCTTGGAGGGTGGATTGGTGTTCGTCGTTACCGGGTCCAAAACGCCTGCGATGCGTCGTAACTCGCTGAACGTTAATGGTCTATGTAGACGGATGTGTGTACGAAATTCGTCCCGTGTTAACCCGGCGATAATACCTACCAATTCCGCTTCGGATAGGCCAGTATTTACGCGGCGTGCTAATTGGTTTTTAATTAGTACAAAATCCGTTAACGATTGCCCGGGAGTTTGTCTTGTTGACACTATATCTGCGCGCAATTGGGATTGAATTTCGGAGTTGTTGAAATTTTCAAAAAATTCCACCCTAAATTCTTCCCAGGATAGGTCGAGTATTTTAATAGATGCGTACCATTTACCCGCCGTTCCTTTTAATTGCGGCTCGACCGCCCTACACCAACCTGATGGATGTATGCGCGCTTGCATTAGAATCGATTCGGTATTATTTATGTATCGGACGGGGTCTTCAGCCCTTGTTCCGGAGAACTCGGGTAGTGATGACCTTGCTGTACGCAAGTCGTCGTAGGTATTAATACCGATCTTTCCTGATGCTGCGTGTCATATGCCCCGTAGGTGGTCGCGCCCTCCGCCCTACCTGTATGATCTGCGCGTATATCGCGCGCGAAGAACGTTCGGTCTCTCGCGGCGGTGACGCGGTTGGCGTCCGGTATTGTGCCGGCTTCGTCGTACGCGGTCGATCTACCTGACTGGTGATTATCGTGTTGACGGTAATGTACCTGTGCAGTTTCCAGGTGGGGGTTGTTCCGCGGGGACGTGTGGCTTTGCGGCTGATGTTGGCTTGTACTGCGCATTTCTTCGAAGAATTGCGTCATACTCGCCTCCATTGCCGTCAAACGCGCCTCGAACGATGTTGTGTCGTTCGTTTGCGGCATCGTAAGTTTTAGCATTGCCAGTTGGTCCACCGCCGTTTTAAAAATATCCGAGCCTACCGCGATTGTGGGTACACCCCGGTGTACTGATGGTTGGAGCGTGCTGTGCCCCGGTGCGCCCCCCGAGAACAACTGCCCTGCGCTATGGCCAGCCATGTCATTCTCCGATGGACGTCCGTTGACCCAGTCCGCTTCCGTGTCCACCAGCGTCGTGGGTGCGTCTAGCTGCTCTCCCGCCCCGTCCGCCAATATGGTGTTTGACGGTTGTGTGGGATAGAACCTGACGTTCGCGGGGTCCTGTCCTCGTCCCCGAATGTGATCCTCTAGCCTGATGATTACATCTGGCTTAGAGCCGGACATACTTATTCCGCGGGCCGTACACTCGTTACGTAGTTCCACCGTCGTTAATTGTTGTAACGATTTTCCCGACATATTGTTTTTATTTTGTATGTAATTACAAATGCGGACGTTAAACTGTTGTATAGACGGTGGCCTGAGCTTGTTATACGGGACGGATGTTCAGGGACAAATTTGGTTGAGAACGTGAGTGTGTTAGAAGAATATTAAAAATAAATACTTCTAAAAAAAAAATGAAAATAAAAAAAACGCAATTTACGCGATGTTTTCAATGTTATTTGATTACGCTCGCGTAAATGATAATCAGCTGTGCAGCTGATTGCGGCGTCGCCGGTACGGTCCAAATATAACGTAATTAGGTCAATGTACTCGGCGGCGGCGGTGAAACCTGTTTGTCTCGGCGGCACACGGCGGCTGCTCAAGCAAGAACGGCGGCGCGCGGCGGTGGTTGACAACGGTGATGTGTGGCGGCGGCTGGTGACAGCGGCGCGCGGCGACGGCTTACGACGACGACAGCGATACCGGTTTGGGTATTCTTACCCGTACGCTGCGCTGTTATCTGCGGTAGTGTCACGGGACGAAAGGCAAGTGTTCGGCGGGGTGGTGTTATATAATGCTATAATTCTATACTATTATATCTACTTCCCACAGCCGTTTCACGGTTATTCACGGTCGCGACGGAATTCCCCTTACGTACCAGAATACTTCTTACGTAATTCAAACTCGGGAATCCTAGCTAACCGGAAAACACAGACCTGGCTAAAATAACTTAATACTAAAATAAAAAGCACTTTTCCGAGGTATATGTCAGCGTGAATAAAACTCTTACCTTTACGATGACTTGAGGTGATTCCTCTGCGGGGAGCCAATTTGAGACGGTGCCGGCGATGTAGAAGGTGATCGATTCGCGGGACACCGCTCGTGAAGTTATTCGTCTGGATAATGTCGGGCACTTACGTGAACACACCGAAACGATAAATAATAAAAAAAAACACTCGGTTCAGGTGTGGGTGATTTTATTATACACACGGATGGTAATGTCCAACACGTGGCGAAAAAAAGAAACAAACAAAAATATGGAAATAAAAATAAAAAAAATACAAGTATCGTGACGTGGAACGCACTGTGTCACGTTAGTGTGGGCCGTTCTTTTGTTTTTGTCTAAGTAAAAAAAAAGAGGCCAAATAAAAAAAACTAGGAACGCTCACTATAGTTGTGAAGAACGATGAAAAAAACGTTTTCGTATATCGACGCGGTGCTGTCGGTACGACGGTTTTTGCAGAAGAGAACGATGCCGGGCGGCCGTTACTCGTCCGGGCCGACTTGTCTTCCCGTCCCGCCCTATGCCTTTGCGGCGAGGTGGGAGAGTTGACTATGTCGGTCCGGCTTCGCCCGTAGTGGTGGTTGATAAGGTGCAGACCGGTCGTTGCGGTGCCTGTACTTTGTACTGGCGACCGTAACGTACCGTGTCATGTCGTTCAACCCAACGCGTATCACAGAGTTTTTTAAGTTTAGTTTTTTTGTGTTTATTTGATTCAATATTATCAGTTATGTCAGCTTCTATGATGGATTTTAGTTTTTCTGTGCGTTTTGCAGATGCAGAAAAAAATGATGAAACCACAGAAATTACCCCCATCATGTTTTTAATTGAAGGAATTACACATGCTTTTGAAATACAAAGGTTCAGAGAATGGCTAAAACAGTGAGTGTAGAAGGCTAGTGGCTGTTGTTTTGAAATTAAAGCTTGAACACCATTGTTTTTACCAGCCATGTTAGCACCACCATCGTATCCTTGGCCTCTAAGGTTATCCATACTCAGACCAATCCCTTCTAGTTTAAATTTAATTGCATCTCTGGTTGCCATTCCTGTAGTAGATGTAATTTCAATAAATCCCAAAAAGTCTTCTCTTATAATGAAATTTATAGTATCAACATATCGCACACAAATTGTCATCTGTTCTACTGTGCTTCTGTCAGTAGTCTCATCGCATAAAATTGAATAAAATTTTGAAAGCTTAACTCTTTCAACAATTTTCTTTTCAACCACAATTCCAATAGCATTAATTACCTCATTTTGTATTTGTGGGCTGATCATAGTGCAGTTTTTAGGTGCCTCCTCAAAATGTTTCCATAGATCTGTATCCCCACATTCAACACGAAATGAAAGAAGACCTCTGAATACTCCTTGTTCACCATTTAAGCAAGCTTGTCTAACTTTATCTGATGACAAATTACCCTGTTCACGGTGACCACGTAATGGAAGGTTATGTTTGGCGCAAAATAATATTGTTTTTACTATTGGTATTAATCTTTTTCTATTATTTTCAATTGTTTTTTCAATATGTTTGTTTAACATGACATCCACAGAGACTGAATTTGAATTATTAAAGTTAACTAAAAAATCATTTGCTCTCTGGGCAGATAAGAGATGGTAGTCATTAGTTTGGTGCTTTTGAAATTCCTTCAATGGTTCTTTAAATTTTACCATAGGGGTTTTAACTAATTTTCCCAGTTTCTGGAATATAAAATTTAAATATTTTTTATTTTAAAATATTATACACTCATATTTATTAGACTAATAATCAAGGCTGGGCAAGTTAATGATTTTTTTTAACTCAGTTAAGTTAAGTTAAAAATTTTTTGTTCAATTAAATTAATAGTTAAGTTAACAAATTTTTGTTAACTTAACTTCAATTAATAAGTTAAGTTAATAATAAAAAAAAAATTCATTGAAAAGGTTTTAAAGGTAATAATGTAGGTAATAATGTAATATACTAATATTAATAATATATATTAATATAATGTATATAATTTAAAAACTGTTGTAGGGTTGTAACATTTTATCACTCTATTTAATATTTATATTTCACTCTGGAGTCTGGGTTGATTTACATTTTAGTTTAAATGTGCTTACTTTATTGTTTAACCTTTACAATTCAAAAATAAATAACTCAAACATTTAAAGATGAGGTATAAAAAAAAACTAGTAACTATATTTTTTACTTATAACTTTTATTTTTTAAATATTACAAATATTATATTATATTATAATATTATATTTGTATATAAATATAATATAATATAGAAATATATTTATTTATATATAAGATTTGTACTTTGCTGCTGGTTTATTCAAAGTATAAAAATTAACTTAATTGGTAATATTAAAAAGTAGAAGTTGATTTTAAGTTAACGTAGATATAAATGAGTTAAGTTAAAGTTAAGTTAATTAAAACAGCGAACTAGTAAGTTAAGTTAATAAGTTAAAATTAACTTAACTTTTAACTTATTAACTCGTTAATGCCCAGCCTTGCTAATAATAAATGATTTGTTATGTTTATAATATTATATTTACCTGTTGGCCTACACCTCCTCCAGAAAAAGCAAAAACTACACAAAATTTACAATAAGCACCCTCATGTTTTTGACTGTAAGCTAGCCATGCAAATTGTGCAAGATATTTGTGAAGAAATCTTCTTTTTTGTTTACCTTCTAAATATTCTGGAAAGGTATAGCTGACTGGTGGTACCCATTCTAGCGTTAAGCAAGCATGTATTTCTTTGCTAGTTAATTGGCGTTTAACTACAAAATTAGCAATATCATTTTTGCATACAGCCTAAGCAAGAAATTAAAATACATGCGATAATCAAGATTTTATAATATATATTATATATATAATATATAAGTGCATAAATTCAATAATAATATGATCATTAATCATGCCACATTTTTTTTAAATTTCTTACCTTTTCATTTTCATTTTGACTTTCATTATCTTGTAATATTTCAGTTACTTCTGGCTCTTTTGTAATTATATTAGGTTTGACAGCATTATCTGTTGCATTATCAACTTGACTTAACGACAATGTTTTAACTAAAACATTGTTTTCAACTGTACATGGTTTTTTTTTCTTTATATTAAAAATGGTGAATAGATTTTGATGATTTTGTCTTTTTTCTGTCATTTTGTATAAGTATTTCATAAATAATTTCAAGTTCTTAAAAACACAGTAGTCACTACAACTCAGTAACTCAAAAGTAAGTAATTGTAGGTAAGTGAATGTAATCATAAAATCTATTATCTAGGGACGTTATCCTTATCAAATCAGAGCGACGATTAATAATATTAATTTGTGATATTGAGGTGATCAGCTGCATGGTATAAAAACTATAGTGATTATAATATGATAGTAACTCGCTAATAATACATTACATGACCTTGCATGATATTATGATAACCACCAAAAAGATAGTGATAATGACGGTAGAAACTAGAAACTAAAAGTATACTTTTATTATAATCTATAAATGGTAGTACCTACGCCAAAGACATACTTATTCGTCAATCGTCAACATTTAGTTAGTACCAAAGATTTAAAATACTTAAATAAAAGATAGTAGTATACTATACATAGGTACACGGTACACGATACACATAAACACAGCCCATGGGGGGGCTATAGCCCCCTTAGCCACCCCCTTGGCTACGCCACTGAATATATTATATGTATTGAACGACTTTTGTCTTACACCCAAACGCTCGTCGTGATCACACGACAAAATTTTGGTACGTATAATAATAACGGAAATACGGAAAATGTATAAAATCCACAGAAAAGTGAAAAATTAATAAATCATAACTATAATTATAGTAATAATCGTATAGTTGTCCAACGTCGTAGGTTTGATAACCGGACGGGCGCGATAACGGCGGGCCGCGGCGACCGGAGCGCATTCTTTTTTCCGTTATCCGAACTGAGGTTAGTACAGCAAGCGAACTCAAGTGGCAACCGGGTCAACCTCTTCGCGTTTTATAATATAAGACTAGCGGCCCGTGAGTCTCGCTTCGGGTGAAACTCGGTGTGAGTGAATACCCTAGGACGGAAACACGACTAAGGAGAAATTCTAGTAATCACCAATTAAACTTTGTGTTAAGGTGGGTGATAACAGTGTTTGCGAGGATGATTCCAGTGATTCCACTGATGTGATTGCTCTATATTTTGGCGGTCTGGTTTTGAACGGGAAAAAGTATAATTATATGAGTGTAGTCGTTGATCATCAACCAGTGTAAATCGATACTGTACAATGCAATCCGCCTACGGCGGATTGTCCTACCTCCTGACGTCGAAAGTCTATTGCTGCATTGTAAATGAAAAAGTTAAAGTAGAATCCTTAATTTGAATGTCTAGCTGTCAATCATCAACCTGTGTAATTGAATTTACAGTGAACAGATAAACCTGACAGGTAGGCGATCCGACTACGTCGGATCGCGGACAATGTGAGCGCAATATATGAAATAACAACTTTGAATATTCAAAAATAGTAAATACTCAAATTACGGTATATTATTTCACTATTCACGTGTCACCGGTTGTCATTAGTCAGGTGTTGTTTGGTACATAAAAACGTGGAAGTCGAATCTTTGTTTTGAGTACCTATCTAGTCGTTGATCATCAACCGGTGTAAATCGATAACCGGCAGTGTAATCCGCCTACGGCGGATTATCCTACCTCCTGACGTCGTTAGGTGGACACTGTTTTGTTTGTAGAATATTTAAAGTCGAATCGCGTTTTTGAATGTTAAATACATTATCAAGATATCAATAGTATAAATCAATTTTCACGCAACTAAATTCACCAGGTAGGCAATCCGACTTCGTCGGATCGCGGACAATGTGGGCGCGTAGGTGAAATCTTATATGTATTAAATATACAATATTACTAAAGATCATAACACTGGAGTATTATTAAAAACAATTCATAATTTATTCTATTAATTTAAAGAAAAAAAAATATAATCACGGAAGTCACTTTAATCCAGGGCTTGCAAACGTTATAATAACGTTATAATTATAACGTTATACTCGACATAAAACGATTGAAATTTGAAACATAATTATAACGAAAAACGATAAACAAAAAAGATAAAATACCATAATACAAAACATAACAATTAACAAAATATTGAACATATCGTTATACAAAACATAACGGTAAACGTAAAAATATATAGAATATCATATTAAACGAAAAATAATGCAAAACGAAATAATTTAAAATACATTTATTTATAATTATGAACTATGAAGTAAGTTATAATTTTGGTTTCATAGAACTATAAATGTATTTTTCCACGTGATTAGAATATTAGAAAATTTTAGGTGACATAACGTTTTAATTCAAAATAACGATAAACGCAAAACTTGGATAACGTTTTAGTTCTGAATAACGATAAACGAAAAACTTGGATAACGTTTTAATTGTAAATAACATAAAACAGAATTTTTTTTTCAAATTCAAGCCCTGATTTAATTATCTGTTTTTGATTTATTAGGTAGATAATAATTATACAATAAAAGTTAAATTCATTAAATTTAACTAAATATAAATTATTTTAAAAAATTAAATATTTTATAGATTGTAAATACCTATACTCAATTGTATAATTTAAAATATTTACAATCAGACTAAAGAACTATTTAATTACCTTACGTCTGAAACTTACATGATAGCTACAAAATTAAATTAAAATAATTTAAAATACTTATGGTTGCTAATTAATACTTTTGAACTTACCAAATGTTATATATTGCTTAAATTATATCATATAAATAAAAACCTCAAATTGAATGTTTTAAATCGTATAAAATCATGAATCAATGATCAAAATAATAATTTTAAAAGTTGAACCTTTAAAGTAAAGTCAAACTCAAACTTTTTTTTGTAATTAATTACTATTAAAGTAATTTATAAACTATTTATATTATAATTAAATATGCAAATAATAAATGAATAATACTGTTAAATGTCGTTGAACATTGTAAATGGTGTGCATAAGGTATAATAACAACATTCTTAATACAATTTTAACGTTTTAAATTTATATATTGTGTTCTTGATTCAAAATAAAATAATACCTACACATAAATATTTATCTGTTTTTGTTTTATTAGGTAGAAAACAATTATACAATAAAAGTAAAATTTATGAAATGTATTTTAATAAGCTAAATATTGTATAGATTGCAAATATACTCAATTGTATAATTTAAAATATTTATAAAACTATTTAATTACCTTTTGTCTGAAACTTACACGATGGCTATTAAATTAAATAAAATAATTTAAAATACTTATGGTTGTTAATTAATTCTTTTGAACTTACCAAATGTTTCATATTTTAGATGTATACAAACATTACAAACACACGTAGTACCTACTATTATAATTTATGCATGTGTTTATGTGTAGCATAAAATTACTTAATTACATAATACTAAATAATATGTAGAGTTGAACAATAATAATTTAAGTATCATATCTAGATTACTATATTTTTTATTCAGCTTGTAAGAATCACACGGTATGTAGTTAATCAACTACTCTAATTCAACAACTCACTTATAAACTATTAACATTTTCCATATGTTTTTAATGTGTTTATGCTGTTAATATGTATACATCTGAGTAAAAGTGACTATTCAACCATAGTGTAGTTTCAATACACTTTGTTGGAGTACACGCTGACAGTGCTTTGCGAATGAACCTGCATTGTCGACAAACACTTCTGTGCAACAAAGCACTACTTGAGGTAGAGCATTGGGCTAATGGTGTTAGGGCTGAGTTATAAAGGATAAGACAAAGTAAATAAAATGATAAAATGCAATTTATTGAATCCAAAACAGTAATTTAACTATATAATGTATGATATGAGTAAATCAATACTGTGCGAACAAAAGTACGTCAATGCTCCGCAACAATTGACTATACACCTTTACCACATATGATAATAGATACTTATGTAGTATATACACTTTGATATTTAAAGAAATACACACAGTCACGATGTTTGATATCCAAAAAAATAATCTAGTGTACGAAGGGCACGAAAAAGACTTGTATTTGACACGAATCGACGATCAGTAAGCCTACAACACGTATAGAAAGATAACACATAAAATCGTGCAATTTAATCGAAATATATGTATACCTCATACGTCGATTCTAATCGTTCCGTCCAATTATTACACTAACAGATTTCACGTACAAACGGTAAAGTACGGCGTTTAAAGGACACGGGGTACGCGAAAAACCATATCACAATAACGAAAGCGTTAATCAGAAAGACGAAAACTGAAAAAGTTGAAATAAAATCGGCGAGAACGTCGGTCGGCGGCCGTCTCGGTTAACGCGACGGCGAACGCAACGAAACAAACACGTAGAAAACGGGCAATCTAGCGGGCGTAAAAAAACACGGAGTACTCAAAAAACACGACGGCGAGGCCGTAAAACGCCAAAAAAATTACAAAAAAGTGGTTCAAACGTCGAAAAGTGTTCGAAAACCGATGTATTCAGTAATAACAAAACGTCGACTTTGAGTTAGCGCGATAACGCAAAAAGGTGATAACAGGTCAGGAAAAAAATTCTAATTTTCGATTGGCTTTCTGCTAAAGTACTGGCAGCGCCTTGGCGGACAAAAGGAAAAGTCTTCACGTTTTATTATATTAGACTAGCGGCCCGTGAAACTCGCTTTGGGTGAAACTCGGTGTAAGTGAATACCCTAGGACGGATGGAAGAGCTTGAAAGTGGTAAGTTTTCAAAAAATGAAGATTTGGCGGTACTAAGTCCGTGGTGTTGGTACCACTGATTGGTAGTACTGCAAATATTCTATCGGGATGATGATGATAACACAGAATTCAGGCGGGTGTTTTCGAGAATTGATAAGACGTTCGTGGCGTCGATTGTTTGGCGGTCTCCTTTCGAATGTGAAAAGTTTTTGAAAGTTGAGATTGAGACGTAGACTTTTAAGTGTCTAGCTATCAGCCCTCGACCGGTGTAAATCGATACCTGGCTGGGGAATCCGCCTACGGCGGATTGTCTAACCTCCTGGCGTCGAAAGTAGGAAAAAATGTTAAAGTCGAATGTCGTCGTTTGAGCATTGAATAATCAGCAATCTCTTGTTATCATGGGCGTTCTCGCGGGGGGGGATATGGGGGATAGATCCCCCCCAAGGATCTTTGTTTTCTTACATTTTAGTAATACACTTTTTGTCTACTTTTGATAATATATACTATTAAATTCAAGTAAATTTTCAGAACCCCCCCCCCCCCCATAGAAAAATCCTGAGAACGCCCCTGCTTGTTATAATAAATTTATATGCAACTATACCTACCAGGTAGGCGATCCGACTGCGTCGGATCGCAGACAATGTTGACGCATGGGTGAAATATTGTATGTATATTGTATATGTATTGACTATTGAGTGTACAATACCTGCACTCTGACAACGGTATACCAATTAATTACTAATTAATGAGTAATTCACATTAATACAAACTTTACATATGGAAGAAAATCTTAACAATGCATTTATTGTATTTGTATTTAAAATAAAAAAATTTTAAAATCTATAATATTCACTCTTTAATGTCTAGTTATCATTCATCACTGGTATAAATCAGTTGACGTGTAATAAAGCCACTTATGTAGACAATCTGATTGTGACCATAATAGTATATACCTAATGTGTATGTAAAAATTAAATATTAAATACTAACATCTGCCAACACACTCATTAATATTATATATTATTATCAAATATAATACACAAACAAAATACATGACTAAATTTGCAATTTATTGTGTTAAAAAAATTAAATAATACATTCAATTACATGTATTTTATTAGGTAGATATTTTTTTAAACAATAGAAACATAATTAATAATTAGGTAGATATTATATAAAACATTAGGAATATAATTAATTTAAATAATAGGTATAATTATCTAATTATTTTATGTTTCTTACATAATTTGTGTACAGAGGAGAGTATGAATTTTACATGTATAATATACTTATAACATATTATGTTTATAACGCTTAAGTCCAACACAACAATGTTAATGAACAAATATTGTGATAAAAAAAATAAATACAAATATTGTTATACATTATAGTAAGTAAAAGCTTTGCATACAATAGGTAGTCAAATAAAAATAAGAAATATTGTTATAATATATACTTTTACATTCTGAATAAATTGAAACCAATAACACCTTGTATTGTACAGATAAATCAATGCACAGTGTATATATAAAAAAAAAAACCAAAGTACAAACAATTCCATGGTGTTTAGATGACAGACATGTTAAATGTACACAAACAAAAAATTTACAAAATTAATTACAATAGTTGAATTGGTGTTGCACATATTAATTGAATTTTATGTGTTACAAACAAATTGACAATTACAATATTACAGATATCTTACAGTATATGTTTAAAAAAAAAAGAAAAATAGGTATACACTCTAAAAATGTTAAATAATGTGTTCGACTATTAGTTACGAATCCGCATTGAAGCAGATTCGCATCCAGAGAGAACCACGTGGAGGTTGTCGAACTATCTCTCCTCAGTGAACAGTCGGGAGCAGCTACATGACTGTAGAAATAACCCAACTGTCCATGAAGTACCTAAGAATGTGCGGATCCCTAAGGATTAGGTACTTCAAGTGGCCAACGCCCGGTGGATCATAAGATCCATGATATGGCCAACGCCCGGTGGATCATTAGATCCATGATATGGCCAACGCCCGGTGGATCATAAGACCCATGATCGGTATACAACATTGTTGTATATATATATATGTAAACTATTTTGTAGTCTCCGGTTAGAAAGTCTCAAAAAAAATATATCAGATGAAAATTTGTTATTGAAATTAAACAATGCTAACAGTTAATGGTAATTAGAAATAGTAAATCTGATATAATTTTTTTGTGAACAATTTCACCGTTGCCTACATACCTGTTACCCCGTTGGTAGTACTTCCCTGTACACAACGTTCTTTGTGACAAACCGCCCATTGCCATCATCGTACATGCCGACTCTGACAGATTGAGCGTTCCTCACTCTTGAAAATGCAACATACAGTTGCCCGTGTGTGAACACGGGCACCGGCAGAAGCAATCCAACTCGGTCAAACGTCTGCCCCTGTGACTTGTTGATTGTCATAGCAAACGATAACCTAACTGGGAATTGAACCCGCCTCATTTCGAAAGGCAGGTCGTCCTCACTACCCGAAGTCATGGGTATCGCTGGTATGACGATGTCCTCCTGTGCATCAACATTACCAGACAACATCCTAGCCTTAAAGTTGTGTCGCCGGAGTTCGGTGACCACTAACCTTGTACCGTTACACAGTCTTCGCTTAGGATCGAGATTCCTTAGCAACATGACTATAGCACCTACCCTGAGTGTCAATCTGAACGGCGGCAGGCCGTTCAGTTCTAGTGAGTTTAGGAACTCGGTCGGGTAATTTGCTACCTCGTCGGGATCGTCCATCACCACAGAGTCAATGCCCGTGTACGTTCTTTCAGCGCCCTCGATGCGTTGGAGCACCGTGCGATTGATTTGCCTGCATTCCTCGTTCCTAGGACACAGAATGATTTTCCGAGCAAAATCGTCGACATTAGCCAACGACATGTGCTGCGGGTAAACAAAATCAATTAAATCAGCAACGTCACATACCATTTCCCGCGGGATTTCGACGGTGTCCGGAACACCGTCGACCGTCGGCAGTTGGCCGCTGCCGAGCCGGAGCAACCAATCCGCGAAGTCCGCGTCGTTGCCGGCGCGCATGTTTCGCGTCAGTTCAAACTTCTCCGAGTTTTGCCACAGGGAGTTGTGTTTGATCGACGACATGACGACGGCACTCCTGTTTCCCCTGCGGACAACGGGCAGTATCTGCCTGAAGTCGCCCGCAAACAGGACCGGTTTACCGCCGAACGGCGATTCCGACCTCATGATGTCCTTGAGCAAGCGATCGACCACCGTGAGTTGCGGTCCCGGTGACATGGGCGCTTCGTCCCAGACGATCAGTGCCGCGTCACGTATCCTCTGAGCGCGTTCAGACTGCATGGTGATGGTAGACGTGTCCTCGTCCGTAAGGGTACCGAACGGCAGCCCGAACGTCGAGTGCACTGTCATACCACCGTCCATGAGCGACGCCGCGATCCCAGTATACGCCACGCACAACACCGACCGTCCTCGGTTGCGAAGCGACCAAATGAGGCATCCGTAGAGCGTCGTCTTTCCAGTGCCACCGGGGCCGTCGACGTAGAACACCTTTTGGATGTCCCGGTTGTCGTCGACGGCCGCCATCACCCGATCGTACACCGTACGCTGTTCGTCGTTCATGTCGACCACTTGTTGCGCCCACCGCGCCGCCGCGTCTATTGCCCCGAACAACTGGTCGTCCTGTTCGGGTTCCAATAGACCGACATCCGTGTAGGGCAACCCGTAGTCGCCGAGCGTTTTTCCGTGTGCACGAAGTAGGTCTCCAATGGCGTCAAGACTTGCCGCTCTGGCACGGTCCAAGTCTTGGAAACGCCGATTGAAGTCCTCCATCATGCTGGCCTCATTCGCTTGGAACAAGGCCAGCGGTTCCGCCGGATGGCACATCACCAGTATCGTAACGAAGAGATACCGGAGCTGTCGGGGAGTGTCTAACGACGCAGACTCTTCCATGCATGCCAGCCATGCGCGGTCGGACTCCAAGAGTCCCAACGCGATGGCGGCAGCCCCGTAGCTCTCGTGCACCACGCCGTCGACTGTTCTCATGTCCCGGAAAGACTGTGAGCCTCTCCGGTGCAAAAGTAACAGTCGCAGGTGGAACCGGTCACGGTCCAGTGGGTTGACGACATACATCCGAGCCAACGTCTCGTTGGTCATCCGTCTTTGTCGCCGCACCCACCTTCTCTGTGCCTGTTGCCACGTGTAGTGCACCGGTATCTCGTGATACAGGTACTGTCTTGCCTCCACGTCGTTTGCGTTCAACGTGAAGAACTCTGTCAATTTCGTACGACGTTGGGCATCGTTCTGTACTCGCTCTTGGGCTTGCCCAGGAGCAAAGTAGACGGTCTGTCTGTCTTCCAAGTGCACTGGAAGTCTAACAATCGTGTGACTCCTCTTGTGCATTTCATACGAAAACAACCGCCAGATCCCTTCTGGCGGACTTACGTATCGTGAATTGATGAAACTGAAAAAAAAACAAACATATAATAAACCATAATAGTAACAAAGTTGCACAGTCATAATTACATATAATATATACTATAATATATCATGTGATATTAAGTTAATTGCATATATAAATAGGTATATATAACACAGTATATCAAGTGATATTAAGTAATCTTATTAATGCATGTAATACTATAAAGTATAAGAGGTTTGGCAAGCATAACGTTTAAATGTTAGTTAGTTATTAAAAAAAAAATGACATAAAAAAAGTGTATTAATGTAGTGTTTAAAGTATGTGATTGATATATTGTAAATTGTATTTATTTTTATTTTATAATTTAATATAAAATTAACAGTTGTAAACAATTAAAATTCAGTTATAGGTGTGAAGTTTATATATACATGTATACTAATGTATGGCCAAGTATTATACATATTAATTTAACATCACACAGATATGAGTTTAAAATAAATTAAAACAGTAGTAATACTAAGTTAATAAAAATAAGTGTTTTAAATGTACATAAAAGTAGGTACATTGTATTTATTAATATTTCGTTAGTTTGTGCAACGTCATACCACCAATTTGAATTTAACAATTATTAACTACACCTGAGCCATTTGAATAAGTATAATTATAAATCAAATTGTTGTAGCTTAAATAAAACCATTAAGCAATTTATTTTTAATTGGAGTTTAATGATTTTTATGTTTTATTTCAACAATTCAACAATTTGCTTGAGATAGAGCATGGCCAAGTATAGTGAAAAATACTATTAAAACTGCTGGAGTCTAATGTTAATTTATTTACAGTATGTTTTTAGTAAAAAATGATTTAAATTTTCTATAGTCAAAAAGCATTATAATGAACCAAATGAATGCAGTTCTTACAATAAACATTTAAGTGTTATTGATTTATACAAAAGCATTAAGCAAAGACTTAGTATATTAAAATAAATAATTTGAATCTGCTTACTTTGATATCTCATCACCGTCCCAAACTTCCATAGTGGCCGCATCATGGCCTTTGTACACGTATTTATACAAATACATGACACTCTTAACCGTAGAGCACACCTCAACGTTGATGTGTGCATCATATTTGGCCAGTAGGTATGGATTGTGGGGGACCACAAATTCATTGCCCACCTCTTGTTGTCTGACCAAGGCAACAGATCCATTGTTTGGTCGGCGGTACGTCGGGTACCCGTTGTTGGAAGCGTAGACAGTTTCTTCACTGTATTCTTTTGGATACTTCTTTGAACAACTGTTGTCCACCATGCACGGGCTGTTAGGGTTTAGTTGCCCACACGGCCCGTGAATCATGTGTGATGTCACACAATCAAACAGGCGCCTGTCGGTTGCCGGGTCCGGCAAGGAGGCGCACACAACGTTGTCCACGTCTTCGGCCGTGTGCAACTTACTGTCTTCCCTGAGGATGACCAGTATTTGCGCGTGCGGCAATCCACGTTTCTGAAACTCAACAGTGTATTTATTATATACATTATTCAAAATAAATATAAAACAAAATATTTTGTGAAAAAAAATGCAAAAAATCCGGGCGGCCATGTTTCAGCATGCGCTGCTGCTAATTCCGCCGGGGTGGGTTTCGATCCTGCTATACCTGCTGCCTATCCTATGCATGGAGACCTATCGACTACAGTTCGAGTTGAAAAATACTGTCAAATTTCGAGCATTTAAGCAGTTTGCGATCAGCAGCGAATTTTCTATCAAGAACTGTTTTTTCTATGCAATTAATATATTTCGAATGTCATGAACTCATGAGAGTTGGATATTCTTATTAATTGTCTTTTACATGCATTTGCGTACAATATCTTTTAACATATAGTAATTTTTTACGTGTATTACATTCATTTGTAATATTAATTTAATAATATATGTAATTGTAAAGAATACAGTTTTTGGATTAACCAAATTTATTCAAAAATTTAAATCCTCCAAAACTATACTTAAATAATCTACATTATTTATATATTATACTTCAGGCAATAGATTAAAGTCAAACCCAAACTTATTTAATATTATTATTAATATTATTTATCAAATATTTTTATTCTAATTTTATGTCATAGTTACTGATTGATTACTACTATTATAATATAATATTACCTACAGCATATTGTATGCATAAACATAATAACAAAGTTGAATGGCAAAATATAAATTGTACATAATACGAAATATATAGCAATACACAACACCTTGGTTGTGTGTGATGACATAATTAATATATTTATCATACTATAGTGTATATACTAATTTAATGTACCTCAATTCTTATAGGAACCTGATCACTATAATTCCATATTATACACAAAATACATGTTACAAATGCAATTTATGTAACTATTTTTGTTCTTTTCTAGGCCAATGACCTATGTTGTCGAGGCGTTTATTTAAAAAATAAAAATTCAATTTAAAATATTGCTATAGGTATAATTACCATTTATATTTGTATAGTTATATTATTTATATTTATCATTTTTCTTTGTATTTTTTTATACATATTTTTATTATAAATACATATATTGTATTAGATATTAAATAAATAAATTTTTTAATTGAGGTACCTATTCAATGTTTTAAATTGTATAAAATTATGAATTAATGATCAATATAATATTTTTAAAAGCCTTTAAAGTATAGTCAAACATGAACTTATTTTTTGTTATGTATTACTATTAATATAATACATTTATAAATTGTTTATATTCTAATTAAATATGCATATAATAAATGAATAATACTTACAAAAGACATTATAACAACATTCTTAAAAAACTATCAATGTTTGCAATTTATTAATTGTGTTCACGATTCCAAAATAAAATTTTTATATGAACACATCAATATTTAATTATCTGTGTTTGATTTATTAGGTAGATAACAATTATACAATAATAGAAAAATTCATTAAATTTAACTAAAGATAAATTATTTTATAGATTGTAAATACCTATACTCAATTGTATAATTTAAAATATTTACAATCAGACTTAAGAACTATTTAATTACATTTCGTCTGAAACTTAAATGGTAGCAATTAAATTAAATTAAAAGATTTAAAATACTTATAAATGCTAATCAATTCTTTTGAACTTACCAAATGTTATATATTGCTTAAATTATATCATATAAATAAAAACCTCAAATTGAATGTTTTAAATCGTATAAAATCATGAATCAATGATCAAATATGATACTTTTAAAAGTTGAGCCTTTAAAGTATAGTCAAACTCAATCTTATTTGTTGTTATTAATTACTATAAAAATAATTTATAAACTATTTATATTATAATAAAATATGCACATAATAAATGAATAATACTATTAAATTTCTTGAACATTGTAAATGGTTAGCATAAGGTATAATAACAACATTCTTAATCCAATTTTAACGTTTTAAATTTATATATTGTGTTCTCGATTCAAAATAATATGTATATAATACCTACACATCAATAATTATCTGTTTTTGTTTTATTAGGTAGAAAACAATTATACAATAAAAGTAATATTTATAAAATGTATTTTAATAAGTTAAATATTGTATAGATTGCAAATATACTCGATTGTATAATTTAAAATATTTATAAAACTATTTAATTACCTTTCATCTGAAACTTACATGATGGCTATTAAATTAAATAAAATAATTTAAAATACTTATGGTTGCTAATTAATTCTTATGAACTTAACAAATGTTTCATATTTTAGATGTGTGCAAAAACATTGGTCTAATGGTGTTAGGGCTGAGTTATAAAGGATAAAACAATGTAAATAAAATGATGAAATCCAATTTATTGAATTCAAAACAGTAATTTAACTATATTATGTATTATATGAGTAAATCAACACTGTGCGAACAAAAGAATGTCAATGCTCCGCAATAATTGACTATACACCTTTACCATATATTATGATAATAGATACTAATGTAGTATACACACATTTGATATTTAAAGAAATACACGCAGTCACTATGTTTGATATCCAAAAAAATAATCTGCAGTGCTAATTCAGCACTGTCGACGGTCTGGAACTAAAGTGTACGAAGGGCACAGTGTACGAAGGGCACGAAAACGACTTGTATTCGACACGAATCGACGAACAGTAAGCCTACAACACGTACAGAAATATAACGTACATAAAATCGTGCAATTTAATCGAAATCATTATAATAAGACCGAGTAGGTTAAACCGTACATAGGTACCTCATACGTCATTCGGCGATTCTAATCGTTACGTCCAATCACCATAACAGATTTCACGTACAAACGGTAAACGTACGGCGTTTAAAGGACACGGGGTACGCGAAGTCGCGAAAAACTATATCACAATGACGAAAGCGTGAATCAGAAAGACGAAAACTGAAAAAGTCGAAATAAAATCGGCGAGAACGTCGGTCGGCGGCCGTCTCGTTTAACGCGACGGCGAACGCAACGAAACAAACACATAGAAAACGAACACTACCGGGCGTAAAAAAACACGGAGTACTCGAAAAACACGACGGCGAGACCGTAAAACGCCAAAAAAATTCCAAAAAAGGGGTTCAAACGTCGAAAAGTGTTCGAAAACCGATGTATTCAGTAATAACAAAAGGTCGACTTCGAGATAGCGCGATAACGCGAAAAGGTGATAACGGGTCGGGAAAAAAATTCTAATTTTCGATTGGCTTTCTGCTAAAGTACTGGTAGCGCCGGGGCGGACAACGGGCGAACTGCTTCACGTTTTATTATATAAGACTAGCGGCTGGTGTGCCTCGATTCCAGGCTTGTAGAAGCCGCCTCCGGCGCCTTCGAGGGGGTCGAGTGAAAATCGTTTAAAGGGAAATTTGGTTGGAAAAGATAGTCGGGTGTCTAGAAATCGGTCACTAAAATTATTATAGAGTTAATTACTTTTGAGTGTGAGATATCAGTAATCAGTTATCATTCGGTGTAAAAGTTTGTATTGACGCTTGCCCGGTGCTTGTTTGAAATCAATAAGAATAAATGTGTACCGAAAAAGGTAATTGAGTGTCTAGCTATCAGTCATCATTTGGTGTAATATCGCTTCCCGTCGCCTGCCCGGTTCTTTTTTGTATGTAAAAAAAAAATAACATATCAAAAATAATTGAGCGTCTAGCTATCAGTCCTCAACCTGGGCAAATATAATATATTATACCATTTATACCTGGCTGAACAATTATGGATTGGATACGTATGGTATCGTTTCCCGGTGCTTTTTTGCATGAGAATAAAATAAATAAATAAAATAATGGTAATTGAGGGTCTAGCAATTAGTCATCAACCAGTGCGAATTGATAGTTGTGCTGGGCAATCCGCCTACGGCGGATTGTTATACCTCCTAACGTCGTAAGTCTGATGTTGTATTGTAGGAGAAAAAGTTTAAGTCGAACGAAATTTTAACGCCTTATATTTTGGGAAAATCGATTTATACACAACTAAATCACTTAGGTAGGCAATCCGACTGCGTCGAATTGCAGACTATGTGGGCGCAATTAATGATATCTAAATTTTTTATTTCCTAAAAATTGAATATACTTTATGTGTTACTAATACCCCTCAGGTAAGCAATCCGACTGCGTCGGATCGCGGACAATGTCAGTATTATGAGTTTAATAAATGAAATAGTCCACAATACATTTATTATATCATGTTGTTAATGTGTTATTTTTTTTATCTTTAAAATTTAAACTTGAAAGTTTTTAGTAGTTTTGCATAAAACTTTGATGAAGCTTGGATGTTCTTGTTAATTGTCTTTTTAATGTATTTATCTAAAATATGTCGTGCTTTTATTATATTATATATATGTATTGCCCTTAGTATAGAATATACACTATTTCAATATAGGTACCAAATTTATTAAATGAGTTAAATATTAATGTGCATCCTTGATCTATATTACTTTAATAAAAATACATTATAGCATAGTCTCTTAAAATATTACCCTAGTATTCCATACATACACATATTGTGTGTCATTAGGTAGGTACCAATCTTTTTTACAATATAATATATTATTTAGAAATATGATTAAATTTTTTTAAACATTTATTACCTAATTATTAATCTTTATTTTGTCATAAGCAAATTCAACATACTCAGTGTTAGTTAATAAGTACCATTACAAAAAAACATAATAACAAAGCTGATACTGAAACATATTATATTTAGCATTTGCAATATATTATGTGTTTGATTCAAATAGAAAATTAGTACCTACATAATTATTGAAATATTGTTTTTAATTAGTTGAGTAACCAGTAACTATTAAGCAATAGGAGCATTTAGGTAATTAATCTGAGTAGTATAAAAATCCTACCACAGTAAAATGATTTTATTTAATTTGGTAGTCTGCAATAATTATCTATATTATATATTATGAATAAAACATTCAATACTTGAATTTATCTCATCACATGATGTCAAATGTTGCTTTCTACTACAAAAACATACCACCGTTGCCATCAAAATCATATGTTTAATACATAAAGTGTTTACATACATAAAAAGAAAGATATAATATTTTATTTATCATTAATTAAGCACAGGTTTTGATTGATTTAATAAAAATTATAAAAATCTAACTACAGAATACATTTAGTATGTTTCTTAAAAATATGTACAATTGACCGTTAGTAATAAATATTAAATGTTATTAACTGACTCGACAACACAATTTAACAATAAGCCTATCACATATATAGTTTATAATATAGGTCAATTTTTATCTGCGAGCCAATGACAGTGACAATAGGAAAATCCATGACAAAATAAACAGGTATGACAGCAACTTTGTGATACGCACAAAATGGCTGACGCTTTGCTCCTTATCAGTACGTTTGTTATCATTCATTATTCAAATTCAAATTTAATTTAATTCAAAATTCAAATCATTGACAAAAAAATCAGTATATTATTATTTTATTAAACAATAAAAAACATTTTATAGACTAACATACCCTACTAACTCAGTATGAACTGTGAACACATAAAATATAGTTTATTCAATTTTTAGTTGGTAAATTTTTGTATTTTTTGTTTATCTTTTTTTTTAAACTGTTGGTCCATAATTTTCCTGTTCAGGTTATTTAATCTTATATAAGTTCGAGTTCGAATTAGGCATTGAATAACCTCTTCAGGTATTCCTAAGTATTCAATATGTGGTTTTACAGTTTTCATTAATTTTTTAAAAATGTTTGGCTCATTGGATAAATTGTCCTTGTGAATTTCTTTAAAATATTTTTCAAATATTTTTACAGCTTTAAATAAATCGTTCGACGGAATCTTCAAACTTCCTTTAGACATATATTTGGTCCAACTATTTAAATATCCATCATATGTGCCTATTAACTGTGGAAACTTATCAGAAAACCTATTTGCAACATAACCAGTCACATATTGTACACAATTCTCCTCAATGCTGTCAAATGGTTCTTCAATGTTTAGCTAAAATACACATGTAAGTAGTAATTATTAAAACCTTATTTGTTCCATTATTATTTATTTTATATTAATTCATTTATAATTAGGTACTTCAAACTGTTGTAAAATATCCAAGTGTGTTTGTGGAACTACTATTTGTCGAACTCCAACAGTAGATTCCAAATTGGCTACATCATCAGTGACAACTGTTTGGTCATTTTCATCGAGATTAGAATCAGTTATGATTGTACGTGTTAAGCAGTCGTTTTCTTCTAATAAGTTTGTTTCAATGCTCTGTTCAGTGTTTGTATTATTTGTGAACACAACATTTGAATGCTTTCCCAGTATAAACCATCTTAAGCTAAAGCAATTAAGGAACAAATTTACTTTAGCTACCCACCACATTTTTTGAATTTTTTTTTTTTTGAAAGAAACATATGTCAATTCTATAAGTTTTCAATATTATAAAATTATATAAATACAACATACCAATGTTTAAAGTCTAGGGCAGTTATATTTGAACTTGCACTTCCTGCCATACCTTTTAAATAGCTATATAAATTTTCCAATGCATCCTGATTTAACTTTCGGGTTAAAATATAAGAAATTCCATGTAATTCTTTTAAATCATCCAATAAATTCTTTAAAGATTTATTACATATCAAAATTCCTTAAAAAAATTGTGATTTATATTGTATTCAGATAAATATCATAAAAAAATATTGTATTTTCAAACCTTTTTGAAATGGGAGCAAATGTTGTTTCTTGTGAACTCTCATATTCTGTATAAAATTACTCATTTTGTTAATCAGTTCATTTTGATCTTTTAAATTTAGTCCATAACTTGCTGTACCATTATCAAACTTTTGCTGTGTATTAAATAAATCAAACCATTGATCAATCATAGAAATCATTTCTGCAGCCTATCATCAAACAAAATTGTGTATCATAATACATGAAATGGAAAATTCTAAAAAAGCTTAAATATAATTATTAATTAAAATTAACTATAACTCTTACATCTCGCCAATTATATTTATCTATATATTGCTGTTCACCACAAAAGGCAATTGCCTTTGCAACGCTATTTGATAGCAGCTGTACAGCTAATCGCACATTTATTCTACCGGGTCCTTCAACTAACAAATGTCTATCAGAAACTTTGTATGCAAATTTAAAATCATGTTTAGAATTTAAATTTATAAGTTCCTGAAATATATTTATCCCAACATATTTTCCATTTGGTAATACAAACCCTCTAAAAAATATATATATATAAATAATATCAGCCTGTTTTATCATTTTCAAAAATACATACTGATCAAGTAAATGATTTCTTAAAAGTTTCATTAAATGAGGAACATCTGCAAAAACATGGATTTTTCTCTGGGTACATGGATGTTCAAATGATGAATTTGTTATTGATATATTTAAATTTCTCCACAATCCAATATTGGATGGGCCCATATCATTGACTATAGCTATAGTATCGTAACCAATATCATGTAGCTCTTTAATGATATTGAATAACAATTCTTTTGTCATATTGGTGTCATAATCATAATATATGGGTTGCTTCCAATCTTTAACTAAACCTATAGTTATGAACGATAGTCAACAAAACTGATTATATTGAAAATTTTAATTTCATAATTTACCTCGAGCAATCACAGTTTGCACACGTTTATATGGGCCTAATACTTGCTCATTTTGTTTATCAAAACAAATTCTTTTTGATATGTACGTTTCATCAAAACTTAAAACCGTTAGTTTATCTATTTTACTAAATGACTCGCCTTGAAAACACAAATAATAGAGTTAAAAAAATTATTTTCTTAACTTTTTTATTATTTACCCTTAGCTTTCATGAGTGACATTACGCTTGTAAGTAAACCTGGATTCAAAGAAAATTTTGAAGCCCATGCTCGAAGTGTAGACATTCCTTAAAATGTGCATTTTTAAAATATTGTTATATTATGTTTTTAAAATAAATTATGAATTTATTAAGAACTATGTATGATACTATTGTTACTTAAAATAATTAAAAAGTCACTATCAGCAATAAAATATCTAATTAATAATAACCTGGTAGAGGAAAATTTTTCTTAGTTCTCAAGAACCTATACGCCTTTGGTGAAACACTCCTCAAGGTAATTGCTGACGAGATATCTTCAGGAGTCCACTTATAAGTTTTTTTTTTTGGATTAAGTAATAGTTGAATTTGTGTGGGTGTGAATAATTGATTCAGTTTATTTGAAAATTCAGTTTCAAACCTTTCATTTTCCAATTTCACAAATTGGTCATACCATTTAATTTTATTTTGTAAATGAAAAATAATTGTTTTATTCTTATCATTAATTTCAGAAAGTTTTTTGTTTTGGTTTTTAATAACTTCATAATCGCTTTTTAGCCTAAAAATAATATGTTTATTGCTGTTATACATAATACAAAATAACTATCTAATACCAGTGTATAATTCACTAGATAACTAACTCAATCTACTTTCTTAAAGTTTATAATATATAAGTTCCAAAGTATATAAAATGGTTCATAAGACATTAACATTAACGATAAGATAGGAAGATAGCAGATAGGAACAATTTGAAGCTACACATAGAAAAATACTGTATATTTTAATTACTTTCCACAAGATTTATTTTGTAAGCGCAATGTCAATATAATATAATAGCTACTATGTAAAACATTTAAAATTAAAAAAAAATACAATTCTATTTAAATACAAATATATATTATATTTTATTAATTTATCGAAGATAACAATGTAATATATAAGATGATTATAAAAACACAACATATAATCTATAACTAATAACATATATTCTTTAACTAATAACATATATTGGAATACATTTACATGAAAATATTATAATTTATATCAAAAGTGGTTGAGAAAAATTGATTAAAGTTGTTATGTATACGTATACTCCAACATAGAAAACTAATTCATGATCTTATTGGTATTTATTTTTTTGCATAAACCAATATAAATCATGAATCGCAGGTTTCAATGAAGGTAAATCCACATTAATGGTTCTATTCATCCTCAATGTTGTCCGTATTAAAACATATATGAAAATTTAAAAACGATTATAGTATGCATTATATTATATGAAATGTTATCACAAAAGATTAAGAAGAATACTTTTAAAATAATATCTTGATTACATACTTTTGAAATTCTTCGTTATTGTTTTCCAACATTTCATCCTCACACAAAGGCTCAACTTCAAGCTCATCGCATAATTTACTAAAATTAATTTCCAAGTTAGAACAACACTGAGTTTTTAGAGAAAAATCACTAAAACATAAAATAATAAAATTATAATTTATTAAAGTAGGTACCAATGCAATAATATTTAAAATGTTCACTTTAAATGGTTATTAATAAAAAAAAATTTACTTTGATTTAGAAACTGTAAAAGGACCAGAAGGTGTTCTTATAATAATAGATGATGGTGAATTTGATGAAGACATTCGGTTGTAAGGAATATCATCATAATAATATCCAAACGTGCTACAAAATTAAGATTCATAAAATATCTGTAAATCTTAAGCAGAAAGTTAAGATAAATGATGAAGTATATAAAAGTACCTCAATGGAATTGCATTTGGTAATAATCTTCTGCTAGTTATTGGTGAAAAACCAGCAGTACTTTGAACAAATGTCTTAGCAGCAAAACTGTCAGTAGAAAAATGATTACTGCATACTACACCTGAATTTATGATATAAAAATATCAAATGTTATATAGGTAGACAGAAATTTCAAAAATAAAATATTCTTAATACCCGTTTCAAAATTAACTTTTGTAACTTCAGATCCAAGTTTAATTTGATCGAACCATTTTCTACGCATCTCGGGGTCTTTAGGGAACTTATGAAGATGAATATTTGGAGGTTTTCTGTAATCTTTTTTCCTACTTCCACTGAAACACCCTTCGAAAGAACACATCGGCATTTTATAAATAAGTGCGAAATATAATTTATAATATTACTACAAGTCTTTAGTAAAATTGTAAAAATATTAAAAAAGAATTCGAACTTCGAAGAGTAATGACTATTGACTAATTTCGAAAGACACTTTTCATTTTTCAAAATATATCACTTTTATCACAAAACGAATTATGCATATTTGATAAGTCTTGTGATCAATTATTGACCAATGAGAAGTGGAGCATAACGTACGCCATATTTGCGCAGAAAATCATCAGAATGAAATATTGCTGTCATACCTGTTTATTTTGTCATGGGAAAATCAATCAATACAATATATTTAAGCATAGAAGCATAGGTACACCATTCGTGTAAATAATAATAATAATTAATAATAACATAACATAATTTTTAAAAATATAAATTCATCATTGCACTTTTATTGAAGAGTGTAAGTAAAATGCATAAGTAACTGTGTCTGTCTAATCTGTATTATGCATTCAAACAGCTTATATTTTATTTTCATAGTACTGCAGTATAATATAATATTATAATACATTTTAATAATAAAACAAAAGTGTGTGTAATGTACTCGTATTACTGTCTATGTAATTTTATTACCTACCTATAAGTAAGTGAGCAAGTTATATGTAATTACAACAATAAGTGAGCAAAGAATAACTATTCACTATAAACTCTTATACATATACAATCGTGTCCGTGGAATTTATTCTAATATTGTTGAATTAATATATAATAATAAATATAAAATTAGCTTCCCATTACATTTAGGTCAAGTTCTGTTTTGGTATATTCTAAAATATATTATAATAAAATAAAATGCACCAACTAATATTTGAAAATTGAAATTAAAGTATATTGTAAAACGGTGCCAAATTGAACAATATTTAAAATCAAATCAATAATGGCAATGTACCTATTAGTGTAATTAATTTTACCAAGTCTACCTCCTATTTAATATAATATATGTATATATGATACCTACCATATATAATAATAAAAATAATATAATATAATTATAATATGAAATAATAATTAGAATAACATGATAAAAAAAAAGTGAAAAAAAATGCAAAAATTATTCGCAGTGTTAATCAAAGCGCTGCCGGAATTACTGCCGAAGCGGGATTCGATCTCGTTACACCTGCCTAAATCCTATCCTATCCTAACGCCTAATCCTATCGACTACAGTATGAGTTGTAAACCGATGTCAAATCTCGAGCATTTAAACCGTTTCCGAACCGTCACTGAATTTGTGCTATACATCGTTTAATTCGTATTTCATAAGTTCATAACAAACACAGGCATTCTTGTTAATTTTCTTTTGAATATATTTGTAATCAATATCCGTTTTATGTGTATTTTATTTATATTCATATATATATGCCTATTATATATATATATGTATTTAACGACTTTTGTCTTACACCCATACGCTCGTCACGATCACACGACAGAATTTTGGTACGTATAACAATAATGTATACAACGCGAATATGGAATAACTCGAAAAAAGCTTTAAGATCCGTAGAAAAGTGAAAAATTAATAAATAATAATAATAATCGTATAGTTGTCCAACGTCGTCGGTTTGATAACCGGGCGGGCGCGATAACGGCAGGCCGCGGCGACCGGAGCGCATTCTTTTTTCCGTTTTAGGAACCGCTGTTAGTACAGCAAGAGCTCCAGGCGGGAATCGGGCCAACCTCTTCGCGTTTTATAATATAAGACTAGCGGCTGGTGTGCCTCGATTCCAGGCTTGTAGAAGCCGCCTCCGGCGCCTTCGAGGGGGTCGAGTGAAAATCGTTTCAAGGGAAATTCGGTTGCAAATGGTAGTCGGGTGTCTAGAACTCGGTCAGTAAAATTGTTATAAGGTTGATTACTATGAGTGTGAGATATCAGTAATCAGTTATCATTCGGTGTAAAAGTTTGTATTGAAGCTTGCCCGGGGCTTGTTTGAATTCAAAAAGATTAAATGTGTACCGAAAATGGTAATAATCGAATGTCTAGCTATCAGTCATCATTTGGTGTAATAACGCGTCCCGTCGCCTGCCCGATTCTTTTTTGTATGTTAAAAAAATTAATAACATTTCCAAAATTGTAATTGAGCGTCTAGCCATCAGTCCTCAACCGGGCCAAATAGATACCTGAGCAATTATGGATTGGATACATATCGTATCGTTTGCCCGGTGCTTTTTTGCATGAGAATAAAATAAAAAATAAAATAATGGTAATTGAGGGTCTAGCAATTAGTCATCAACCAGTGCAAATCGATAGTTGTGCTGGGCAATCCGCCTACGGCGGATTGTTATACCTCCTGACGTCGAAAGTCTGATGTTGTATTGTAGGAGAAAAAGTTTAAGTCGAACGAAATGTTAACGCCTTATATTTTGTGTAAATTGATTTATACACAACTAAATCACTTAGGTAGGCAATCCGACTGCGTCGAATTGCAGACTATGTGGGCGCAATTAATGAAATCTAAATTTTTTATTTGATAAAAATTGAATAGACTTTATGTGTTACTAATACCCCTCAGGTAGGCAATCCGACTGCGTCGGATCGCGGACAATGTCAGTATTGTGAGTGTAATAAGTGAAATAATCCACAATACATTTATTACATCATGTTGTTAATGTGTTATATTTTTTATCTTTAAAATTTAAATTTGAAAGTTATTAGTAATTTTGCATAAAACCCTGATGAAGCTTGGATGTTCGTACTAATTGTCTTTTTAATGTATTTATCTACAATATGTCATGCTTTTATTATATTATATATATATATATTTTGTCCTTAGTATAGAATATACACTATTTTAATATACCAAATTTATTAAATGAGTTAAATATTAATGTGCATCCTTGATCTATATAATAACTTTAATAAATACATTATAGCATAGTCTCTTAAAATATTACCCAAATATTCCATACATACACATATTGTGTGTCATTAGGTAGGTACCAATCTTTTTTACAATATAATATATTATTTAGAAATATAATTAAATATTTTTAAACATTTATTACCTAATTATTAATCTTTATTTGATCATAAGCAAATTTAACATAATCAGTGATAGTTAATAAGTACTATTACAAAAAAAAATAATAACAAAGCTGATACCAAAACATATATTTAACATTTACAATATATTATGTGTTTGATTCAAATAGAAAATTAGTACATAATAATTGGAATATTGTTTTTAATTAGTTGAGTAACCAGTAACTATTATACAATTCTTATGGTCATCAGTTTATGTTTTTGTTACAAATTAGTTCGATAATAATTTTTTTACAAACATATTATTAATACAAAATGTTATTGATTAACACACAAACACACATGTCAACGTAAGTAATATTAAAAATATTTATAGATATGTTTGTTATAAATTGTTGAAAATATAAAATTAGAATTATTTTATTTTATTGATAGGAGTATGTATTCTGTGAAGTGGTAAGCACTAATCAGCTCCTATTTTCTGGTTGATTCTTTATTCTGTACTACCTATAAGAATAAAAGAAGATCAGTATTAAAGTATGTATATAATATATAATGTAAGCTTGAATAATTATCAACATATTATATAATTAATCATAATAATTGTAAATAATTTACCAATATTTAGGTGTTTGCTGCAAGTATAAATGTTCGACATTAGTTACGAATTCACTGCAAAGCGAATCCGCATCCAGAGAGAACCACGTGGAGGTTGTCGAACTTTCTCTCCGTTGTATGTCACACAGACAACTTGTATCACACAGATATATCACACAGATTTATCACACAGATTTATCACACAGATTTGATGTTCACGAAGTTCTTGAAGACTTCATTGTACTGCTTGTAGGACTTCTCTGTACACAATGTTCTTAGTGACAAATCTTCCACGATCGTCACCAAACATACCAATTCTAATGGATTGAGAGTTCCTCACTCTTGAAAAGGCTACGTACAGTTGTCCGTGCGTGAACACCGGTGAAGGCAGAAGCAATCCAACTCTATCGAACGTTTGACCCTGTGACTTGTTGATGGTCATTGCAAACGACAAACGTACGGGAAACTGTACTCGCCGCATTATGATGGGCAGGTCATCTTCGCCACTCGACGTGAGTGGTATTGCAGGTATGATTATATCATCCTGTGCACCACCAGACAACATCCTCGCCTTGAAGTTGTATCGTCGCAGTTCAGTGACAACCAATCTCGTTCCGTTGCAGAGACGTCTCTTCGAATCTAGATTCCTAAGCAACATCACAATTGAACCTACCTTTAGCGTCAAGTTGTACGGCGGCAGTCCGTCCGGTTCCAGAGTGTTCAGGAACTCTGTAGGATAATTAGCCACTTCATCGGGGTCATCGACCACCACAGTGTCTATGGCCGTATAACTCTGGTAAGCTCCGTCAATGCGCTGTAACACCGTACGGTTGACCTGCCTGCATTCGTCATTCCTGGGACATAAAATTATTTTCCGAGCAAATTCGTCGATGTTGGCCAACGACATTTGTTGCGGAAAAACAAAATCAATCAAATTAGCGACATCGCATACCATTTCCCGGGGGATTTCTACGGTGTCCCGAACACCATCGACCTCTGGCAATTGGCCGTTGCCGAGCTGAAGCAACCAAGCCGCAAAGTCCACGTCGTTGTCGGCGCGCATGTTCCGCGTCAGACTGAACTGTTCCAAGTCACGCCACAAACAGTTGTATTTGATCGACGACCTGACGATGTCACTCCTCGTCCCCCTGCGCACGACAGGCAATATTTGTCTGAAATCACCGGCGAACAGTACCGGTTTACCGCCGAACGGCAATTCCGATCCCATGATGTCCTTCAATAACCTATTGACCACCGTGAGTTGTAGTCCCGGAGACATGGGCGCTTCGTCCCAGACGATTAGTGCCGCGTCACGTATCCTCTGACCACGCAACGACTGCATGGTGATGGTCGACGTCGAATCGTCGGTCAGCGTACCGAACGGCAATCCGAACGTCGAGTGCACCGTCATGCCGCCGTCCATGAGCGACGCAGCGATTCCTGTAAAAGCCACAGACAACACGGATCGCCCTTGGTTGCGAAGCGACCATATGAGGCATCCGTATAGTGTCGTTTTACCTGTTCCTCCGGGGCCGTCGACGTAGAAGAGTTTGGCGACGTTTCTATTGTCGTCTACGGCCGCCATCACACGATCGAACACTGCCCGTTGTTCGTCGTTCAAGTTATCCAATTGTTCGGCCCAGCGTACCGCCACGTCTATTGCATCGAACATGTCGTCGTCCGGGTCTTCTTCCAACAGTGCGACGTCCGGTAGTGGCAAACCGTAGTCCGCGAGCGATTTTCCGTGACCCCGAAGCAGCTGGTCGATTGCGTCCAGACACGCCGCTCTCGCGCGGTCGACGTCTCGCAATCGGTGATTGAAGTCCTCCATCATGTGTGCTTCGCTTGCCTGATACAACGCTAACGGGTTTGCGGTCTCGCAAAACAATAGCATCGTCACGAACAGGTAACGAAGCTGGGCCGGAGTGTCCAATGTTGCAGATTCTGCCATGCACGCCAGCAGAGCTCGGTCGTCTTCCAAAAGTCCCATCGCGACGGCTGCTGCCCCGTAGGTTGGATACTCTACCCCGTCTACTGTCCTCATGTCCCGGAAAGACTGTGGGCCTCTCTTGTGCAGAAGTAGCAGTCGCAAATGGAAACGATCTCGATCAAGTGGGTTGACGACGTACATTCGCGCCAACGTCTCGTACGTCACCTGTCTTCGCCGTCGTGACCACATTCTACGCGTCGCGTTCCAAGTGTAGTGTACCGGTATCTCTTGGTACAGGTACTGTCTAGCTTCGACGTCGGTCGTGTTGAGCTCGAAGAAGGCCGTGAGTTTGGTTCGAGCCAGGGCGGCGTTTTGCACCCGCTCTAGTACCTGCCCAGGTTCAAAGTACACATTGTGATAGTTTTCCAGGTGGACTGGAAGTCTGACGATCGTATGACTCCTATTATGCATTTCATACGAAAACAACCTCCAAACAGCTTCTGGCGGACTGACGTACCGCGAGTTTATGTAACTGCAATCATTAACAACATATATCATAATCAAAATATAATAATACACATCTAAAACATATAAATGTGATTGGATATCCATTGCAATGCCAATAGAAAATACATATAATTTAATATAAATAAATAAATAATTAATGTTAATTTAACATTGTATGAAAATATCTAATAGGTTAAAGTGTAGTAAATTAATATATGAGTAGTATGCAGCAATATGCAATGTTATTATAGTTGTCAATTGTTATGGTTGTAGTTTATTAAACTACTTTTATATTAAAAATAAATCCTACATTTTCATGAAACGAATTGCTAATTTTATCTAAGAAAAATGTTATATATAATATAATTTAGTGTACATTGTATATGAACATCAAAGAAAATAACAGTTATAAACAATATGAATCAGAAAGGTAGAATAACAATTAAATTAACATTAGTGAGATTGATACAAATTTAAAATAATTTTAGTAGACCTTTTTGATAATATTAATACCATTTTTGTTTTATTATTTAATATTATAAGACGCCTAAGTGTATTGTATTGAAATAGAAATAAAAAAAAATAATAACAAATATTATTCAATAGTAATTACCATGCAATCTGGTTGCAGTTTGATATAATAAATAAAATAGTACAGTACATAAGAATGTTTAATTTTGTGTTTTGTATTTGTTTGTTACTTATAATATCATCATTGATTTAATGTAGTCAACTTAAGGTAATATATAGTAAGAAGTATTACAATATGTACCTAAAAATGACATGTAAAATGTTATTACGGTGCACTTGATAATACTAAATCGTCAAATTATAAAAATTGTTTTTATGTAATGTATTTGTGTAGCAGTGAACGTCAATCAATTAAATAAATAAGTATATTTTAAAACATTAAAAAATAAATTAAGTTAAAAATAAACTAACACAATAATATTACTTAATTGTAATTGTATAAACTATAAGTTTAATTAATTCACATACTTTTCTATTTCATCTCCATTCCAGACTTCCAAGGTAGCCGCGTCATGGCCTTTGTAGACGTATTTATATAAATACATCACGCTCTTAATAGTAGAGCACACCTCAACGTTTATGTGTGCGTCATACTTGACCAGCAAGTATGGGTTGTGTGGGACAACAAACTCATTGCCGACAGGGTGACCTCTGATGTTTGCCACAAGTCCGTTGTTCGGTCTTCGATAAGTCGGATAACCACTATCTGAAACGTACACAGTCTCTTCGCTGTATTCTTTGGGATACTTCTTTGAACAACTGTTATCAATCATACACGGACTGTTGCGGTTGAGTTGTCCACACGGTCCGTGAATCATGTGTGACTTCACACTGTCAAATAGGCGCATTTCAGTAGCAGGGTCAGGCAAGTAGGCACACACAACATTGTCAACGTCGTCGGCTGTAAGCAACTTGCTGTCCTCGTGCAAAATTATGAGTATGTGTGCATGTGGAAGACCACGTTTCTGAAATTCAATTGTGTACACATAAGCATCTACATTACCAAACACCCTATTGACCGTTATATCATGCATTAGCTCCTTTAGTTTTGCATGGAACACCCTCGCCACCAAATCGGGTCTGTCGTTTGCCTTCAACCAACTTGGAATGTTGTCTACTATCTCTGGCCACCTAGGGTTACACGTAAACGTTATGAACAGGTCAGGCTTTCCATACTTACGCACAATGGCCATCGCGTCGTGGTAACATTGTTTCATGTACCGAGGGCCACCTACAAACGTTGATGGTAGAATGGTCCTGCGTCCGACAGGGCCGATTTCGTCGACGTGGAGCTGTTGGTTTATGTGGTCCACAAGGCCCCGATAAGCATCAGCAAAGAGCGCTCTCTGATTGTCTCGAGTGTAGCGCAAATTGTTTGCTTCCATGCGAACGTACTGATCACACATGTATTGCTGTAATAAAAAACCACCTGCATGTATTAAACTAAATGTATGGCCTTCATTTCCATTGCTATTGGTTCCAGTGTATCTAATGGCCAGGCGGTAACACACAAACTCCCTGATAGTGTTCCTAACGCGAACCGCGTTCCGGCGGTTGCCCTCTTGTAGCAGGTTGTAATGCCAGCCAGTTTCTCCGTACGGGAAGAACAGTGGATACAGCATTGGATCTGCGTGAGATGAGCCTGCTGATATATTTTGCATTCTGTGATTTGGGTCAATTGGATTTGAGTCATAGATGACCAGATCGAGGTTCCCTGGTGGTAGACCATCTTCACCAACAAAGACAACTGCTACTTCGTTCACATGAGCAGCTGGTTGATTGTATCGCCGTGGGTCATTGTTTGGGTCGGCGATGATGTGCATGGTCACCCTCCTTGGTTGCAACATGGGATTGACAGCAGCAGCATCTTGTTCCCTCTGCCATACTTGTCGCATGTTTCTGTAAAAAATTAATATTGTTTTATTATTAAGGCCACATGATATATTCACATATATGTACAGTGTAATAATAAACATTTGTATGTAGCAAATAATAATTAATAATATCAGAGTCAAGTATAACATATAATAACACAATACATATATAAGTATTATTTGGTACTGACTCCTATTGTTAAAAATATGTATATTATATAACAGTTTGTGTAATACAAAAACTGGTAGGTATTTAATATTTATAAGGAAAAAGTAGCTTAAAGTTAGTAAGCTAAAATCTAAGTTAGTTAGGTAAAAAAAAATTGATGCGGTAGTATGCATGGTATATATTATAAAATGTAGTTTAAGTAAAACCCGGTAAAATCAATATAACTCTAAGTCTCGTTAGTTTAGTGTTTACATAATACCTACAGAGTGTTACAACAATTTCAATGTGAATAATGTATAAGGTGAGACTTACAGTTAGTTTATAAGCAAGAATATTAGCTATGATAGTATACATGTTTTGTGACATTTGTTTAATCATGGTCTTAAAATGTTGGTTTCATAAACAGGGGGTATTCATTAATATGTAATATATTATAGTACTTGTAGGTTAAAGCTGTGAATATAATAACAACAATTGCAAGTGCCATTAGGTAAGTGAGACCCAAATGTCTCAGATACAAAAATAAAAATAAATTAGTGTACAAATACTCATATGACTTAAGTAGGTTGGTGTAACATAAAGAAATACCTTAAAGTACTGTACCTATTAAGGTAACAATCAACACAACAGGCCCACAGTGCACTAAAGTGACATTAAGTAATAAGATATATACAATAACAATGAAATCAGTCAATTTAAAAAAATATGCTAATCTAATTATTTAATTTACCTACATATTATGATATATATATATTTTTTTCATAAATTAAATAAGCTATGAATGTTAATATTATAATTATGGTTTATGTTAAGTTCTGTAAGGCAAAGTCACACAATAATATTGTTGTATTATTATCAAACACAAATGATGTATTGCTCTTAATGTATTAGCACATTTTGTATGTATTACTTGTTTGAAAAATAATTTTAATCAATAATATTATTACAGTTATATGTATGCAAGAGTAAACTGATCAAAGTATAGTTAACAGTATAGTAAAATATTTATGTTATTTGAAAGTGTACTGATATTGTTAAAAACATATTATTTAGTATAATACAAAATTAAATAATAATGAGCTTAGAGCTATGAAGTAAATCTTGTTTGATACAGTACACACTGTATTTAATTAAATTAAAATCAAAAAACTAAAATATTAACTATACTAAGTGTATTCAGTTTTGTGTTACACAATACATACATAATCATAAAAGCAGAGACGGGAATAGTGAATATGATATTGTAAGGAGCTGTAGGAATTTATCTTAAAACTTAATATTTGTTTTTTCTTAATGAGCGGTAATGTAAACTATGAATATTTAAATAAAAATGTTATACTACAGTCTACACGAATGTGTATTAAATAAATTATTAACACTGTATGACCAAAGTCGTTTGTTATATCATATAGACATCATATCATATATACCTAAAAGTACAATACCTATAAGGTGACAATGAACTCAACATCATGCTTATCTAATTGTTTTTTTTTTTTTACATAATGAAATGTAAAAGTTATATTTTAATTTGATAGTTAATAAATTTTATAATTTAAACATAATTATTAATAAGTTTAATGTATGTATGTGTTTAACTAAAATTATAATTTCAATATATTACTCGAAAGCCACTGCGAATGGATTGTTTCGTCGCAAAAAATTATCTAAGTCTGCCAGCAAGTCCTCCATTAGTGGTTGTTGGCGTGGCTGTTGTGCCATACGGATCTGGTTGGCTGCTCCGGATTCAATAAAATACAACTCACAGTACCTTGGTTGCATCAGTTCATTTCTGACAACATCATTACTAATCCTTCGATATACCTGACCATGAACGGTGAACACTCTCGGTCCATGACCTGGCAAACGTCTTGGGTTAAGGTCAGTGGAGAACGCAGCAAATGCCAGAGTGTTGTTGTACCGACGGATTTCTTTTCTAAAATGCTTAGCTACCTGTGAATCATCAACTAACAAACGAATTAATAACTCAGGTGGTTGACCCAACACACGTTCTCCTGTAATGGCCATTTGACCGTTATTACAACATGTTGTAAAATGATTCCTGACTGTACGCTCGCAAGAGAAATGACGGGCACCACAGTGCGTACAGACGTCATCCAATGGTCCTATGTCATGACGTTCCGGAAGTTCATATTGAATGCCAGCCAGACGGTCTCTCATGGGCACATTAGCTCTGGGAACACCCGGAGGAATCGGCACAAACTGTAATAAAAATGAGTTTATAAAAAAAAAAAATTTTTGATCAATATTGATTGTAACATATGAGATATTTACTGACCTCTTCATCGACGTCTGGTAGTAAAACGTCGAATATATCCCTGAATTCAAATACTGCCTCTGCGTCAGCAGGCAGTACATCGACAAACTCAATGTCACCTTGTATCACTTCCTCTGGTGGCAATGGGTCTTCATCTATGTCCATCACTACTTCATCCATTTGCACTTCAACGGCTTCAATGTTATCGTCATCCATTTGGACTTCAACAACTTCCATCTCCATTTCATCGTCATCAGCCATTGCCACGTCCGCTTCTTCTTCGCCGTCTGGTGCTGCAATCTCCAAGACTGGTTGAACTAACTATAAGATCAAAGGAGGTCAGTATTAATGTGTGTGTAATAACCTATATTATTAATATAATATAATATAATATAAACTTAAACATTCAACAAATGTGTTACAACGATAAACTGTATACCAATAAAATGACTTAACAAACATATAAGAATGACCTCACCGCTAGGGAATGTAATAACTAATAAACACGACATATTAAAGAAATAAAAAATAGTTCCATAAAGACTAATCATAAATTAGTGACATTTGAACACCACATCATAGTGAATTAGGTACACTTAATAGTTAAAACTGAATATAGTTTAATAACAATATTTTTTTAAAAATTATTTTTTGTAATGTACAATACATTTATGATATTAACAAAAGTATTAATATTATATTTACACTTCAATTAAAAAGTATGCAAGATATTTTCTTAATGCAATGAGTGCTTTGTAATTTAACAACACATTGTTAAATTAATAAAAAAAATAATTAACTTAATACAATCATAATAATCTAATATATTAAGGTATTAATATGTCGTTTAGTATAACATTGAAATAATAATAATGTCATTTGAATACCTAATAATAGGTAATAAAAATATGTGTACAATATATCTACCTATAAGATCAAAGGAGGTCAGTATTAATGTGTATGTAATAACCTAATGTAATATAAACATTTAACAAATTTGTTACAATGATACTAAAAATACAGCATGTTATTGTCACAAAAAAAAAAAAAAATTATTATACACTTACTATAGATGGCACCGCTCCAGGTAACAGGCGGCAGTAATATGCTCCAACTATGTAATCACGACCAAGTACAAAATGTCTCGAGCACAGCTTTGAGGTGGCAAATATTCGTCGTGGATTTACACCATTGTTTTCAGCAAACAACACCCACAGACGCCTCAGTTCGTCATTCGCTGGGAACCTAATGTAACCATAAAGTTATGAATAGTTGTAGTGTATGGCTAGAGTATTATAATAGTATAAAAGGCCTTATGATATTATGTAGAAATATATAGTAACCTGTGCACAGAAACTCCGTCAACGCCATCGACGTTTCCGCAGATCACACACAATTTGACCATGGTGATGTGTCTAAAAGAACACATTTTAAATAAAATAAAAAATAGCATTATATCGAAAACGTAATAAACGTATTTATTAATTAAAAACGCGTTTATTTATTTTGACATATAATAATTAATATGTTAATAAAAAAAAATATAGAATAAACAGTAAACACTCGGCGTCTTTACACCGTATGTTGTTATCAGTATGTTATCAGTGGAGGTAATACCGCAATACGGGAATTCCAAGAGTTGTGTGTTATTTTTAGAAAAGCTTTAAATATTATGGAACATAATATAGATGAAAAATAATGCTTACGAAATGTTACAAACCAAACGCATAAGAAAATGGGATATCCGTAATAACAGAAATAATATATGCCCGTGAAAAAAGTGCAAGGTAACGCGCGACATACGTAACGGGAATGTAATTCCACCACACCACATCTGAAATAATAGTGGAAAAAGTAGTTGTCACATGAAATTGCCACATTCTCGAAATACCACGTATGGACTTGGAGGGAACACGCTCGGGTAGTAATCCGCGTTGCTCTCAAAGTTGGGCGAAAAAGAAATTATTGGGCGACTGTAATGAATAGGTATATACGCGGGGTAGATGCACCAATTAAGCGTTAAGCATTAAAATAATTAAATTTGTACTCACCGGTTTCTAAAACGTTCAACGATGTAAGAAAAAAAATAAATAAATAATGAAAAAAGTGTGCAAATTTAGGTGTACGTTAATATGTACGTAATGACAAACGTATTGCACAGACGCTCGTCGTGGTAGGTCAAAAGTCGACTGAAGTAGCGAGTAGGAGAACCGGACCCGGCCCGGTTTCGTGACGCTTTTCGTCCTCTACTCCACCACCGCACGGTACCAATGCACCAGTATTACCAAATGTTACCTACCGCAAATATAATTTAATTTGTCTATCATATTATTTTATTATTATTGTCATCTGTCACCGATGGACGACCCGCTGTTTTTGTGACCAGTGCCGGCGCTAGAGGAAGACAAATGGAACAAATGTCCAGGGCCCCTCGATTTTTAATTATCGTCTTAATACCGTGAGATACATTGACATTTTACATAATTACAATTTAAATTATAAGTCTATAAATATATTATTCTATACTACACATCACACATATATAATATTATATATAATGGGGTACTCTGAGGAACCCAATGGCTAATACCTTGTTCAGGGCCCCGCAATACCTAGCGCCGGCACTGTGATACCAGTAAATACGTAATGTGCAATTCGCGGCTTAGAAGAAAATTGTCTTATGAACTCTATAGTCTATATAGTGTATTCATTTGACATCGAACAACTGAAGTGAGTACACGTTTTTTAATTATATTTTTCCACGTGGTTTTTTTTTTGGACGACTTTACTTAGGATAACTTTTTTTTAATATTACAGCATCATGGACGGAATGTTCAGATTTAATAACTGTACAAATTGCAGGGTGACGGTGTCTGCGCCCGTCACCCCTGCTAACGGCAGTGGTATAGTTAAAAGTATGTATGAATATTATTATATATAATAATATAAATATTATGTATATTATAATATATTGCAATGTATACACTTCTTTTTCAGTTTGCTATAATTGCCGAAAACCCGGGCACCAGGCTCGTGACTGTACGTATCTTTTGTATTTATATATGTGTATATATGTTACACGTAAGAAATACGTCTAAATTATTATTATTATTATCTAGGCAAAAAGCCAAGAAGTCGTGGTGGTGCGCCGCGCCGTGAAGAACGCCGGTTTGCGGCACGCGAGCGCCGCAATGAGGCGCGGAATGAGCGGTGGGCGGCGGCACGTGGTCAGCGTCGTGAAGCGGCCAGCCGCGACGACCGGAGGAGCTCCTCAGCCCCTCGCCAGCGGTGGCACGTGGACGTGTCCTCACGCCAGCGTCGGGACTCGGACGGGCCCCCACGTGAGTGGTGGGACCCGGACGCGTCCTCACGCAGGCGTCGGGACTCGGACGGGGCACCACACCGACGGCGGGACCCGGACGCGTCCTTGCGTCGGCGTCGGGACTCGGACGGGGCACCACGCCGACGGCGGGACCCGGACGCGTCCTTGCGTCGACGTCGGGACTCGGACGGGGTCCCACGCCAGCGGCGGGACCCGGACGCATCCGAACGCCGACGTCAGGACGTGGACGTGGCCCCACCCCAGTGGCGGGACCCGGACGCGTCCTTACGCCAGCGTTCGGATTCGGACCGGACCCTCACGCCACCACTACTACGGGACCCGGACGCGTCCCCACGCCAGCGTCAGGACCCGGACGCGTCGCCACGCCAGCGAGGGCTGAGCAACGCGTCGTCTGTCGCTATTCGTGTGGCCGCCATTCACGTGGACGTAAGTAATAATAAAAATATTTATTCATGTACACATATATATTTGTTATAAATTGTTGAAAATATATAATTAATAAATTCATTTTTTTTTTTATAGGAAGATGTATTTTGTGAAGCGGTAAGCACTAATCAGCTCTTATTTACTATTTCTTTCTATTTTGTTGTTATTTTTCTAATATGTTATGTTTATTTTTTCAGAACAATTAATTATTAATTATTATAATAATAATAATAAAATTTATCTACCACACTTATTTATATGTGTTTTTCTTTAAGGGTATTCCTAGTGTAAGACATGATATCATCATATGTATGTATATATTTATATAATATGTATATTATTTAATTAATGTTTTTTGGTTATATATACATACCTACACATACAACTGACACATATACAGCAAAGCATAAGTTCGATCAATTCAGATATTTGTGTAGCCTATAGGTCATTTTAAATGAATCATCATTGAATCGATAGAACATGTTAATTTTAAGGGCATTCGACACCGTGATGTTCTATTTTTGTCTAACACACGCGTGACATAGGATTTTAGACGGATTTTTTGCCAATCATACCAATTGATCCAATGAAGCGATAAGAATTCTAAAAAAATTTGTTTGATTAGATTGTCATTGAGTCTACTTGAAATTGACTTTCCCAGATTTTTGACTTTTTGATTTTAACTTCTCCAAAAATTGAAATACGGAAATTTTTAATTACTCTTTTTTTACATAATTTTCTTAGAAATTTGGAGGAAAATATCAAAAATGTGAGAAAGTCGATTCCAAATAGACTTGACAACAAATTCAAATCTGTTTTCAGAATTCTTATCGCTTCATTAGATCAATTGGTATGATTGGCAAAGGATCCGTCTAAAATCCCATGTCTCGCGTGCATTAGACAAAAACAGAAAATCACGGTATCGAATCCCCTTAAGAAATCAATTTATTGAGTGTCTGCAACGTTTTATTGTAGGTAAGGTTAGTGTTGATATTTAGCGTTTGGTAATGGTATTGGTACATCAATAGTTTTATGTTTACTCATTATTATTATGATTCTCACAGTATAATAGTAATATAATATATATTATATAATAAATGTAACAACGTTGTGATCAACATTTGACACACCAAGTTCCTATTGAAACTCCTAGGTACCTACCTATGAGTTAAAGGTATTGTAATAACTGTATTGCAAATATTAAGACAAACAAATTAACTCTTAACAACACTTGGTAACATGTAATCTGCCTAACGTACCAAACTCTTCGAGTGACTCTTATTAATTAAACATATATCAGTTATAAGTTAATGTACATAATACATATATACATAATATCATACATTTTATATTATATTTTAAAGAAATAGGTAAATAACAGGTATATATTTATTATAATATAGGTATTACATTGCTATAAGCTATCACGTGTAATACATTTTTGCATGCCAACAACAGTATGCAGTCAGTATGCAGAATAATACTTATAGTATGGTATATTTTTAATAATTTTTTAGGTATTATAAGTAAAGGTGGAATTTTATTGTTACTACTACTACTACTACCTACTATTTATTCATAATAATAATAATAATAATAAAATAATCAATCATAATCTAAGCATGATATAATAAATAAAAATAAATTCATCATTGTGCTATATTGAACAATGTAAGTAAAATTCATTAACCCTATTCTCATCACAGGGTAAGTACTCATGTAACATATATATTATTTAAACAAATTTAACCTACTCAGTGTAGCTATAATAACTACTATTACAAAAAGAATTTTAACACTGATGCCAAATTGTATATTTTACATTGAAAATATATTATGCGTTTGATCCAAAAAGAAAATTAATACATAAATATTAAAATATTGTAGCAAAATAACTATACACAAATATTTATATTTTTTTAGTTGAGTAACGGGTTAATATTATACAATAGGATCATAGGTAATTAATCTGTATAATGTATACAGATCCTACCACAATCTTACCACAGAAGAATGTTTTTATTTAAGGTGTTTGTCTGCAATAATTAAATAGAATGAAATATATTATGAGTGCAACATACAATACTTGAATTTATCTGCTCACATGATGTCAAACGTTGCTTTCTAGTCAGTTTCTACTACAAAAATATCCTATCAGCAAAATCTTATGTTTAATACAATTTGCATTATATGGTGTTTATTAAAACATTTAAAATATAATGTTATTACCATACACACTATAAATAAAAATATAATACTTTATTTATGAAGCACAGGTCAGTATGTTTCTCAAAGTTATGTACAATTGACCTTTAGTAATAAATATTAAATGTTATTAACTGACTCAACAATAAGCCTATCACATACATAGGTATTGTCAATTTTTTTTAAATTTTGTTTTAAAATACAAATATAAAATTTGCTTCCCATTACATTCAGGTCAAGTTCTGTTTTGGTATATGTATATTGTAAAACGGTGCCAAATTGAACAATATTTAAAATCAAATCAATAATAGAAATGTACTTTGGCAAGTCAACCTCCTATTTAATATAATAAAAAATAATATAATATAATATAATAATAATATAAAATAATAATTAAGAAAGTTAATTAAGAAAAGAAGTGAAAAAAAAATGCAAAAAATGATTAGCAGTGTTAATCAAAGCGCCGCCGGAATAACTGCCGGAACGGGATTCGATCTCGTTACACCTGCCTAAATCCTATCCTATCCTAACGCCTAATCCTATCGACTACAGTTCGAGTTGAACACTAACGTCAAATCTCTAGCACTTAAACCGTTTCCGAACCGTCACTGAATTCGCGTTATACATCGTTTTACTCGTTTATTTCGTATTTCATAAGTTCATAACACACAGACATTCTTGTTAATTTTCTTTTGACTATATTTGTAATCAATATCCGTTTTACGTGTAATTTATTTATATTCATTATTATTATATATATATGTAATATATACCTATATATGTATTAAACGACATTTGTCTTACACCCAAACGCTCGTCGTGATCACACGACAGAATTTTGGTACGTAAAATAATAACGTATACTACGCGAATACGGAAAAACTCGGAAAAAGGTATAAAATCCGTAATAATAATATAATAGTAATAATCGTATAGTTGTCCAACGTCGTCGGTTTGATAACCGGACGGGCGCGATAACGGCGGTAACGTAACTACGGTTAGTACACCTAGCGCTGGCGGTAAACGGGCGAACCATTTTTCACGTTTTATAATATAAGACTAGCGGCCCGTGAAACTCGCTTTGAGTGAAACTCGGTGTAAGTGAAAACCCTAGGACGGATGGAAGAGCTTGAAAGCAGAACGTTTTTAAAAAAGGAAGATTTGGTGGTACTGCGAGTCTTCTATCGGGATGATAAGGCGGGTGTTGTCGAGAATTGATAAGACGTTCGCTTGTTTGGCGGTCTTCTTTTGAAAGTGAAAAATTTTTGAAAGCTGAGACGTAGAATTTTGAGTGTCTAGCTATCAGCCCTCAACCGGTATAAATAGATTCCTGGTTGGGGAATCCACCTACGGCGGATTGTCTAACCTCCTGCCTTCAAAAGTAGGAAAAAATGTTTAAGTCGAATGTTGTCGTTTGAGCGTTGAATAATCGGTAATAACTTGTGATAATAAATTCAATGCAACTATAACTACCAGGTAGGCAATCCGACTTCGTCGGATCGCGGACTTTGTGGGCGGAATTGGTGAAATAATAAGAACTATTCATTAACTCTCATTTCGAAATATGTTATGTACAAATATATTTTATACATTATGTTCCCTCGGAAGTCGATAGTCGGGTGTTGATATGCTCGTAAAAAAGTCAGAGGTAAATCGCGTGTTGAATTTTAGTAGTCAGCAATCAACGGGGAAAATCAATTATGATACACAACTAAAGTAATCAAGTAAGCAATCCGATTGCATCGAATCGCGGAGAATGTGGACGGATAGTTGAAATTGTATTGAATTGTATATTATTATGTATTGAATATACAATATTAACAACATTCATAACACGGGAGTTACAATTTGTAATTTATTCTATTAATTTACAGAAAAAGAAACTGTAAATACGGAAGTAAATTTAATCGTGTATTTAATCATAATAAATATAAAACAAAATATTTCTGAAAAAATCGAAAAAAAAATGCAAAAAATCTGGGCGGCCATGTTACGGAATGTGCCGCCGCTAATTCCGCCGGGGCGGGTTTCGTTCTTGCTATACCTGCCTATTTTAATCATGGGGACCTAACGCCTAAACCTATCGACTACAGTTTGAGTTGTTATATTCTGTCAAATCTCGAGCATTTAAATAGTTTCCGATCCGCAACGAATTTTGCGTTAAGCACTGTTTTTCTTGTGTAATTAATATACTTCGTACGTAATGAGAGTTGGATATTTTTATTAATTGTCTTTTACATGCATTTGCGAACAATATCTTTTGACATATTGTAATTTTTTACGTGTATTACATTCATTTGTAATATTAATTTAATAATATAATAATAAAGAATACAGTTTTTGGATTAACCAAATTTATTCAAAAATTTAAATCCTCTAAAACTATACTTAAATAGTCTACATTATTAATATAAATACTTCAGGCAATACATTAAAGTCAAATTCAAACTTATTTATTGTTAGTATTAATATTATTTATCAAACATTTTTATTTTAATTCGATGTCATCGTGACTGATTACTACTATTATATCATATTACCTACTGCATATTGTATGCATAAACATAATAACAAAGTCGAATGGCAAAATGTAAATTGTACATAACATGCAATATATAGCAATACACAACACCTTGGTTGTGTGTGATGACATATTTAATATATTTATCATACTATAGTGTATACACTAATTTAATGTACCTCAATTCTTATAGGAACCTGATCACTATAATTCCAAATTATATACAAAATGCATGTTACAAATGAAATTTATATAACTACTTTTGTTCTTTTCTAGGCCAATGACCTATGTGGTCGAAGTGTTTATTTATAAATAAAAAAAAATTCAATTTAAAATATTGCTATAGGTATAATTACCATTTATATTTGTATAGTTATATTATTTATGTTTATTATTTTTCATTGTATTTTTTTTATACATATTTTTATTATAAATACATGTATCGTGTTAGATATTATGTAAATAAAAAAATATAATTGAGGTAGGTATTCAATGTTTTAAATTGTTTAAAATTAAGAATTAATGATCAATATAATATTTTTAAAAGCCTTTGAAGTATAGTAAAACTTATTTTTTGTCATGTACCTATTACTATTAATATAATAAATTTATAAATTGTTTATATTCTAATTAAATATGCATATAATAAATGAATAATACTTACATAAGACATGATAACAACAGTCTTAACAAAACATTAATGTTTGCAATTTATTAATTGTGTTCTCGATTCAAAAATAAAATTTTTATATAAACACACCAATATTTAATTATCAGTTTTTGATTTATTAGGTAGATAAGAATTATACAATAATAGAAAAATTCATTAAATTTAACTAAAGATAAATTATTTTATAGATTGTAAATACCTATATTCAATTGTATAATTTAAAATATTTACTATCAGACTATAGAACTATTTAATTACCTTTCATCTGTAACTTAAATGGTAGCTATTAAATTAAATTAAAAAATTTAAAATACTTATGGTTGCTAATCAATTCTTTTGAACTTACCAAATGTTTGATATTGCATAAATTATATCATATAAATAAAAAAATTTAATCGAGGTATTCAACGTTTTAAACCCTATAAAATCATGAATCAATGATCAATATGATACTTTTAAAAGTTGAGCCTTTAAAGTATAGTCAAACACATACTTATTTTTAGTAATTAATTATTATTAAAATAATTTATAAACTATTTATATTCTAATTAAATATGCACAAAATAAATGAATAATACTATTAAATGTGGTTGAACATTGTAAATGGTTAGTATAAGATATAAAAACAACATTCTTAACAAAATTTTAACGTTTTCAATTTATATATTGTGTTCTCAATTCAAAAAATAAAACGTATATAATACCTACACATAAATAATTATCAGTTTTTGTTTTATTCGGTAGAAAACAATTATACAATAAAAGTAAAATTTATAAAATTTTTTTTGATAAGCTAAATATTGTATAGATTGCTAATATACTCAATTGTATAATTTAAAATATTTATAAAACTATTTAATTACTTTTCGTCTGAAACTTATGATGGCTATTAAATTAAAAATACTTATGGTTGCTAATTAATTCTTTTGAACTTACCAAATGTTTCATATTGCATAAATGATATCATACAATACATTAAAACGATGTCGATAGTTTAATATTTTATATTTAATTAATCAAATTTATTTTTAGATGTATGCGAAAACATGTAGTATGTATTATACTTTATGCATGTGTTTATGTGTAGCATAAAATTACTTAATTACATAATACTAAATAATATGCAGAGTTGTACAACAATAATTTAAGTATCATAATATGTAGATTACATTATTTTTTATTCAGCTTATAAGAATCACACGATACATAGTTAATTAACTACTCTAATTCAACAACTCACTTATGAACTATTAACATTTTCCGTATGTTTTAATCTGTTTATGCTGGTAATATATATAACACCTGAGTAAAAGTAACTATTTAATTATATCAAAAACATATAGTAGTTTCAATTCACTCTGTTGGAGTACATGCTGACAGTGCTTTGCGAATGAACCTGCATCGTCAATAAACACTTCTGTGCAACAAAGCACTACTTGAGGTAAAACATTGGACTAATAGTGTTAGGGCTGAGTTATAAAGGATAAGACAATGTAAATAAAATGATAAAATGCGATTTATTGAATCCAAAACAGTAATTTAACTATATTATGTAATATATGAGTAAATCAACACTGTGCGAACATACGAACATCAATGGTCCGCGACATTGACCATACACCTGCAACACATATTATGATAATAGATACTAATGCAGTACACACACATTTGATATTTAAAGAAATACACACCGTCAGGACGTTTGATATCCAAAAAAATAATCTGCAGTGTTGATTCAAATAATTAAAATAATACCGAGTAGGCAGAACGTACATACCTCATACGTCGTTAGGCGATTTTAATCGTTCCGTCCAATCACACTAACAGATATCACGTACAAACGTGGTAAAAGTCCGGCGTTTAAAGGACGCGGGTTACGCGAAAAACCATACCATAATGTCGAAGAAAAGCGTGAAAAGAACGACGAAAACTGAAAAAGTCGAAATTAAATCTGCGAGAACGTCGGTCGGCGGCCGTCTCGGTTAACGCGACTGCGAACGCAGCGAAACAAAAACGTAGAAAACGGGCACTCTACCGGGCGTAAAAAAACACGGAGTACTCGAAAAACACGACGTCGGGGCCGTAAAACGCCAAAAAAATTACAAAAAAGGGGATAAAACGTCAAAAAGTTTTCGAAAACCGACAAATACAGTAATAACTAAACGTCGACTTCGAGATAGCGCGATAACGTAAAACGGTGATAACGGGTCGGGAAAAAATCTAATTTACGATTGGCTTTCTGCTAAAGTACTGGCAGCGCCCGGGCGGACAACGGGCGAACTGCTTCACGTTTTATTATATAAGACTAGCGGCCCGTGAAACTCGCTTTGGGTGAAACTCGATATTGACTTGGTGGGTGGTTGGTGGGAGAGAGGTTGGGGGGTGAATTCTCAAATCTTCTCTTATCTTAGCTGCTCAAAAAAGTGTTTAGCCCCTCCCATTTAAAAATCCTGGCTACGCCACTGAATATATATATATATATATATATATATATATATGTGTGTATATATATTAAATTATATACAGTAGACATAAAACGGATATTGATTAGTGATTACAAATATTTTCTAAAGAAAATCAACAAGAATGCCTGTATGTGTGCAATGAAATACGAATTAAACGACTAAATCAATGTATAACGTATATTCAGTGATGGTTCGGAAACGGTTTAAGTGCTCGAGATTTGACATCAGTTTTCAATTCAAACTGTAGTCGATAGGATTAGGCGTTAGGATAGGATAAGATTTAGGCAGGTGTAACGAGATCGAATCCCGCTCTGGCGGTTTTCCCGGCAGCGCTTTGAATATTAGTGCGAATCGTTTTTTGCATTTTTTTTCACTTTTTTTTCTCATTTTATTCTAATTATTTTTTCATATTATTATTTTATTGTATTAAGTATGAGATAAAATAATTACACTAATAGGTACATTGCCATTATTTATTTGATTTTAAATATTGTTCAATTTAACACCGTTTTATTTATTTTAATTTCAATTTGCAAACATTGTGTAGTACGTTTTATTTTATTATATTAAACATATATTTTAGAATATACCAAAACAGAACTTGACCTAAATGTAATGGGAAGCAATTTTTTTTATTTTTATTGTATATTATGTGTAGGTATATTAAAATATTGTAATTATTTGTTTATTATTTAAAATAATTAAACAATTACAATAAATTCCACGGACACAATTGTATGTATAGATATTTATAAGAGTTAATAGTGAATAGGTAGTTATTCCTTGCTCACTTATAGTTGATATTACATATACCTTGCTCACTTACTTATTGGTAGGTAATTAAAATTACATAGAAAGTCATATGAGTACATTACACACACTTTTGTTTTATTATTAAAATGTATTATAATATTATATTATACTGCAGTACTATTAAAATAAAATATAAGCTGTTTGAATTCATAATACAGATTAGACACACACAGTGACTTATGCGTTTTACTTACACTCTTCAATAAAAGTGCAATGATGAATTTATATTTTTATAAATTATGTTAGGTATGTTATTATTAATTATAATTATAATTTACATGGATGGTGTAACTAAAAATACTTATTGATTTTCCTATTGTCACTGACATTGGCTTGCAGATAAAAATTGGCATTACCTATATTATAAACTATGTAGGTACCTATGTGGCTATGTGATAGGGTTATCGTTAAATTGTCGAGTTAGTCAATAACATTTTATATTTATTACTAACGGTCAATTGTACATATCTTTAAGAAACTACTAAATGTATTCTGTAGTTAGATTTTTATAATTTTTATTAAATCAATCAAAAAATGTGCTTAATTAATGATAAATAAATTATTATATCTTTCTTTTTATGTATGTAAACACTATATAATGCAAATTGTATTAAACATATGATTTTGATGGCAATGGTGGTATATTTTTGTAGTAGAAAGCATTATTTGTGATGAGATAAATTCAAGTATTGAATGTTTTACTTATAATATATTTCAATAAAGATAATTATTGCAGACTACCAAATTAAATAAAATTATTTTTATGTGGTAGGACTTTTATATTACTCAGATTAATAAAATTACCTAAGTGCTCCTATTGTATAATAGTTACTGGTTACTCAACTAATTTAAAACAATATTTCAATTATTATGTACTAATTTTCTATTTGAATCAAACACATAATATATTGCAAATGTTAAATATATGTTTTGGTATCAGCTTTGTTGTTATGTTTTTTGTAATAGTACTTATTAACTATCACTGAGTATGTTGAATTTGCTTATGATCAAATAAAGATTAATAATTAGGTAATAAATGTTTAATAAAATTTAATTATATTTCTAAATAATATATTATATTGTAAAAAAGATTGGTACCTACCTAATGACACACAATATGTGTATGTATGGAATACTTGGGTAATATTTTAAGAGATTATGCTATAATGTATTTATTAAAGTTATATAGATCAAGGATGCACATTAATATTTAACTCATTTAATAAATTTGGTATATTAAAATAGTGTATATTCTATACTAAGGACAATATATATATATATATATAATATAATAAAAGCATTCCATATTGTAGATAAATACATTAAAAAGACAATTAATACGAACATCCAAGCCTCATCAGGGTTTTATGCAAAATTACTAATAACATTTAAATTTAAATTTTAAAGATAAAAAAATATAACACATTAACAACATGATGTAATAAATATTGTGGATTATTTCACTTATTAAACTCACAATACTGACATTGTCCGCGATCCGACGCAGTCGGATTGCCTACCTGAGGGGTATTAGTAACATTCAAATTTTAGCAAATACAAAATTCAGATTTCATCAATCGCGCCCACATAGTCTGCAATTCGACGCAGTCGGATTGCCTACCTAAGTGAATTAGTTGTGTATAAATCGATTTTCCCAAAATATAAGGCATTAAAATTTCGTTTGACTTAAACTTTTTTTCCTACAATACAACATCAGACTTACGACGTTAGGAGGTATAACAATCCGCCGTAGGCGGATTGCCCAGCACAACTATCAATTCGCACTGGTTGATGACTAATTGCTAGACCCTCAATTACCATTATTTTATTCTCATGCAAAAAAGCACCGGGCAAACGTTACAATATGTATCCAATCCATAATTGCTCAGCCAGGTATATATTTGTCCAGGTTGAGGACTGATAGCTAGACGCTCAATTACAATTTTTGATATGTTATTTTTTTTTTTTAACATACAAAAAAGAACAGGGCAGGGGACGGGAAGCGATATTACACCAAATGATGACTGATGGCTAGACACCAATTACCATTTTCGGTACACATTTATTCTTATTGATTTCAAACAAGCACCGGGCAAGCGTCAATACAAACTTTTACACCGAATGATAACTGATTACCTACTGATAACTCACACTCATAGTAATAAACTCTAACAATTTTAGTGACCGACTTCTAGACACCCGACTATCATTTCCAACCGAATTTCCCATGAAACGATTTTCACTCGACCCCCTCGAAGGCGCCGTAGGCGGCTTCTACCAGCCTGGAATCGAGGCACACCACTACACCAGCCGCTAGTCTTATAGTATAAAACGTGAAGGAGTTCGCCTCTAGACCGCCAGGTGCGACGCAGCAAATAAGGAATGCCAATCAAAAAATTCGATTTTTTCGACCCCTTATCACTGTTCTACTTTATCGCACTATCTCGAAGTCGATGTTTTGTTATTACTGTATAATATATCGTTTTTCGATAATTTCTACAACTTTTCGACATTTGTACCCCTTTTTTGTAATTTTTTGACGTTTTATGTCCTCGCCGTCGTGTTTTTCGAGTACTCCGTGTTTTTTCACGCCCGGTAGAGTGCCCGTTTTCTACGTGTTTGTTTCGTTGCGTTCGCCGTCGTGTTAACCGAGACGGCCGCCGACCGACGTTCTCGCCGATTTTATTTCGACTTTTTCAGTTTTCGTCGTTCTTTTCACGCTCTTCGACATTATGATATGGTTTTTTGCGTAGCCAGTGTCCTTTGAACGCGGAACGTTTACCGATTGTACGTGAAATCTGTTACGGTGATTGGACGTAACGATTAGAATTGCCGAACGACGTATGAGGTACCTATGTACGGTTTAACCTACTCGGTATTATTTTAATGATTTCGATTAAATTGCACGAATTTATGTGTGTTATATTTCTGTACGTGTCGTAAGCTTTCTGTTCATCGATTCGTGTCGAATACAAGTCGTTTTCGAGTTCCAGACCGTCGACAGTGCTGAATCAGTACTGAAGATTATTTTTTTTGTTATCAAACATCGTGACTGGGTGTATTTCTTTAAATATCAAATGTGTGTTTACTGCATTATTGTATCTATTATCATATGTATTGCTGGTGTACAATCAATCGTCGCGCACCATTGACGTTCGTTTGTTCACACAGTTTTGATTTACTAATATACTACATAATATAGTTAAATTACTGTTTTGGATTCAATAAATTGCATTTTGTCATTTTATTTACATTGTCTTATCCTAAAATAAGTATATTAATATAAAGTAATAAATAGTAACTTTTACTCAGATGTATACATATTAACAAAATAAATACATAAAAAACATACGGAAAATTGTATTAAGTTCATAAGTGAGTTGTTGAATTAGAGTAATTGGTTTACTACATACCGTGTGATTCTTACAAGCTGAATCATAAATAAAGTAATCTACATATGATACTTAAATTATTGTTGTTCAACTCTACATATTATATAGTATTATGTAATTAAGTAATTTTATGTTACACATAAACGCATTGATAAATTATAATAGTACTACGTGTTTTTGCACACATCTAAAAATAAATTTTGTTAATTAAATATAAAATATTAAACTATCGACAACGTTATAATGTATTGTATGATATCATTAAAGCAATATGAAACATTTGGTAAGTTCAAAAGAATTAATTTGCAACCATAAGTATTTTAAATTATTTCATTTAATTTAATAGCCATCATGTAAGTTTCAGACGAAAAGTAATTAAATAGTTTTATAAATAATTTAAATTATACAATTGAGTATATTTGCAATCTATGCAATATTTAGCTGATTAAAATAAATTTTAACCTAATAAAAAAAAAACAGATAATAATTGATGTGTAGGTATTAAATACATTTTATTTTTTGAATTGAGAACACAATATATAAATTGAATACATTAAAATTTTGTTAAGAATGTTGTTATTATATCTTATGCTAACCATTTACAATGTTCAACAACATTTAATAGTAATTAATTACAAAAAATAAGTTTGAGTTTGACACTATACTTTAAATGCTCAACTTTTAAAAGTATTATATTGATCATTGATTCATAATTTTATACAATTTAAAACATTGAATACCTCAATTATATTTTTTTATTTATATGATATAATTTATGCAATATCAAACATTTGGTAAGTTCAAAAGAATTGATTAGCAACCATAAGTATTTTAAATTTTTTAATTTAATTTAATAGCTACCATTTAATTTCAGACGAAAGGTAATTAAATAGTCCTATAGTCTTATTGTAAATATTTTAAATTATACAATTGAGTATAGGTATTTACAATCTATAAAATATTTAATTTTTTAAAATAATTAATATTTAGTTAAATTTAATGAATTTGTTATCTACCTAATAAATCAAAAACAGATAATTAAATATTGATGTGCTTTTACATAAATTTTATTTTTGAATCGAGAACAAAATTAATAAATTGCAAACATTAATATTTTGTTAAGAATTTTGTTATCGTGTCTTTTGTAAGTATTATTCATTTATTATATGCATATTTAATTAGAATATAAACAATTTATAAATTTATTATATTAATAGTAATACATAACACAAAATAAGTTTAAGTTTGACTATACTTTAAAAGCTTTTAAAAATATTGTATTTATCATTAGTTCATAATTTTATACAATTTAAAACATCGAATACCTCAATTATATTTTTTTATTTATAATATATCTAACACAATAGGTACATGTAACAAAAATATGTATAAAAAAATACAAAGAAAAATAATAAATATAATTAATATAAATGGTAATTATACCTATAGCAATATTTTAAATTGCGTTTTTTTTTTATTTATAAATAAAGGCCTCAACAACATAGGTCATTGGTCTAGAAAAGAACAAAAGTAGTTATATAAATTGTATTTGTAACATGCATTTTGTATATAATATGGAATAATAGTGATCAGATTCCTATAAGAATTTATAGGTACATTAAATTAGTGTATACCTACACTATAGTATGATAAATATATTAAATATGTCATCACACCCAACCAAGCAAACTATTTTGCCGTTCGACTGATATTATGTTTATGCATGCAATACCTATGCTGTAGGTAGTATATTATAATAGTAGTAATCGGTAACGATGACATCAAATTAGAATACAAATGTTTGATAAATAATATTAGTAATAACAATAAATAAGTTTGGGTTTGACTTTAATGTATTGCCTGAAGTATTTATATAAATAATGTAGATTATTTAAGTATATAGTTTTAGAGGATTTAAATTTTTGAATATATTTGGTTAATCTAAAAACTGTATTCTTTACTATTATATTATTAAATTAATATTACAAATGAATGTAATACACGTAAAAAATTACAATATGTCTAAAGATATTGTACGCAAATGCATGTAAAAGACAATTAATAAGAATATCCAACTCTCATGAGTTAATGACATACGAAATATATTAATTGATTAGAAAAACAGTGCTGGATAGAAAACTCGTCGCGATTCGGAAACGGCTTAAATGCTCAAGATTTGACAGTTATCTCCAACTCAAACTGTAGTCGATAGGTTTAGGCGTTAGGTCCTCATAAATAGGATAGGCAGGTATAGCAAGATCGAATCCAGTACCGGGCAGTATTAGCGGCGGCGCATACCGTAATAAGGCCGCCCTGATTTTTTGCATTTTTTTTCTCGATTTTTTCTCGAAATATTATGTTTAATATTTATTTTGAATAATGTATTTAATAAATACACGATTAAATTTACTTCCGTGTTTATAGTTACTTTTTCTGTAAATTAATAGAATAAATTACAAATTGTAACTCCCGTATTACGAATGTTGTTAATATTGTATATTCAATACGTAATAGGTATACAATTCAATACAATTTTACCTATGCGCCCACATTGTCCGCGATTCGAGTGGTTCGACGCTATCGGATTGCTTACTTGATTACTTTAGTTGTGTATTATAATTGATTTTTCCCATTGATTGCTGACTACTAAAATTCAACACGCGATTTACCTCTGACTTTTTTACGAGCATATCAACATCCGACTATCGACTTCCGAGGGAACATGACAAAATGTATACAATATATTTGTACATAACATATTTTGAAATGAGAGTTAATGAAAAGTTCTTATTATTTCATCAATTCAGCCCACAAAGTCCGTGATCCGACGAAGCCTACCTGGTAGGTTTATTCGCGTGTAAACTGATTTTTACCATAAATAACTGATAAAGTATTTAACATTCAAAAACTCGCTTTGACTTAAAATATTTTAGGAACAAAACAGCATCCGCCTAATGCTTAAAAAGTCAATAACATTGCTTATAAAACCTTTATTTTATATACATACCAATACAATAAATAAATGGATAAGACTTCTTCCATATAAACAGTTTGTGTTACTGTGAATAACTGATTAATTAATAATACCATTGTCATAGTGCATGCGCTGTACAGTGTACACTCAATAAATATTCAATTCATATAATATTTGATCCATGCGCTGACATTGTCTGCAATCCGACGCATTGGACGCGTCGGATTGTCTACCTGGTAGGTATAGTTACATTGAATTTATTTTCACAAGTGATTACCGATTATTCAACGCTCAAACGACAACATTCGACTTAAACATTTTTTTCTACTTTCTATGACAGGAGGTTAGACAATCCGCCGTAGCAGATTCCCCAACCAGGTATCTATTTATACCGGTTGAGGGCTGATAGCTAGACACTCAAAAGTCTACGTCTCAGCTTTCAAAAATTTTTCACTTTCGAAAGAAGACCGCCAAACAATCGAACGTCAGTAGTATGAAATAGACAGTTCTGGATCACCTCCCCCTTAAATTTTACATGTAAAAGCATAGGGTCCTCCGTATAGGCAATTCGTAGTACATGCACCTCCCAAACAGACAATATTTAAACAATATAGGCAATCTGCAACACATATTATTTCGTCAAATGACCCGCCGCTGTCGTCAAACCCAGCGTTATCTAACACATATTTTATCACAAATTGTTATCAAATAAGTATTAATCAATTTTTTTTTTTCGTTGCCAGAGATCCTAGTGACAACAATCACATACGGCTATAACATAATAATATATTCTAACCTACATCCTCATCTCCCAGTCTTTACACCCTAGTCCTCAGCCGACACCGAATCGCCGTCGCCGAACTCACCACTAGTCCCTTCATCGTCTAAACAAAAGAACAGTTCATAAAAATAACTGATTATTGTTAAAAATACAATTCTAGTTATTATATAATATGTTCTAGACATACCTAAAATATTAATGCATTACCACGTACACACAACCGCAACCAGCTAGGTCTATTCTTAAAAGTGTCTCATAATATAAAATGTACATATTAGTAGACATTAGGACCCGTCACTATCATACACGGCACACATCCATCCATTTTAACTTAACCCATACACACATTTACCTAATATTAAATAAATCTCTAACCCAAGTCAGACATATATAAACACTGACAAACATACATACATGAACACATACATACAAACACACACACACACACACGGACACACACACACGAACATACATGAACATACACACACACACACACACACACACACGAAAAGTGTCTCATGATATAAAATTTACACACACAGGTATAGATGAACACACACACACACACATTAAACCTTTTCAAATATACGTTGTCCATAACAAACCCACCACATCCCTGTCATCAAGTCCGTTCCAGATACAAACCTGTACAAGCCTGCAGAGACATGTCCGAGTATTGTCGGTGAATACTAGACAGAAAGTAGTGTCATGAAGCAAAATGAAATCAGTACGTATACTACTCTTCAAGTGTTAGATTGTGTTAATTTAGACTTCCTAAGTTTTCTCAGTTATTTTACCAGTGTTTTAAAATTGTTATTGTTAACAAATATTATACTTCGCTTTTCTACCACTATATTGTACGTATGCGCTAGTGAATCGCTTAGATAAAATCATTTCACACTGATATTTAAAGTAAAATATACCTATTTTACTATATTTCATTACTCATATCTTCGTTGAAGGGTAAAGTCTTGTTTCGCGAGTTCAACTAGTGTTTTCAGTTTTAAACGTAATCATGTTTTCGTGCAGTGTATGCTATAAAACCTTTACTAGAATCTGTAGTCTACGCAGACATTCCAAGTCACAAGATGTATCCAATAAGATTTCTTGCCAATGGCGGCTCGTGGCTTGGACGACGGGACGATCGCACCCCCTACTAAAATTACCTAATTAAAAGAAAAAAATTTACCTATTTATTTTTTTAATTCTATAATTTTAAAAAAATAATTTTTTATTAAGACCTAACTTAAATTTCTAGTATATTTTGTCGTATACTCTTATGCGAACATTAAATTTGTTTCCCTTAGATACCAGGAGCATATAGGTACGCTGGTACGCATGCACACACGAGCAGTGTATGGACGACCGGCAGCGTCGTCCAGACGTAATTCTGAATACGTACATTATAACCGATAGCACTGCAATCGTGTGCGTGCGGGTACGTTTAAGCTGCGATCTTATTGCGGGATCTGGACGACAGGCAGCGTCGTCCATACAGAAAAATATTAGTGTTTATTTTTAAAATTAACCGTATACGCTCGTTGTTATCGGTTGCTAATCGCTATTGTTATTGTCGATTATTATCTTTAAACATTTTTATTATTTATAACACTTTAATAATAAAATAATATATACATGTATACATGCGTGTACATTTGAACTGCGGTCTTACATACGCGTTTTTGACGACTGGTAGCGTCGTCAGTGATATAATTATATATTATTATAATATTATTTTCATTATACTTAATTTGACAATTTGTTATATCTATGACTAGGGGGCAGGGGCATTAATGTATTATATTTAAAGTCGCACCCCCATCACCAGCACCCACGAGCCGCCACTGAGTATATGCTCAGAAATATTCACGCGAAGAGATAACCTCATCAGACATAGCAAAGAAAAACACCGTAAGTATATTTTTTCAAAATATACACATTTATTAGATAAAATATTCATAAACAAATGACCTAATCATAATAATAATAATAATACTATTTTCAGGTTCAAATATTATAATCCAACAACAACCAACCATAACCAAGCGAGAAATTCAAGATTTTTTGAAACCGACTGAACAAATTTACGATTATGAAGGTAAATATATAAATATATAATAATAAATATCTTATTTATATCTTTGTATACATAACTTGCTTATATTACTTTGTAGAAAACAATAAAACACTTCGTGTATGAATATTATTTTTATATATAAAGCTATATAGCTTTATCAATGAATTATTAAAACAAAATATTGCTTTATACTAAAATATTTTAAATAAACTTTTTTTTTTTTTTTTGTGTTCAAACTGTTAGGATACATTACTTATACAATTAAAAGTATCTTAGTGAATATACTTAAAAATCATCACTTAGTAAAAAATAAGAAATAATAACCTAAATTGTATAAAATTATGAAAAAATATCAAAATAAAATAAAATACAATCCTGTACAACTAGCATAGTTGGCCCCATTAATAACATACATACATACTCGTATTAAGAATATTGGTAAAATAAATTATTAAATAGCTTTTGATAAACTCATGTACTAATATATTATTAAAGTAATTGAAAATATTTCCATACGATTATTGTCATAACATTATGACGTAAGCATACCCAAATAATTTTAATTTATTATAATATATATTCTTAAATATAGCCATAAATGTTTTGATAAATATATTTGATCATATGCATATTTAATAATACAATATGAATTTCTTATTTTTCTATGATAATAGAATAGTCATGACTTTATTTCTTGAAACAAGAAACCATGTTCAATAAATAAATATCTATATAAGGATAGTAAAAAAAAATATATCCTCCTGATATATAATTTATATATGCGTATATATAATCATTTTATTAAAACATTCTCATAGTAAATCATCATTCATGCCTTCTTTAATACAAAAATCTATACATATTTAATCATTTCAATAAAAACATAGACAATTTTCGTCACACCTTATTAAAAATAGTAATTCTCAGCTTCATTAGTTGCTAAATACCTCATATGATGTCTAACCACACATGACTAGGTACATCATATGCATAACACACGCATATAAGTATCAAATCTAATTCTCCATAAAAACATGCTTAAATATCATAATTTCATTGGGTTGAACTAGGTTAGTTTCTATTGGGTTTCAAGAAAAAAAAATGCACGTTACATGATGTCATCATGTCCTTCATCACTAGCCGTGAGGAAGGAACGTACATCAGCGTTTTACTTATGTCTAGTACTGCGAAACCTATATAAAAAAAAAAAATATTAATAAATAAGTTTATAAAGTAATAATTGTATGTGTAAGTTTATTAATAATTACCTATATATATCAGTTTGCAGAACTCGATAATTTTATTTTCCAGCGAAACAGCAGCTAGATTTTCACTGTATGTTGTGCAATGTTTAAATGTTTATTTATTCAGAAGTTTTTGCAATCTTTTTGGACATGAAACTAGTTCCATCTTAATACGTTTCCTCATCGATTCCATCGTTTTCCCAAAAACTGCATTGTTTAAAAGTTTGAAGAAATCCTTTTCAAACTCATTTACAGCTTTTTTCCTCATTTCGGTGTTTAAGTGTATATATTTCGCAAGCCAATCTGATTGTCTGAACTCTAAAACTCTGTGTACTTTTTCTACGATTAATCCGTTTGCTATAGCTTGTTGTAGGTTGCGGTAATGGATGACATAATTTTTTTTCGAATGAAGTGTCGCCATAAGTTTTTTTACTCTTGAGCCAGGAGGAATTTTATTCTCGGGTAAAAATGGTAGATCGTTGTGTTTGTTATGTAAATGTTGTGGGTATGATACGTCTACCTCATACACTCTACCTACGTCTGAAGTAGGTGTTAAAACATCTAGTCCGTCTAATTTAGGATCAACCCATTTAAAGTCACCGTAAGGCATGTACTGTGACATTGCCCACCCGTACAAGTTGTTGCAGTCTTGATAAATTAACCACGATTTGGGCTTAGTCGGATCATAATCTGGAGTCTTGTCATTATTGGCTTTAGCGTACCTCATGCTAGCTTGTGTGAGGCCACCGCGGATTGAATTTTCAAAAAATAAGTGCATGTCAAAGTCAGAGAGTAACTCTAGTTTGACGTTAGTGTATTTCAACATGCAGTCGAAACTGAATCCTGGAGCGGTATAATAGAAAACGGGGTCTAAATTGTATGTTGAAATGCACATGTCTCTGAAGTTTTCAAATACATCGGCCAATAATAGAACATCGATTTTGAGATAAAGGTCACTATATTCTCCGAGATTTTTGCATTTAAAATGATTCCATACAGTCTTGGCGTGCTTGTATTCATTATCGTCTATATTTGATTCTGTTAGTGTACTATAAAAATCGCTTTTTCTGGTAAATTAGTTTCTTCGAGCTTGTTCCAACTATCAGTATATTCGTAAGGGTAAACACCTTTACGAGTAACGAGCTGCATATCTTCGGTAGAAAAGTGTTTTGCTGTCTCTCTGAACTTCTCGAACCCGGGTGATATTAAATTTGATGCTAGTGTTGATAAACTTGAAGCCATAAAACGGCATGAGTCTATAAATCTTATTGAAAAGTTATTGGTCACGTGTTTTGAAAATGAAATGAATTTTTCTTCACTATTCGGTATAACCGAAATAGTTTTGGAATCGTAACCCAACTCGGTTACGATAAAATGTGCGTCATAATTTGATAAATTGTGTAGAAAACATGGTATGAAATTCGGTGTTTGAAGCTTGAGGTTGCAGGTATTACACAATGTTTGCTTGAATTTGCCCGATAAGTGACAGTGATCTGCCACTTTATTGTTTTTGATGGAAAAATGACATTTACACAAGTTGCAAATATTTGTCATCATATGTGTTGTTTGCTCTTCTTTAGTCATTATGATGGGTTCATTTGTTTTAAGCAAATCTTGAACTCTTCTTGCGATCTCTGTTACTTCATTCACGAATCTTTTGGCTACGTCTTGACGAGATTCATTTCCACGAAAAATAATGGGTTCTTGCGGTAAATTGAACTTTTTCAGCAGTTCTGCGGGAACGTTTTCTGTAGCCTTTACGACAAACCCGTAGCTCATCGGTTCATGTTTTTGAAAAGCTGTAGTTTTTTCGCCTTTGCTTTCTTTACATTTTACAAGAAGTGCCTCAAAGTCTGCGTATATAACTATCGGGTGTCGTTGAGTTTTTTTCCAGCCATCGAACTCTAATATTGTACCGGGCGGAGGCATCTGAGGTAGGATAGGTTTGTGTGTTCCGCATATCAGCTTGTGTTGTTCTAGTGCAGCTTGTCCACTTAGTGTATTATTCCGGGGCTGATTGTCAAATGATGTAAAGCACCGTTTGCAAAATATTACATGACCGTCATGTGATGTTTTTTGTACACGGACAAGTCGTGAGAAATTTGATATAAATGTGTAGTGGCTTTTATCTCTGTTGGTAATTAGTAAAAGATCAAAATGATCTTTTTCTTCTTCATCGACGATCTTAAGTGGATAAATAATATGTTTTTCACCCTTTTTTTTGTTTTTTTAAACCATATACGTTAACAGATACGTTTTGGTTATTTTTTTCAAACATTTTTATTTCTGGGATGGGTGTTGGGAACGTTAAATCGGAAAAATTGTATTTTTCTTCATGTAATGTATAATTTTCGGCTACTTGATTTTTGTTATTGCCTAACACATGTTTTGCTAGAATTGACCACTTGAAACAATTTTGGTCTGAGTTTTGTGGGTTAATTACGGCTTTTTTATTTTTGATGTCATTTGGTAATGGAATATATGACGATCCACCCATAGGTGTATATTTATACACGCCCAACAACAAGCCATCTATTGATTGTAAAGTAAATCCACTTCCTTTCGAAGTATAGACGTCTTCCTCGGACATAAGATTAGCAAAATCTATATCAATCTTGGCTTCGATATCTGTGTCCATGAAAATTTCTTTGGCCGAGGTCTTAAATGCCCTATTCTCTGCAGAATTGTCAACATGTGGTCTATTGTATGTAGCTTCCAATTTTAGATTATATTTAATTGGATGTTTAGTTGATAGCGATTTGAGTAATTGTATTAAGTCTCTTTTTGATGTTACTAGAAAACTACTGTAGTTGGTCAGATTATCTGTATTTTTCATGTAATACCAATTAATTTTATTCGAGAGCGATGTGCCTGTCTTAACAAAACCACGGGTATTGACGATGTCCATGCGTGTTTTTTTAGCATTTACCGCTTCGTTTGAATTTTCCACATGATGTCCACGCTTAAGACTATTGCGATTTGAAGCGAATGGAGCTGAAATCAAATAAATATTTTACTATTAAAAAAAGTGTACAGGAAAAATAAATGAAAGAAATTCGTATTTTATATATCTTGAATATCGATGTCTACATGCATAGATTATATTATTTAGTTGAGTAGGTACGTTTCATGAAATTATAATATGTATAACACAACTGATACGAGAATATCGGTTTATGAAAAAGTTTTATAGAAATGTTTAATATTTACTTATGTTCTTGTCTGAATTATGCAATTTTTAAAATAATTTTATTAAGATTTTTAGATATGTACCAACTATACTATACTAACTATTTCAATAGGAATAATATTAAATGTGTACCTACATGTTATCATAGAAAAATAAGAAATTCATATTGTATTATTAAATATGCATATGATCAAATATATTTATCAAAACATTTATGGCTATATTTAAGAATATATAAGTAGTAGGTGGGGCACTCTGGTACACTTTATCATAATTATCAGAAATAGATCACAAGATTGATTTTAAACACAAAAAGATCACAAGATAGTTTTTAATCAGAAAATCATCACAAACTTCACACTTTATCATAATTATCAGAAATAGAACACAAAATGCTATTAAACACAAAAGATCAGAAAAATGTTTTTAATCAGAAAATCATCACAAACTTCACACTTTATCATAATTATCAGAAATAGAACACAAAATGCTATTAAACACAAAAGATCAGAAAAATGTTTTTAATCACAAAAAGATCACAAACCACAACCTTTAGCATAATTATCAGAAATAGAACACAAAATAACTTTAAACACAAATAGAACACAAAATGATATTAAATATGAAAAGATCAGTAAAATAACTTTAAACACAAATATAACACAAAAAATGAAATAAAATTATCAAATGCAAAATCTATCAAAAAGAAATTGAATAAATAAAAATGAAAATAAAAATTATAATAAACAATGGAACAAATAAATTCTATAAGAATATTAGAAAATATGAAAGTCTCTGAGCTTAACTCAATAGCAAAAGAGGCAAAACTTAAGGGATATAGTACCCTTAAAAAAATTGATCTTATATCAAGAATAAGGAAAGGTCATACAATTCGTGATTTAAAAATTTCTGAGCTTAAATCATTAGCAAGAAGTTATGGTATAAGGTCTATTTACAAACTTAATAAAGATAATTTAATAACAAATACCAACAAACAACAACCTTTTAGTAAATTTAAAGAAGATATTTTCAAGACTGATAATAGTTCATTAAACAATAATCCGTTTCAGAAGTTAGAAAAAACATTTTTCACTGAAGAAAATTATTTTAATAGTTCATTAGAAAAAACACCAGAGGTTTTTGAGTTGATAGATGTAATTCAATTGAATAACAGGTCCAAAAAAAATTTAAGATACACGAAGCTGATTATAAAATTCGTTTTAAAGAAGCGTTAATAAAAGATCTAAAACTAAGTAATGTAAAATACAAAATTGATTATACACATAAAGCTCTAGATTCTATGTTAAAACTTGTTCAAAAAAATTCAAATTATGAAAAAGGTGATCAAATAAATATAATAGTGATGAATCCAAATTTAAAAAATACTATATCTACTGGTATGAAATCTGACAATTTTTTAACCAACTTAAAATCAATAGTTGGTAACATATTAACTTCAGATGAAACAATTGATATTACAGAAACTACTTTTCAAGTTCAATTAGTAAAAATACCAAGAGGTTCAAATCGAACAAAAATAATAAATTTATCAGAAAATATAAAAACAGAAAATAGTATTATTCAGATTAATAACGATAATTTATGTTGCCCGAGAGCTATTGTTGTTGCATTATCTACTCAAACAAATAACATTTTAGGACATGAATTAGATTCTAATAAAATTAAACAATTGAAGATAGGTAGAAAAATTCAAAAAGATTTAGCTTTAGAATTATGTAATATGTTAACAGAATATAACGAAGAAGGTTTTACGTTGACTGATATTAAGAATGTGGAAAGCACACTAGATATACAAATAAATGTTATATGTGCTGAAAATTTAAATACTTTAATTTATAAGGGCGATGATAAAGAAACTAAAATTTATTTGTACAAAAATGGAAACCATTTTGATGTTATTAAATCAGCTAAAGGTTTTTACGGATCGTCTTATTATTGTAAAGATTGTGACAAACCATATCAAAATAAAGATAAACATAAATGTGTTAAAGAATACAAAATATGTAAATTGTGTACAGATTTTGGTACAAGGTTTGAACATTCAAGTAGTACGAAAAATAGAATATATTGTGAAAAATGTAATAGATATTGTTATAATCAAGAATGTTTAGATAATCATAATTATATATGTGATTATGTATACAAATGTATTGATTGTAATAGAATAGTATTAAGAGATAAGAAACATAAATGTGGTTATAGTGAATGTAGAAATTGCTTAGAAGAAGTGAAAATAAATAAACATCAATGTTATATGCAACATAGATCGCAAAAAGGAGGTAAATGTGACGGTTGTTGTAAATGCGATAAAAAAACCGAATATTAAAGGTAATAGAAAAAAGTTTTGTAGTTATACAGAAAAATATTTGTTTTTTGATTATGAAGCTCAACAAGAAACAGGAACTCATATCGCAAATAAAATAATTGCTCATGATTTTGAAGGAAATAAAATTATGTTTGATACAAATGAAGAATTTTGTAAACATGTAATATCCGAGGAATATAGGGGTTATACATTTATAGCACATTACGCAAAAGGATACGATTCACAATTTATATTAAAATACTTGGTTGATAACACTTTAAGACCTTTTACGATTTATAATGGTACAAAATTAATGTTATTAGAAATTAAATATTTAAGTATAAGAATAATAGATAGTTCTAATTTTATTCAAGGTCCACTCAGTAGTTTTCCTAAAACTTTTGGTCTTAAAGAACTGAAAAAAGGTTACACTCCACATTTCTTTAATACAGTAGAAAATCAAAATTATATTGGTATATTACCCGATAAAAAATATTATGGATACGAAACAATGAAAACAGAAGATAAATAAGAATTTGAAAAATGGTATGATGATAAAATTAATGAAAATTATATATTTAATTTTAAAGAAGAATTAGAGGCTTACTGTAATTCAGATGTAGATATTGAACGAAGAGGATGTTTAGAATTAAGAAAACAATTTTTAGAAATTGCTAATATTGATCCTTTTCGATATACAACTATAGCAGGTGTTTGTATGGCTATCTATAGATCAAGATATTTGTTAAAAGATACTATAGCTGTTTTAGATAAAGAAAAAAATGAAAATTATTCAAAACAATCGATAACGTGGTTACAACATTTTAATAATAAAAATATCTCACATGCATTAAATGGCGGTGGAAAAATAATAGCAGGGGCTAAAGTAGATGGATTTGATAATAAATCAAAAACAGTTTATTAATATCATGGTTGTTTTTGGCACGGCTGTACTAAATGTTATAAAGATAGAGAAACTATAAATAATATAAATCATGAAACAATGGAGGATTTGTATCAAAAAACAATTGACAGAAGTACAACAATAAAAAATGCAAGTTATAATCTTGTTGAGCAATGGGAATGTGATTGGATAAATAGTACTACATACAAAAATATGAAAAAAGTTGATATAGCTGACCCTATTAATCCTAGAGATGCTTTTTTTGGAGGTAGAACAAACGCGACAAAATTAAGAGTAAAAAATACAAAAATACGTTATATTGATGTATGTAGTTTATATCCAACTGTGAATTATTATGATTACTATCCTGTTGGTCATCCTGAAAAAATATTTAATCCAAAAATATATGATAAAAATTGGTTTGGATTAATTAAATGTAAAATTTTACCTCCAAGAAATCTTTATCATCCTGTACTTCCAGTTAAAATAAAATTGGAAAAAAGTGAAAAGTTATTATTTCCTTTGTGTTATAAATGTGCTGTAGATCAAAATCAAAGATGTGATCATTCTAAAAACGAAAGACAATTTATAGGAACGTGGACAACAGATGAAGTTAATAAAGCTTTGGAAAAAGGATACATAATAACAAAAATTTACGAAGTCTGGAATTTCGAAGAAAAAACAACAGACTTATTTAAAAAGTATGTTAATAATTTTATGAAAATAAAATTAGAAAGTTCAAAACATAATTATAGTTCTAATGAAGAGTATATAAAAATAATTTTCGATAAATTGGGCATATTATTAGATAAATATAAAATAGGAGATAATCCAGGTAGACGAGCTGTAGCAAAACTGTGTTTAAATAGTTTATGGGGAAAATTTGGTCAACGACAAAAAATGAAAAAAAATGAGTTTGTTACAGACCCACAACAGTTTTATAAAATATTATTAGATGATAGATTAGAAAATATCAATATAAAAATATTAAACGTCAATATGATACAAATGTGCTATAATTATAAAGATTATTACGTTGAGAATTTTCATAATACAAATATTTTAATAGCTTTATTTACAACATCTAGTGCGAGATTAAGATTATATAAAATGTTAGATAAATTAGGTAGAACTGTAGTTTATTTTGATACAGATTCTATTTTCTATATAGATAACGGTGGTAATTTAGTTAAAACAGGAACAATGTTGGGAGAATGGACTGACGAATTAGGTGAAAATGTACATATAACAGATTGGGCATCGACAGGACCTAAAAGTTATTATTATAAAACAAACGATAATAAATTTAAAACAGTTATAAAAGGATTTACTTTGAATTATCAAAATTTGTTAAAACTTAACGGTGAATCGATGATAAAATTAATTGAACAAAAAAATAAAGATAATAATATAGAATTAGAATATAATCAAATAACACGTGATACACTTACTAAAAATATAGTTAATAAAAAAGTTACAAAAAAATTCTCGTTTGGCTATGATAAAAGAATAATATTACCAGATTATGATACAATACCATACGGTTACAATTAAATGAAAGTGATCATTAATTTTTAATAGAATGATTTCTATTAAAAAATAGTATTTCCCTGGACCCTTAGGTTAAAAGTCTAATGCTCTACCAACTGAGCTATCCGAGCATGATATTTATTATGTATACCACTTCCTTTTTTTAAAAAAAGAAAGCAATGTCCACCTTTAATATTAAGATCCCATACTAAATTTACACATTTTAATATTTCCTAAATCTTCAACAATCTCAATATCATCTAGATAATGGTGAGTATAATCACCTGTTGTAATTATTAAATCATTAGCTATTTTACAAAGTTCTAACCAAGTTGGTGAATTTAATAATTTCGAAATATAAGGATTTCCATTTCCAAATTGATCGTTCCCTTGATCAATAATGAATATATTTCCATCAATTGGAATTTTATGTAGATTATATTTAACTTTTTCAGTATTTTCATAGTATTCAAAAGCACAAAAATTAACATATAAATTATCTTTTTTTGAATTTTTTTTCACATATTTTTTTATATCATTTTTCATTAATTTCAAATAATTATAATTTTTTTGTTTTTCATGATTAATTGGTATATCATTGTATGTTTTATTAAATCTAAAAGGTACAATTGATTGATCTTTATCATTTTTTTGATGTCGATATGATTTCAAATGAGAAGCCCAACTTTTGCAACCAATTGTTAAATTACATTTATCACAATTTTTGGTAGGATATGTTTTTTTGTTATCCATTTTATTAATATCATCATTCTCTTTCACTAAAGTTTCAATTTCATTTAAATCATCCATTTATTATATTCCATATTATTTTTTTACATTCGTTATTTTTAATAGAATAATTTCTATTAAAAAATAGTATTTAAAATATAGTATTTTGCAACTCTTCGTTATAAAAACTACCTTCAATCTTTTTATTGTTTAAATCTATAATTTTATATGTTATAGGATTTGTGTTTAAAATGTCTTTGATTATAAATATTTCTAATGTCCAATTATTACTATATTTATTACCAAATGTTTTTTTATAAGCTTTTATTCTTACTCTATCACCTACACTAAATTTAATTTTTGGTTTAGATTTATTTTTTATAAAAAATAATTTGTGTAGAACATCGTTTTCATTAGATTTATTTACTTCACAAGGTTTCATACCAATGGATCGATGTATGTCTTTGAAATTATATTCATCTAATAAATTTTGTAAAATATTTATCCATTTTTTAGATTTTTGAACTTCAAAAGATAATCTCATTTTTTTGTTTAATGTTCTATTAAACCTTTCAATAATTGCAGATTTTTCTTCGTTTGGTGTATGATACATATGAATACCATATTTTTTCAAAACATTTTTAAAATGTTTATTTTCAAACTCTAAGCCTTTATCTGCGTGAAATAATTTTGGTGTTTGATGATTTTGTGTTTTGGCTTGTTCTATTATTTTTTCTAAAGCTTTTGAAACACTAATTCCATCTTTCTTTTTTAGTGGAAAAGCCCATGCAAATTTTGAAAAAGTATCTATAACAGTTATTATATTACAATAACCCTCATTTTGATCTGAATAATTTCTCATTATAACTAAATCTACAGCCCATAAATCATCAATACCTTTAGTAAAAATTCTCCTTTTAGGAAATCGTATTCTAACTGGTTTATGAAGTTCTTTAGCTAATAACAATTTATCTGTATCATTTAATTTTTTATTAGAAATTATTGAGTTATTAGAATGTTTAATCTCAGGAGTTTTTATAAATTTACTTTTATTTGTGTTACAAATGAAACATTTTGATGAAATTCTCCATCGACCGTTAACTGTTTGAATTTTAGTTGCATTAATATTTTTTGTTCTTTTTTTACATTTATGGCAATGTATTAGATCATCTTCCATTTTATTAGAAATTATTGAGTTATTAGAGTGTTTAATCTCAGGAGTTTTTATAAATTTACTTTTATTTGTGTTACAAATGAAACATTTTGATGAAATTCTCCATCGACCGTTAATTGTTTGAATTTTAGTTGCATTAATATTTTTTGTTCTTTTTTTACATTTATGACAATGTATTAGATCATCTTCCATTTTATATTAAAAAAAATCGTAGTAAATTATTTTTTAAATAAATTTTTTATAATTGTCAATAAATTCTAAACACAAATGTCCACATATAGGAGGATCATTATAATCTTGAAATTTTCTATCGGTATACCATAGATTATCTTTACCCAAATATTTTACAACTTCTTTTGGAGGTTGAATACCAAAAGAATCAAAATATATTTTTTTATTTTTTATTTTTTTCCATGCAACCCAATGAGAACCGTTTTGAGTAGAATTATTTAAATTAAGAACTCCACATTCATTTACCCATGATTTCATAGGTAATTTATCCCTCATGAAACATCCTCTATAGTTTTTTATTTTATTTCCAAATTGATTTACATCAAAATTATTTAGCGGTTCAATATTTATATTTTTTTCTTTGCTCCAAAAAACTGTATAAACTCCTTTAAATTTTTTAATATTTTTTCTAAAATTTGTTATATCAAAATTATTCATTTTTTCGATTTTTTTGATTTATTTTTTGATTTTTCTTCAATCCAGAACCTTTATTTTTTTCCATTTCTTTATTGTGTCGAATTGTTTCTTTTTCCATTTTTTCCTTATATTTACTATCTTTATAACTATCATACAATGCAACTATAGCTGGAGTGGCTACTGCTGCAGCTTCTATAAAAGGTAAAATTAAAGGTAAAAATCCCCCTTCTTTTTTTCTAATCTGCTTTGGAGTAATCTCTAACCTTACTCCAGATTTTTTTTCCTTACTGTTTTTTAATTTATCTATTTGATTTTGATCTAAATAAAAAATATTTTCTCCTTTATTTATTTTATTACTAGCAATTTGAATTATTGCATTAGTATTATTTTTACAAGCTTCAGCCAGCTTTTTTTTCTGGTTTTCAGTTAATTTAAAATACATTTTATTATACAAAATATTAAAATTTTATTCAAATATTAAATTCATTCCTAAACGTCTTTTTCCTTTCATTGCATATGTTGTAAAAAGAGCTGGAACTTTTTCATACATAGAACTATCAGGAGCATCAAATCTTTCCATTGCTTTTTGTTCTAAAATGTTATCAGCTTCATGTCTTGTTTTAGTATCTTTATGATCTCTATAAAAATAATCATGATCTCTTGCAGCTTCGTCTAATTTGTTTATAGGTTTTTTATTTTTTTCTAATTTTGTTCCTGGCCCTAAGTAATTATAACCAGGCCAATGCAATTCAGGCAAACATGAACAATTCAAAAAATCATTAATAAATCCTGAACCTTTTATAATTTTCTTTGGTAAACATGAAACATATGAAAACAAATAATCTGCACCATTGGGAATATCAATTATGTTTTCCATTTCTCTAATACAAATATTAAGAATATTAAGTTTTTCATCATGATAAATATTATTTCCTTTTCTTTCTTCATTTGATATAAAATATATTTTTTTTACTATGGAATCTTTTGGTATTTTTACAACTTCTTTTGGTAAGTTTGTTACATATAGTAATAAATATTCAGTACCTTTAGGAGTATCAATAATTTTTTCCAGACTTGTTTCACATAAACGAAGAATACCAAGTTTTTCATTATGAAAATTATTATTTCCTGCTCTTTCTTCTGCAGACATAAGTTGTAATCTATCTGTTAACTGACTGTTTCATATTATTAATATAATGATATTCAATATGATCATCTGTGTATTTTACTAAGCCATCTCCTGTTGGTTTTGTTATTGGCTTTTTATTTTCGATAATTTCTTTCCAAATATCGCTAATCATTGATATATATATTGCTCCTCCACTTGATTTAGCTCTTCCTGTCGATTTATCATTGTTTTGATATATAGAATCAGTTTCAATTAACATTTTTTTATATATTTCAAAATCATCATTTGTATAACATTCAGGTCTGGTAACATCTGTATGTGTCAATAATCTCCACAAACCTGTCGTTCCTTCATATTTTTTTCCATTTAAAAATATATCATCATTTTCAAATGTTATTATACATTTCCCAATCATGTGTTTCTTAGAAGCTTTAACATAATACATTCCAAAACAGTTCTTAGTTTGTACTGTTGGTAGATATTTTGTAGCAATAGGACCTAATTTTATAGTATTTTCAGGCATTGGAGAATTAGTTATTGATTTTTTACCAGAACTTTTTGGTGTTCCAAAATTCTCTTCTGTACTCATTAATCTTTGTAATTCTGGATTTTTTGGTATATAAGGAGTAGGTGTTATCATTTTTTGAATATCATTATCGGTTTTAATTGCAACCTCTTTAACATCATTAACAGATGATTCAACATTTGATAATGCTTTTAATATTGGTTCATAATGTTTTACTTTTTCTTCTGAATTATATTTATCGTTTAAAATTGATTTTCTATAGTTATTTTGTAATTGTTTTTTAATATTAATTATGTTTTTTAACTCTGTTGGTGAAGATTGGTGAATATTTAATTTTTCAATATTATTTTCACCTTCATCTTCATCTTTTTTTATAACATTTAATTTTTTTTCTTTTTGTCTGATTTTGTCTGAAAATCTGATTTTTTATAAGTTTTTTGTAAATTTTGTTTAATATGAATTATTTTTTTCATTATTTCTGTTTCGTTTTCTAAATTAGTTCCTTTCTTAAAATTGTTTTGTGTTTCTGATGGCTCCTTCATAAATGTAACTTTTAAATTTTTTTTTATTTTTTTTTTTAATTTTTTTTGAATTTGTGTAATATCCATTTATTACACAAAAAAATAAAAAAAAAAAAAACATTATCATCGTTCATCGATATTTAAAATATTATTACCTTTATTATCATAGATTAAATTTTTTATTAAGTCTATTGTTATAAAACCATATGTTTTAATTTTATTTTTTTTATCATATGTTTTACAATAAGTTCTACAAATTTCTTTAAATTTTTCTAATGGTATTATTTTGCTAATCAAATCGGACCATATTTTTTCAATATAATAATTTGACTGATTAAAAACAATTAAAACATTCAAATTATTTCTTATTGTTTTTATGTCTACTGAAGTATAATTTTGTGTTAAATAAATAACACTAATATTTTTTGATCTCGATCTTATAAAATATTCTTTTATCAACTTTTGATTTTCTAAAAGAAAATCATCAAAAACCACTAAACTATTGGGTTCACAATCATCTACAGATATTATATCATCATTAGAAAAATGAGTGATTATAGAAGGTATGTCATCAAATATTTTTTTTAATTTTTTATAGACTGGTTGATCAATATTTTTTGTAAACAAATATAGATTTAAATATGGTATCCAATAATTTATAATCAGATTATACAACAGAGTTGTTTTACCACAACCCGATGGTCCTACTAATAAACCACGTGAAGGTATTTTAAATAAAGATTGTTCTTTATTTTCATCTTCAATAAATTTCTTTACTACATTTCTTTATTCATTTATTAAAAAAAATATATATATTTACTATTATAAACAATAATGTATAATATTTTTAAAAAATATGATCAACATATTGAAAGAGCTCAATATAAAACTTTTTTACCTGTGAATAATTCACAACTTAATACACCTAATAAAACTATAACTTTTAGAATAGATTGTATGGATGATTTTCTGAATATTGCAAATACAAAATTTTTCATTTATGGTAGATATTTGCAAAAAGATGGAAAAGATTATCCTAAAGGAACAAAAATACAACTAATCGATAATTTTGTTGCATATTTATTTTCTAATATTATAGTTAAAAAAAATAGTAAAGTATTGGATGAATGTGAATATGTAGGAATTACTAGTACAATTAAAGGTGTGGTAAGTTATTTAGTAGATCAAAATGGACCAACTATAAACTCAGGATTTGCAAGCAAATTTGAAGGCGGAGGTTATTTTAATGCTATGGGTAAACTATCACAATTTGGGTTAGGATTTTTTAAAGACGTAAAATGTCCGGTTTTCAAAGGTGATATGGAAATAATTTTTACAAGAAATACAGATGATGATGCTTTGTTAAAAAAAGTTATAACAGGAACAGAAGATGGAAAGATTATTATTGAAGAATTTACACTTCAAATTCCAATTATTGAATATGGAGTTCATAAAGTTTTATTGATAAATGAGTTAACAAAATTATATACTTTTATTTTTAGATCATGGCAAAATATTGAAGAAAGAAATATATCAGGAAAAACTATAAAACTCGATTTATCAAATCAAAATCGAAGTTCTAATTCTCCTAAGTTTGCAGGTGTAGTATTTCAAACAAACAAATTAAATACACAAGATCATGATCCTTGCGAATTTGATCATTGTAATGTAAAAAATTATTGGTTTGAAATAAATGGAAAACGTTATCCTGAAGAAACTCAAGATCTAGATTTTAAGAATGATAAATTTTGTGTAGCTTATGAAAGTTTGATGGAGTATAAAAGAAATTATCTTAAAAATCATCAAGAACATCCGTTAATGTATAATAATCCAAACGATTTTAAAAAATTTAGAGCAATATATCTTGTTAACTTGAGTAGACAACCAACAAATATTTCTGCAACTAAAAAAAATATTATTTTACATGTTGATTTAAATGAAGATTTACCTAAAAACACAATTTGTTATGTTTTTTTCGTCAGAGAAGATGAATTTTTATTTGATATTGAAAAAGGTACAATTGAAGAATCTTTTAGTGATTAAATAATGTTTTTTTTTTCAATAGAAATATTTCTATTGAAAAATATTTTTATATTTATATTTATTTTGTTTTTTCTTCAATTAGATCAAGATTAACAATAAAATCATCAAAATTAACAACGTTATTATTTTGATCAATAATATATATTTCTATCTTTTGAATAGTGCGTACATTTACTTGTCTGTAAATTATTGGATTAGATCTTATAAAAAGATTATTAGAATCATAATAAAAAACAAACAAAAGCTCATCTTCGATAACCTTTTTATTAATAGATGAAACAGATTTTTCAATTATGTTGCAATATACTTCTAATAATTGTTTATTTATATTATTATTATTTATATTATTATTATTTAATATATCTTTTTCTCCTACATGTGTATATAAATAATCATTAGCAATCCCTAAACTTAAATTTAAATTTTTGTCTAATAAAAAATAATTTTTTGAACTTAATGAAATAAAATTATTATCATTTTGTAATTTGATAGTCGAAGGTAATAAACTTGTTAATTGTTCAATTGAATAGTTTCCATTTATTTCTGTTTTATTAATTATTTCTTCAGGTCCAATTTCATTACTTTGAGTAAATATAGCACCACTTATATTTTTTAAAAAACCTTGTGTATACAATTTTGGTTCATTAACACCTACATAAATACGTTCTACATTATTAAACATATATGAAGACAAATTAGGTGCACAAACAATATAAAACATTCCTAAACATTTTAATAAATCATCATCAAAATTATATTTATAATTAGTACTAATATTTAATACATTTTTTTTAAATAGGTATAAGTTTTGTGTTATCATAATTTTTATCACAATTCAATATTGTTTCTAATTCTTTTATTGAATAAATACCAATAGGTATTTTATAAATAGAATTATCTTTATCTACTGTAAATGTATATTCTTTATCAATATTTATATATTTTTCATCGGGAGTAGGTATATACAGTGTTTTATTACCAACTAATGAAAAATCAAATGTTGTGTTTGGAAAACCTAAATATTCTTTCAATTTTTCATCTAAATTATAATAACATGGGGATTTAATTTGAATTTTTTTATTTTCAAATGATAAAAATACCGATTCAATTAGTTTATTTAAATTTGAAATAGTATATTTACCTTTTTTTATATGTACTACTCTACCATCAATTTTTATTTTACAGTCTGTTTCAATATTTATCAAATTTAACTCTTTTAAAAACATTGATTCGAGACCTATTTTAAAATTATTATTAGCATTGAATTTTGGATGTGATAACCTAATGCAGCCGTTTTTAACTTTTATAAATACCATTTATAAAAGTAAATTTATTTTTTATTCAAATTTATTTTATTTTATTCAAATTTAATAACATGCATTTTTTTACCATTTTTTAATTTTTTTTCATTATAAATAAGATTAAATTTAATTTTTGAATTTTTGTCATTATACATTGTTATTTGTTCTTCTGTAAATTAGTTTGTATATCTATCAGGTAAAGTTAATAAATCATCATCGTTTAATACAACAGATAATCTTTTACCAAACATTGTATCAATTTTTTTAAAACATTTTACTACGTACGGTTTTCCTTGTTCCAAATCACTACATTTTATAAAATTATGTTCATTGTTGATTTTATTTAAAGTTGCTTTAAAGTTTTCCATTTCCATTTCTTATTTATATAAGTAAATATATATTTTTTTTTAATAAAAAATTTTTTTTCAAAACAATGTAACAACGTAACAACGTAACAACGTAGATGTTCAACGTAACAACGTAGATGTTCAACGTAAGACGTTGGACGTTTTTATGTTGGACGTTGGACGTTTTATGAAACAATTAAATATTATTATTTTTTCGTTCTATTTTATTTGTAATAATATTATAATGTATAGCAAACATATTATTATCATTATAGCGATAAATTTTATTCGTTTTTTTTTTCGTTATCTAATATATAGGATGACAATAATACTTATTGTATACATTTACAGGGTGTCATCATAGTACTTTGATATTTTTTTTATTTAAATAGTGTTTGTTATACAATTAAACTTGTCCGAGTATTGTGGCCCAGTGGGAAAGGCGTGTGTTTTGAGAGTGAACATTGGTGGATCGAATCATGTAGTGGGAGTTTAGCGCTGAACTCTCATCAATGATTTGGTTCAACTATGTTCATAATCGTAGTAGGTTCCAAACCGGATGGGAAGCATTCTCCTGATGATTATAGCACTGTGGACAATGTGTAGTTTGTTCATTAGTATGCATTACCGATGGACTGCTGCTGTGGTACAGTCTATGTTGTCATTACAATGTTCCCCCCCATCTGGTCCCTGGAGTCTATAAATAAATACCGCCCCCCATTGTGTTGATACGATGAAGACTTGATATCTTAGTAGTTCTGTTGTACAGATGTCTGTAAAAAAGTGAGAGGAAAAAAAAAAAAAAAAGCTGGCCAGCTCAGATATCTGTACAACAGGACTACTTTTGCATTTTTTTACCGTTTTTTTTTTCATTATTATTATTATTATTTTGAATTCTAGTATTTCATTTAATATTTGATATTTTCAAGTCGGAACAGCACAGATATGATTTATATGCTTATCTGCATTACATATTAAAAGTTTACCCCGTACTTCATATTTTTCAGTTAAGTATAAATCCGATGCTATTTATGTTAGAATGTTCATTTTTACATAAAACGTTTTTGATTTTAATTCTTTAAAAGTCCCCCTCATAGTCTCATAGTGTAAAATCATTTTCAAAAATTTTTTAATTTTTTAAATTTTTTTTTTTAATAGAACAATTCTATTAAAAATCTGATGATTCAATATAATTATATTCTAATCATTTTGGAATCGGAATCTGTACCTCCCATACCAAGGCTACATATTTTTATATTTCCTAAATCTTGAACAACACAAATATCATGGAGATATTTAAAATAAAAAGTACCGGTTGTAATTATTAAATCATTAGCTATCTTACAAATTTCGAGCCATGTTGGTGATTCTAGTAATGTAGAAGCATACGATTTTCCATTTCCAGAAATATTGTTACCATGATCGACAATTAAAATATTTCCTTTAATAGGAATTGTATTTAGATTATATTTCATTATTTTAATATTTTTATTATTATTTTCATAGTATTCATATTTACAAAAATGTACATAACATTTATTATTTAATATAGAGTTTCTTATCTCGTTTTGCATTTCATTTTGTTGTAATTTATTAAAATCTTTGATAGTTGTATCCATTGTTTATTATACATTTCAATTCCTTTAACTAAGGTATTCAATTATGATAGATTGATTGGAAATAGTTTTTCTGATCATTTTATTTAGATATTTTGAATATTTATTTTCTGATCTTTTTATGTTCTATTATGTTCATATTTATTTTTTGATATTTTTATGTTCTATTTCATTTTGTGTTCTATTTGTGTTTAAAGTTATTTTGTGTTCTATTTGTGTTTAAAGTTATTTTGTGATCTTTTTGTGTTTAATAGCATTTTGTGTTCTATTTCTGATAATTATGATAAAGTGTGAAGTTTGTGATGATTTTCTGATTAAAAACATTTTTCTGATCTTTTGTGTTTAAAAACAGTTTTACTGAGCTTTTGTGTTTAATAGCATTTTGTGTACTATTTCTGATAATTATGATAAAGTGTAAAGTGTACCAGAGTGCCCCACCTACTACTTATATATTATAATAAATTAAAATTATTTGGGTATGCTTACGTCATAATGTTATGACAATAATCGTATGGAAATATTTTCAATTACTTTAATAATATATTATTACATGAGTTTATCAAAAGCTATTTAATAATTTATTTTACTAATATTCTTAATACGAGTATGTATGTATGTTATTAATGGGGCCAACTATGCTAGTTGTACAGGATTGTATTTTATTTTATTTTGATATTTTTCCATAATTTTATACAATTTAGGTTATTATTTCTTATTTTTTACTAAGTGTTTGCGCCGCCGGCGATATTCGCGTGATTTAGATGGTCGGTCGTAGGGCTTCGCGGGCCGACGACAAACCGGCCGACACACACACACACATACACAAACACATACATTTTAATATTAGTTAATTATTATCGTTAAAATTGTGAATTATATAATATGTTAATTTTATACCTATCGGCCGCTGCGCGCCGTCTCTTTAACGTTTTTGTTCATAGCCTTATAATTATTATTGTTTTAGTATTGTTTTTCTCATTCTCGCGCACACATATGCATCGAAGCGTAGTCGCAATGTACCTTTTTTGTTGTGTAAATAATTAATGTTCCGCAATTTACGCATTTTATTATTTTTATTATAAACGCAAAAATTAATATTTAGTGTTAAATTTATAGGCACAAATTGCCATATTATTATTATTTCGTAGGCACGAATTGCCATTCTTATTATTGTTATTTAATATTATACAGGCACGAATTGCCGTTTTTTATTATTATTGTAAACCGTTTGGTATTATTTTGTGTGTATGTGACAATCACATTATTATTATTTAGGTACAGGGTACCAGCTGGCCAGCAGTACACCGCTAATCTGTGAGTTGTTAAATTATTTGTATTTATTATTATTATTACTTATATAAATATATAATATTATATTGGCTCTGCCACACAAGGCATATATTTATATTATTATTAATTATTTTTACATGTTGGGCCAGAAGGGCCATATATATTATCAAAATTTGTAATATTTAAATTATAGACCAATATTTTATAATCAAAGGACCGTGTTATCATTTTATACAATAGCTTAAATCTTAAGTACCTACACATCAGACACATACATATATACACACGCATACACACTCATATCATACGTAGCTCATCAGTATTTGCTCGGCAATCCCGTCCACTGCTGATTGAGCTATTTTCATGGATACACAATATACAAACACATGCAAATATCGCTCCGCCTATATATAAATAAATATGTGTAATGTGTATATACTATACCTATGATGCAGTAATATAGGAATTATACGCACACGAAACAATAAAGATAACCGGGCTCGCGTCTTATATCATTTATACGCTCCCGGCCCGTACATTTGGTGACCTCGTGATATTATATTTATATACTTTATATCTGGTATCAGTATTGTATATTTGATCCACGCAACGGTATATTCATTAAATTAATTATTTCTGTTGGTCGATGAAATAATAATTTTTACTTGTATATTCTATATACAGTCAATTTATCGAGTTACAATTTTAGAAGTTATTTCTTATCAGTCACCACTCACCGTAACTATCGATTGATTAAATTGTTATTATTGTTGTCGTTAGTTCGTCTTATATATTTATACGACTAGAGTTTAAAGGTAATAGGACAATATGGTTCTTGATGAAAATGAGAGGAAGATCGTAAGTGATTTGCGAAGAAAACGGGGGGTGATCAAGGCATCTCTAACTCGCATTCGAAAATTTGTTCAGAACTTTAAACCGAACGTGGACGCGGTAATATTATTAGAATTCAGGCAAGAAGAATTACCTATAGTCAACCGAAAATTCGATGAAATCCAATCCCAGATTGAACTTATTGATGTTGATAACGCTGAGGACATTGAGAAGGAAAGAGAGGAATTTGAGAATGATTATTTTGCAATTCGGTCGGAAATGCAAGAATTAATCAACGCAGAAAAAAGTCATAACTCATCTATTCAAAATAATTCCATGAATTCCATGTCCGTGCAAAGAGCTCGTTTGGCACCATTGGCGTTACCAAGATTTGATGGCAACATTCAAGAGTGGGATTCCTATTTTGATTGCTTCAAGGCTATGGTTCACAATGAAGATGTTTACCCACCAGCTCAAAAATTTTCGTATTTAAGATCTTCGCTTTTTGGTGCAGCATTGGATGTAATCAAGGCAATTCCAATGACCGAAAATAACTACGCTTTAGCAATAAAAAGGCTACAACAACGATACGAAAACAAAAGTATGGTAATACAATCTCACATTCGTGCTATACTAGATTTTCCTCAAGTAGAATGCGCTGTTGCAAATGATCTGCAGTCACTGCACTCCAATATTGTCTCACATGTCGCAGCACTAGAAACTTTAGGGCAACCAGTACATATGTGGGACGCCTGGTTAGTCACAGTATTGCTTAGAAAAGTTGACCATGGAACATGCCACGAATGGCAATTACGGCGAACAGACAATGAACTACCAAAGTATAAGGAGTTAGAAGAATTCCTGGCTAGTCGTTGTATAGCTTTTGAAAATTCAGAAACATGGGATAATGGTAATACCGGAACCAAGAAAAGACCGGCCAATGCGCATACAGGAAAAAGACTTACATTAGCAGCAACAGAAGCCAAGCCTGATAAATGTCCTTGCTGTAATCAAAACCATAAATTATATCACTGTGAAAGGTTTAAAGAACTTCCACAAGGTGACCGGTTCAATATTGTAAGAAATGCTCGTTTGTGTTTTAATTGTTTGAGTCCTTACCATATGGCTCCAGCTTGTCAATCAAAGTCGGTCTGTCAGCGTTGTAGGAACAGGCACAATACATTGTTACATTATCAAAAATTAAGTCAAGGAGACGTACCGAAGCAGCAAAATAATGAAGATGAAGATTCACAAACTCTGTCTGCTCCTCCTGATAATCGGTATTCCTCAGTGCATTCATGTCTTGCAGCAAAGCCAACAGACATGCATGTTTTTCTATCAACTGCCATAGTACAAGTAACTGATAGTCGTGGTTTTATGCGTGACACTAGGGCGGTATTAGATAGTGGATCCATGGTAAATTTTATTTCAAGGAGTTTATTGAATTTTCTACAACTCAATACTCAAAAGACAAAGTTACCAATTCAAGGAGTGGGCGCCAGTAAAGTTCAGTCAGTAGCCAAGGTGGAAATACATTTGAGTTCCAAGATCACAAACTACAAATTAATTTTGCCATGCTTTGTGTTACCAACTGTGGTGAGTGAGCTTCCATCATGTAATACACCAACAAGGAATTGGAACATCCCGTTTGATTTAAGATGTAAATTGGCAGATCCCAAGTTCGACAAAGCTGGGCCAGTCGATCTCTTAATTGGAGCTGGGATATTTTATGAGTTACTGGAGGCAGAGCGCGTGTCTTTGGGGATAGGAAACCTCAGTTTACAGGACACAAAACTGGGTTGGATAGTCACAGGTGGACTCGAAGTTACTTGTCTTCTAGGCATTAATTCCTTGGGAGAAACAATGGAAAGTGACTGGAAGTCAGTACTAGCAGATGAGGGACAATATGGAAAAGGATCGAAGGCCAATCAGAGATGCGAAGAAGAAGAAGAAACTCTCCGGCATTTCCAGAAGTCAGCTAGGCGAGGTGGAGATGGTCGCTTTATTCTGCGTTTACCAACCAAACCAGATTTGCAAAACTTAGGTGCCAGTTTAGCGATGGCAACTTCAAGGTTCATTAATATTGAAAGAAGACTTCAACGAGATGAACAGTTACGAGGGGAATATGTAAAATTCATGAAGGAGTACTTGGATATGGGACATATGCGAGAAGTCACAATCGAAGAAGAATTGCTAGAAAATGCATATTATTTACCACATCATCCAGTACTAAAGTCCTCAAGTCTTATGACCAAGACGAGGGTAGTTTTCGATGGATCAGTAAGAACTACGTCCGGATTGGCCCTAAATGATGTACTTATGCGTGGACATACGGTTCAGGAAGATATTTTTTCAATTCTAGTTAGGTTTCGTAAACACCAGTATGTAATTACGGCCGATATAGAGAAAATGTTTAGGCAGATAATGGTAGCGCCAGAAGACTGCCACTTACAAAGGATACTTTGGCGTGCAAATCCGGCTGAAGTACTCCGAAGCTACAACCTGTTGACAATTACATATGGTACAACGCCAGCGTCATTTATGGCGACGCAATGTTTAGTTACTCTCGCTGAAGAAGTAGAAAAGGAAAATCAAAAAGTGACAGAAGTGATATACAGGGACTTCTACATGGATGATCTCATGACGGGCTGCGATACGGTAGAAGAATGTATGCAGTTACAAAGGCAATTTAACCAGCATTTTGCAATCTGCAAAATTACCGTTAAGAAAATGGTGTTCGAATTCACATTTGATCATGGCCAACATAAGTGAGAACCAAAAGGATCCTTTTTTTGCACTAAGTTTAGGTGATGAGGATACCATTAAGTCATTAGGACTATGTTGGCAACCAGTACCTGATCAATTCAAGTTTAAGATTTCGATTCCTTTAGATAGAGTAACACTGACTAAGAGAACGTTACTATCTGATCTAAATAGAGTGTTCGATCCATTAGGATTCTTGGGTCCAGTGCTCATCAAAGGTAAGATTTTTCTTCAACAACTCTGGCAGCAAAAAATTGATTGGGATGCACCACTACAGGCAGATATCCAAGCAAAATGGAGAAAGTATTACTCTGGACTGGACTTACTTAAGGAACTTTCAATTCATCGTAAGTGCAAGTTCCAGTCTAGTGACCATTTTGAAGTGCATGGATTTTGTGATGCGTCCATGGAGGCTTACGGAGCATGTATATATATACGCAGTTCAGACCATCAGGGCATATGGCATTCACGGTTACTTTGTTCAAAAACTAGAGTAGCACCACTAAAGTCGACAACTATTCCGAGGCTAGAGCTAAGCGGAGCGCTTCTCTTAGCCCAGCTAGCAGCTAAAGTAGCAGACTCTTGGAACATAAAGTGTGAATCTATTCATTTGTGGACGGATTCAATGATAGTCTTGGGATGGCTCAACAGCCATTCATCACGATTAAAGACATTTGTAGCTAATCGGGTTAGTCAAACTCTAGAAATAACAAAGGTTAAGCAGTGGCATCATGTACCAACAAATGAGAATCCAGCCGACGTCTTTTCTAGAGGAACAACAGCGCAAGAATTGCAAGAGGCAAATAGTTGGTGGTTTGGACCACATTGGCTATCAAAAGAAACAGTATCGTGGAGCAAGGAAGATGATCTGGAACAGATACCAGAACAAGCACTACCAGAGCTTAGAACTATGCAATTGAGTCTGGTTTTAGTACAGCATAGAAATGTATTGCTAGATACGCATTCAGAATGGAAGAAGTTAACTCGCGCAACAGCTTGGATTTTGAAATTTATTGAGTTCTTAAGGCTTAAGAGATGTATGACAAAGAGTGTTAAGTATCTAACAGCATTAGATCTCAAAAAAGCAGAACGATGGTTGATTAGATGTGCTCAGAAGGATGAATTTGCAGCAGAATTTAAAGCGCTAAGTATTGGCAAGGAACTGCCAAAAAATAGTAAGATACGAGGACTATCCCCATTAATCAGTACAGACAATCTAATTGTGGTTGGAGGAAGACTACATCATTCAGCACTTTCAAATGAACAAAAACACCCTATAGTTTTGCCATTTGGTCATAAGGTCACACGGCTAATCTTTATATACTATCATGAAGTACTGTTACATGGAGGCCCCCAGTTATTGTTATCAGAAGTAAGACTTCGATTTTGGCCTCTAAAGGGTAGAATATTAGCTCGTTCTACGATATCACGTTGCGTTACCTGTATTCGAGCCAAACCTAAATTTGAAAACCCGCTCATGGCTACCTTGCCAAGTACCAGAGTACAGCCTGCCAGACCATTTGCTACAACAGGGGTTGATTTTGCGGGGCCTTTAGATGTTCGAAGTGGTATACGCCGTGTCACAAGCATAAAGACATGGATTGCAGTTTTTGTGTGTCTAGCTACTAGAGCTATACATTTGGAGCCAGTGGTTGGGCTTACGAGCAATGCATTTTTTGCCGCGCTGCGACGGTTTATGGCACGAAGAGGTAAATGTTCCAAAATGTATAGTGACAACGCTACAAATGTCGTGGGTGTTCAACGAGAATTAGCAACCTATTTGCAAGGTGTAGATGCAAGTGTAGCCAAGGAAGAGATAGATTGGCATTTTAACCCTCCAGGAGCACCACATTTTGGTGGAATATGGGAAAGTGCCGTGAAAAGCGCAAAGCACCATTTGACCAGAGTAGTTAAGGATGCTAAGCTCACGTTAGAAGAACTAGGGACTTTACTTTGTCAAATTGAGGCATGTTTGAACTCTCGTCCATTGACCCCGTTAAGTTCTCATCCACTAGACCTAGAGCCCATTACACCAGCACATTTTTTAATTGGTGGACCATTGCTCCTGGTCCCGGAAGCTGATTTATCAAATGAAAATATCAGTGCATTACGAAAATGGAGATATGTGCAGGCCTTGATGTAGACGTTCTGGAAAAGGTGGTCAAAAGAATATTTACCACAACTTCAAGTTCGAGGCCGTTGGTTAGCTCAAATTGAACAAGTAAAAATTGGAGATATTGTTATCATCAAAGAAGAATGTGCGCCGCCAGTAAAATGGAAATTAGGAAAAATCCTAAAGACTCATCCGGGGAGTGATGGTATTGTACGAGTAGTTACATTGAAGACATCAAATGGTAATGAACTGAAACGACCAGTCGTCAAATTATGCCGTTTACCCGTAGAAGAGAAAGATCAAAATTTTGAAAATCATAATTTTCAAAGGGGGGAGAATGTTTGCGCCGCCGGCGATATTCGCGTGATTTAGATGGTCGGTCGTAGGGCTTCGCGGGCCGACGACAAACCGGCCGACACACACACACACATACACAAACACATACATTTTAATATTAGTTAATTATTATCGTTAAAATTGTGAATTATATAATATGTTAATTTTATACCTATCGGCCGCTGCGCGCCGTCTCTTTAACGTTTTTGTTCATAGCCTTATAATTATTATTGTTTTAGTATTGTTTTTCTCATTCTCGCGCACACATATGCATCGAAGCGTAGTCGCAATGTACCTTTTTTGTTGTGTAAATAATTAATGTTCCGCAATTTACGCATTTTATTATTTTTATTATAAACGCAAAAATTAATATTTAGTGTTAAATTTATAGGCACAAATTGCCATATTATTATTATTTCGTAGGCACGAATTGCCATTCTTATTATTGTTATTTAATATTATACAGGCACGAATTGCCGTTTTTTATTATTATTGTAAACCGTTTGGTATTATTTTGTGTGTATGTGACAATCACATTATTATTATTTAGGTACAGGGTACCAGCTGGCCAGCAGTACACCGCTAATCTGTGAGTTGTTAAATTATTTGTATTTATTATTATTATTACTTATATAAATATATAATATTATATTGGCTCTGCCACACAAGGCATATATTTATATTATTATTAATTATTTTTACATGTTGGGCCAGAAGGGCCATATATATTATCAAAATTTGTAATATTTAAATTATAGACCAATATTTTATAATCAAAGGACCGTGTTATCATTTTATACAATAGCTTAAATCTTAAGTACCTACACATCAGACACATACATATATACACACGTATACACACTCATATCATACGTAGCTCATCAGTATTTGCTCGGCAATCCCGTCCACTGCTGATTGAGCTATTTTCATGGATACACAATATACAAACACATGCAAATATCGCTCCGCCTATATATAAATAAATATGTGTAATGTGTATATACTATACCTATGATGCAGTAATATAGGAATTATACGCACACGAAACAATAAAGATAACCGGGCTCGCGTCTTATATCATTTATACGCTCCCGGCCCGTACATTTGGTGACCTCGTGATATTATATTTATATACTTTATATCTGGTATCAGTATTGTATATTTGATCCACGCAACGGTATATTCATTAAATTAATTATTTCTGTTGGTCGATGAAATAATAATTTTTACTTGTATATTCTATATACAGTCAATTTATCGAGTTACAATTTTAGAAGTTATTTCTTATCAGTCACCACTCACCGTAACTATCGATTGATTAAATTGTTATTATTGTTGTCGTTAGTTCGTCTTATATATTTATACGACTAGAGTTTAAAGGTAATAGGACAATATGGTTCTTGATGAAAATGAGAGGAAGATCGTAAGTGATTTGCGAAGAAAACGGGGGGTGATCAAGGCATCTCTAACTCGCATTCGAAAATTTGTTCAGAACTTTAAACCGAACGTGGACGCGGTAATATTATTAGAATTCAGGCAAGAAGAATTACCTATAGTCAACCGAAAATTCGATGAAATCCAATCCCAGATTGAACTTATTGATGTTGATAACGCTGAGGACATTGAGAAGGAAAGAGAGGAATTTGAGAATGATTATTTTGCAATTCGGTCGGAAATGCAAGAATTAATCAACGCAGAAAAAAGTCATAACTCATCTATTCAAAATAATTCCATGAATTCCATGTCCGTGCAAAGAGCTCGTTTGGCACCATTGGCGTTACCAAGATTTGATGGCAACATTCAAGAGTGGGATTCCTATTTTGATTGCTTCAAGGCTATGGTTCACAATGAAGATGTTTACCCACCAGCTCAAAAATTTTCGTATTTAAGATCTTCGCTTTTTGGTGCAGCATTGGATGTAATCAAGGCAATTCCAATGACCGAAAATAACTACGCTTTAGCAATAAAAAGGCTACAACAACGATACGAAAACAAAAGTATGGTAATACAATCTCACATTCGTGCTATACTAGATTTTCCTCAAGTAGAATGCGCTGTTGCAAATGATCTGCAGTCACTGCACTCCAATATTGTCTCACATGTCGCAGCACTAGAAACTTTAGGGCAACCAGTACATATGTGGGACGCCTGGTTAGTCACAGTATTGCTTAGAAAAGTTGACCATGGAACATGCCACGAATGGCAATTACGGCGAACAGACAATGAACTACCAAAGTATAAGGAGTTAGAAGAATTCCTGGCTAGTCGTTGTATAGCTTTTGAAAATTCAGAAACATGGGATAATGGTAATACCGGAACCAAGAAAAGACCGGCCAATGCGCATACAGGAAAAAGACTTACATTAGCAGCAACAGAAGCCAAGCCTGATAAATGTCCTTGCTGTAATCAAAACCATAAATTATATCACTGTGAAAGGTTTAAAGAACTTCCACAAGGTGACCGGTTCAATATTGTAAGAAATGCTCGTTTGTGTTTTAATTGTTTGAGTCCTTACCATATGGCTCCAGCTTGTCAATCAAAGTCGGTCTGTCAGCGTTGTAGGAACAGGCACAATACATTGTTACATTATCAAAAATTAAGTCAAGGAGACGTACCGAAGCAGCAAAATAATGAAGATGAAGATTCACAAACTCTGTCTGCTCCTCCTGATAATCGGTATTCCTCAGTGCATTCATGTCTTGCAGCAAAGCCAACAGACATGCATGTTTTTCTATCAACTGCCATAGTACAAGTAACTGATAGTCGTGGTTTTATGCGTGACACTAGGGCGGTATTAGATAGTGGATCCATGGTAAATTTTATTTCAAGGAGTTTATTGAATTTTCTACAACTCAATACTCAAAAGACAAAGTTACCAATTCAAGGAGTGGGCGCCAGTAAAGTTCAGTCAGTAGCCAAGGTGGAAATACATTTGAGTTCCAAGATCACAAACTACAAATTAATTTTGCCATGCTTTGTGTTACCAACTGTGGTGAGTGAGCTTCCATCATGTAATACACCAACAAGGAATTGGAACATCCCGTTTGATTTAAGATGTAAATTGGCAGATCCCAAGTTCGACAAAGCTGGGCCAGTCGATCTCTTAATTGGAGCTGGGATATTTTATGAGTTACTGGAGGCAGAGCGCGTGTCTTTGGGGATAGGAAACCTCAGTTTACAGGACACAAAACTGGGTTGGATAGTCACAGGTGGACTCGAAGTTACTTGTCTTCTAGGCATTAATTCCTTGGGAGAAACAATGGAAAGTGACTGGAAGTCAGTACTAGCAGATGAGGGACAATATGGAAAAGGATCGAAGGCCAATCAGAGATGCGAAGAAGAAGAAGAAACTCTCCGGCATTTCCAGAAGTCAGCTAGGCGAGGTGGAGATGGTCGCTTTATTCTGCGTTTACCAACCAAACCAGATTTGCAAAACTTAGGTGCCAGTTTAGCGATGGCAACTTCAAGGTTCATTAATATTGAAAGAAGACTTCAACGAGATGAACAGTTACGAGGGGAATATGTAAAATTCATGAAGGAGTACTTGGATATGGGACATATGCGAGAAGTCACAATCGAAGAAGAATTGCTAGAAAATGCATATTATTTACCACATCATCCAGTACTAAAGTCCTCAAGTCTTATGACCAAGACGAGGGTAGTTTTCGATGGATCAGTAAGAACTACGTCCGGATTGGCCCTAAATGATGTACTTATGCGTGGACATACGGTTCAGGAAGATATTTTTTCAATTCTAGTTAGGTTTCGTAAACACCAGTATGTAATTACGGCCGATATAGAGAAAATGTTTAGGCAGATAATGGTAGCGCCAGAAGACTGCCACTTACAAAGGATACTTTGGCGTGCAAATCCGGCTGAAGTACTCCGAAGCTACAACCTGTTGACAATTACATATGGTACAACGCCAGCGTCATTTATGGCGACGCAATGTTTAGTTACTCTCGCTGAAGAAGTAGAAAAGGAAAATCAAAAAGTGACAGAAGTGATATACAGGGACTTCTACATGGATGATCTCATGACGGGCTGCGATACGGTAGAAGAATGTATGCAGTTACAAAGGCAATTTAACCAGCATTTTGCAATCTGCAAAATTACCGTTAAGAAAATGGTGTTCGAATTCACATTTGATCATGGCCAACATAAGTGAGAACCAAAAGGATCCTTTTTTTGCACTAAGTTTAGGTGATGAGGATACCATTAAGTCATTAGGACTATGTTGGCAACCAGTACCTGATCAATTCAAGTTTAAGATTTCGATTCCTTTAGATAGAGTAACACTGACTAAGAGAACGTTACTATCTGATCTAAATAGAGTGTTCGATCCATTAGGATTCTTGGGTCCAGTGCTCATCAAAGGTAAGATTTTTCTTCAACAACTCTGGCAGCAAAAAATTGATTGGGATGCACCACTACAGGCAGATATCCAAGCAAAATGGAGAAAGTATTACTCTGGACTGGACTTACTTAAGGAACTTTCAATTCATCGTAAGTGCAAGTTCCAGTCTAGTGACCATTTTGAAGTGCATGGATTTTGTGATGCGTCCATGGAGGCTTACGGAGCATGTATATATATACGCAGTTCAGACCATCAGGGCATATGGCATTCACGGTTACTTTGTTCAAAAACTAGAGTAGCACCACTAAAGTCGACAACTATTCCGAGGCTAGAGCTAAGCGGAGCGCTTCTCTTAGCCCAGCTAGCAGCTAAAGTAGCAGACTCTTGGAACATAAAGTGTGAATCTATTCATTTGTGGACGGATTCAATGATAGTCTTGGGATGGCTCAACAGCCATTCATCACGATTAAAGACATTTGTAGCTAATCGGGTTAGTCAAACTCTAGAAATAACAAAGGTTAAGCAGTGGCATCATGTACCAACAAATGAGAATCCAGCCGACGTCTTTTCTAGAGGAACAACAGCGCAAGAATTGCAAGAGGCAAATAGTTGGTGGTTTGGACCACATTGGCTATCAAAAGAAACAGTATCGTGGAGCAAGGAAGATGATCTGGAACAGATACCAGAACAAGCACTACCAGAGCTTAGAACTATGCAATTGAGTCTGGTTTTAGTACAGCATAGAAATGTATTGCTAGATACGCATTCAGAATGGAAGAAGTTAACTCGCGCAACAGCTTGGATTTTGAAATTTATTGAGTTCTTAAGGCTTAAGAGATGTATGACAAAGAGTGTTAAGTATCTAACAGCATTAGATCTCAAAAAAGCAGAACGATGGTTGATTAGATGTGCTCAGAAGGATGAATTTGCAGCAGAATTTAAAGCGCTAAGTATTGGCAAGGAACTGCCAAAAAATAGTAAGATACGAGGACTATCCCCATTAATCAGTACAGACAATCTAATTGTGGTTGGAGGAAGACTACATCATTCAGCACTTTCAAATGAACAAAAACACCCTATAGTTTTGCCATTTGGTCATAAGGTCACACGGCTAATCTTTATATACTATCATGAAGTACTGTTACATGGAGGCCCCCAGTTATTGTTATCAGAAGTAAGACTTCGATTTTGGCCTCTAAAGGGTAGAATATTAGCTCGTTCTACGATATCACGTTGCGTTACCTGTATTCGAGCCAAACCTAAATTTGAAAACCCGCTCATGGCTACCTTGCCAAGTACCAGAGTACAGCCTGCCAGACCATTTGCTACAACAGGGGTTGATTTTGCGGGGCCTTTAGATGTTCGAAGTGGTATACGCCGTGTCACAAGCATAAAGACATGGATTGCAGTTTTTGTGTGTCTAGCTACTAGAGCTATACATTTGGAGCCAGTGGTTGGGCTTACGAGCAATGCATTTTTTGCCGCGCTGCGACGGTTTATGGCACGAAGAGGTAAATGTTCCAAAATGTATAGTGACAACGCTACAAATGTCGTGGGTGTTCAACGAGAATTAGCAACCTATTTGCAAGGTGTAGATGCAAGTGTAGCCAAGGAAGAGATAGATTGGCATTTTAACCCTCCAGGAGCACCACATTTTGGTGGAATATGGGAAAGTGCCGTGAAAAGCGCAAAGCACCATTTGACCAGAGTAGTTAAGGATGCTAAGCTCACGTTAGAAGAACTAGGGACTTTACTTTGTCAAATTGAGGCATGTTTGAACTCTCGTCCATTGACCCCGTTAAGTTCTCATCCACTAGACCTAGAGCCCATTACACCAGCACATTTTTTAATTGGTGGACCATTGCTCCTGGTCCCGGAAGCTGATTTATCAAATGAAAATATCAGTGCATTACGAAAATGGAGATATGTGCAGGCCTTGATGTAGACGTTCTGGAAAAGGTGGTCAAAAGAATATTTACCACAACTTCAAGTTCGAGGCCGTTGGTTAGCTCAAATTGAACAAGTAAAAATTGGAGATATTGTTATCATCAAAGAAGAATGTGCGCCGCCAGTAAAATGGAAATTAGGAAAAATCCTAAAGACTCATCCGGGGAGTGATGGTATTGTACGAGTAGTTACATTGAAGACATCAAATGGTAATGAACTGAAACGACCAGTCGTCAAATTATGCCGTTTACCCGTAGAAGAGAAAGATCAAAATTTTGAAAATCATAATTTTCAAAGGGGGGAGAATGTTTGCGCCGCCGGCGATATTCGCGTGATTTAGATGGTCGGTCGTAGGGCTTCGCGGGCCGACGACAAACCGGCCGACACACACACACACATACACAAACACATACATTTTAATATTAGTTAATTATTATCGTTAAAATTGTGAATTATATAATATGTTAATTTTATACCTATCGGCCGCTGCGCGCCGTCTCTTTAACGTTTTTGTTCATAGCCTTATAATTATTATTGTTTTAGTATTGTTTTTCTCATTCTCGCGCACACATATGCATCGAAGCGTAGTCGCAATGTACCTTTTTTGTTGTGTAAATAATTAATGTTCCGCAATTTACGCATTTTATTATTTTTATTATAAACGCAAAAATTAATATTTAGTGTTAAATTTATAGGCACAAATTGCCATATTATTATTATTTCGTAGGCACGAATTGCCATTCTTATTATTGTTATTTAATATTATACAGGCACGAATTGCCGTTTTTTATTATTATTGTAAACCGTTTGGTATTATTTTGTGTGTATGTGACAATCACATTATTATTATTTAGGTACAGGGTACCAGCTGGCCAGCAGTACACCGCTAATCTGTGAGTTGTTAAATTATTTGTATTTATTATTATTATTACTTATATAAATATATAATATTATATTGGCTCTGCCACACAAGGCATATATTTATATTATTATTAATTATTTTTACATGTTGGGCCAGAAGGGCCATATATATTATCAAAATTTGTAATATTTAAATTATAGACCAATATTTTATAATCAAAGGACCGTGTTATCATTTTATACAATAGCTTAAATCTTAAGTACCTACACATCAGACACATAAATATATACACACGCATACACACTCATATCATACGTAGCTCATCAGTATTTGCTCGGCAATCCCGTCCACTGCTGATTGAGCTATTTTCATGGATACACAATATACAAACACATGCAAATATCGCTCCGCCTATATATAAATAAATATGTGTAATGTGTATATACTATATGATGCAGTAATATAGGAATTATACGCACACGAAACAATAAAGATAACCGGGCTCGCGTCTTATATCATTTATACGCTCCCGGCCCGTACACTAAGTGATGATTTTTAAGTATATTCACTAAGATACTTTTAATTGTATAAGTAATGTACCCTAACAGTTTGAACACAAAAAAAAAAAAAAAGTTTATTTAAAATATTTTAGTATAAAGCAATATTTTGTTTTAATAATTTATTGATAAAGCTATAAAGCTTTATATATAAAAATAATATTCATACACGAAGTGTTTTATTGTTTTCTACAAAGTAATATAAGCAAGTTATGTATACAAAGATATAAATAAGATATTTATTATTATATATTTATATATTTACCTTCATAATCGTAAATTTGTTCAGTCGGTTTAAAAAAAATTTGAATTTCTCGCTTGGTTATGGTTGGTTCTTGTTGGATTATAATATTTGAACCTGAAAATAGTATTATTATTATTATTATGATTAGGTCATTTGTTTATGAATATTTTATCTAATAAATGTGTATATTTTGAAAAAATATACTTACGGTGTTTTTCTTTGCTATGTCTGATGAGGTTATCTCTTCGCGTGAATATTTCTGAGCATATACTGCAAGAAATCTTATTGGATACATCGTGTGACTTGGAATGTCTGCGTAGACTACAGATTCTAGTAAAGGTTTTATAGCATACACTGCACGAAAACATGATTACTTTTAAAACTGAAAACACTAGTTGAACTCGCGAAACAAGACTTTACCCTTCGACGAAGATATGAGTAATGAAATATAGTAAAATAGGTATATTTTACTTTAAATATCAGTGTGAAATGATTTTATCTAAGCGATTCACTAGCGCATACGTACAATATAGTGGTAGAAAAGCGAAGTATAATATTTGTTAACAATAACAATTTTAAAACACTGGTAAAATAACTGAGAAAACTTAGGAAGTCTAAATTAACACAACCTAACACTTGAAGAGTAGTATACGTACTGATTTCATTTTGCTTCATGACACTATTTTCTGTCTAGTATTCACCGACAATACTCGGACATGTCTCTGCAGGCTTGTACAGGTTTGTATCTGGAACGGACTTGATGACAGGGATGTGGTGGGTTTGTTATGGACAACGTATATTTGAAAAGGTTTAATGTGTGTGTGTGTGTGTTCATCTATGCCTGTGTGTGTAAATTTTATATCATGAGACACTTTTCGTGTGTGTGTGTGTGTGTGTGTGTGTGTGTGTGTGTGTGTGTTCATGTATGTTCGTGTGTGTTTGTATGTATGTGTTCATATATGTATGTTTATCAGGGTATATATATGTATCTGACTTGGGTTAGAGATTTATTTAATATTAGGTAAATGTGTGTATGGGTTAAGTTAAAATGGATGGATGTGTGTCGTGTGTGATGGTGACGGATCCTAATGTCTACTAATATGTAAATTTTATATTATGAGACACTTTTCGTGTGTGTGTATGTTCATGTATGTCCGTGTGTGTGTGTCCGTGTGTGTGTGTGTGTTTGTATGTATGTGTTCATGTATGTATGTTTGTCAGTGTTTATATATGTCTGACTTGGGTTAGAGATTTATTTAATATTAGGTAAATGTGTGTATGGGTTAAGTTAAAATGGATGGATGTGTGCCGTGTATGATAGTGACGGGTCCTAATGTCTACTAATATGTACATTTTATATTATGAGACACTTTTAAGAATAGACCTAGCTGGTTGCGGTTGTGTGTACGTGGTAATGCATTAATATTTTAGGTATGTCTAGAACATATTATATAATAACTAGAATTGTATTTTTAACAATAATCAGTTATTTTTATGAACTGTTCTTTTGTTTAGACGATGAAGGGACTAGTGGTGAGTTCGGCGACGGCGATTCGGTGTCGGCTGAGGTCTAGGGTGTAAAGACTGGGAGATGAGGATGTAGGTTAGAATATATTATTATGTTATAGCCGTATGTGATTGTTGTCACTAGGATCTCTGGCAACGAAAAAAAAAAATTGATTAATCTTATTTGATAACAATTTGTGATAAAATATGTGTTAGATAACGCTGGGTTTGACGACGGCGGCGGGTCATTTGACGAAATAATATGTGTTGCAGATTGCCTATATTGTTTAAATATTGTCAGTTTCGGAGGTGTTTGGGAGGTGCATGTACTACGAATTGCCTATAAGGAGGACCCTATGCTTTTACATGTAAAATTTAAGGGGGAGGTGATCCAGAACTGTCTATTTCATACTACTAACGTCTTATCAATTCTGGAGAACACCCCCTTATCATCCCGGTAGAAGACCTTGCAGTACCACCAAATCTTCCTTTTTTCAAAAACTTTCTGCTTTCAGCTCTTCCATCCGTCCTAGAGTTTTCACTTCCACCGAGTTTCACCCAAAGCGAGTTTCACGGGCCGCTAGTCTTATATTATAAAACGGTAAGCAGTTCGCCCGTTTGCCGTCAGCGCTAGGTGTATATTTATAGTGAATTACCAATCAGAAAATTAGATTTTTTTTCGAGTCCCGCCAGCTGATCATCGTTCCCAACGTTTCGTTATCACCGCGATCGTTATTAATTATTACTTCTTATTATTTTGAAAATTTTTCGTTTTTCACCGGATTTCAAGACTTTTCCTTTTTCGAGTTCGTTCTGTACGTATTCGTGTAGTGCGCGCTTTTTCAGTATACGGTTTGTTCTCCGATCGCGTTCGTGTCGATCGCCAACGCGGTAACAATTACGGCCGCCGAACGACGTTTTCCTTCAGTTTTTTTTCCGCAGATCCGTTTCGTGTTTTACGACTGTTTGGTTCGTATTCGTGAAGTACGCCTTTTCGAAAACAGTACACCAATTCGGGTCGTGTGTTTTGGATCGCAGACGCTGACCGACGTACGAGGTATGTAATCCGTACTTTTTGCTTTGTACTGTACCTATGTATATAATATAATATTATATTACTTTTACGTGTTTTAGGCCTATTCGTTATTTTTGTCGTCTATCTCATTGTTCTCTACCTTCATGTCGACGAAATATGGTACGTATGTCATTACTTTGTTACAACTAATATACTCATAGTAGTTTAATATAGTTTTTAAACATGTTGCAGGTCTTTGGAGAGCGGTGATGTCTGTTTCAACGCACAGTTTTGATTTACCGATGTACACTACTTTTTGTTGATTCAATAAACTGCATTATGTTATCGTATTTATATTGTTCTGTTGTTATCGGTAGCTCGACCTTTAGACACATCTTAGACCATTGGTTGTGCTCTCTTGCACAAAAGTGTTACCGACTACGTTTGTGCCGCACAGTATTGTATTTAGGTACTCGGGTGTGTATTATAATATTAGGTACCTATGTGAATATGATAGGCTTATTGGTGAAATGTTGAGTTAATAACATTTAATATTTATTACTAACGTTCAATACTTTGAAAAACGTACAAAGTATATTCCGTAGTTGGATTTTTATAATTTATATTAAATCAATCAAAACCTGTGCTTCATTAATGATATTTTATTTTTGTTTATAGTTTTTATGGTAATAACATTATATTTTAAATGTTTTAATTAACACCATATAATGCAAATTGTATTAAACATAAGATTTTGCGGAACAATTGTAGTTTAGCACCCCCTCGCCATTTCGAATTTTTTTTATTAAAACTTATGTAACTCATCGAGTTAAGAACGATGGTGCAATCAGAAATTGTCGCTCTCGCTTAGTTTCGAAGTTATGGCCTTCCGAAGTTTGCGATTTTACGTTTATACGCATGCGCACAACACTACTATAATGCCGCGCGGAGGACCATTTTTGTAATTTTTTTTGTACTTACGTATTTTAACCCGTTTAAAACGATGGTGCAATAATAATTTATTAAAAATAATCAAGAATAATTATAGAATAAAGTTAATATCAATTAAATATTAATATATATATTTAACACATAATATATAATAAATTTAAGAGTTTACAACATTACAACAATTCAATATTGTCTTCGCCATCAGTATCTGAATTAGAATTTGTTGTTTCGTCATTATGTTGTGTTTCAAGTATTGCTGATGGGTCATACAAATGACCAGTGTGTTTAATAAAGGTTAAGTACCTATCTTATTATTACTAAATTGTATATTATTACTTATATGCATTTTAAAGTATCTTTATAATAATAGAATAAGCTGTATCAAATCACCGGGCTGGGTCACTCGCTCGCTGCGCTCGCTCGGACAGTTAAAAACGAAAATATCCCCCGATTTGCTATGCAACACCTCCCCAAGTGGGCCACAGGGTTAAAAGAATTGCATTTTTGTTGCACCAAGTCACCGAGTGGGGTCACTCGTTCGCTGCGCTCGCTCGGACAATTAAAAACGAAAATATCCCTCGATTTGCTATGCAACACCTACCCAATGAGCGGCGTTATAGTAGTGATGCACGCATGCGTATAAACGTAAAATCGAAAACTTTGGAAGGCCATAACTTCGAAACTAAGTGAGAGCGACAATTTCTGATTGCACCATCGTTCTTAACTCAATGAGTTACATAAGTTTCGATAAAAAAAATTCAAAATGGCGAGGGGGTGCTAAACTGCAATTATACCGATTTTGCTGGTAACGTTAGTATATTTTTGTAGTAGAAAGCAAAGTTTGACATCATGTGAGTAGATAAATTCAAGTATTTTATGTTGCACTCATAATATATTTCAATCTATATAATTATTGCAAACAAACACCTTAAATAAAAACATTCTTCTGTGGTAAGATTTATACATTATACAGCTTAATTACCCATTATGCTCCTATTGTATGATATTTACCCGTTACTCAACAGCATTTTATGCTTTTTATAATAGTAGGTAGTTATTATAGCTACACTGAGTAGGTGAAATTTGTTTTAATAATAATGTTTTAATTTAAGGCCTCAATTATTTTTATTGTATTATATTATTTGTTTGTGTCTACAGATTTAAAATTTTTGAGAATAATTAATTATATATCTATAAATATTATATTGTATACGTTAAAATGAAAACTCATAACATTAAATGTTTTAGCACACCAATAATGAAAATGTTATTTAACATAGATTTTGCTGTCAAGGTTGGTATATTTTTTCTTGCACCATTTGAGCTAAATTTTGAATAAATCTGATGAATTCATATATTGTATACATCGCTCAAAGAATATTTCAAAATTTAAATCTAATATTGCTTAAAATAATAATTTTTTATTTCGGTAATGTTTATATTACACAAATTTATTATGCTTTAATTGTGTAATAGTTGCCAATGCTCAACTAATAAAATATAGTATATTAATGTATAGTTACTTACTACAATATTTCAATATATATATTTTGATTTTATTTTTTGAACCAAACACTCAATTTATTGCAAATTTAATGTTAAATATACATTTCCTTTGATAGTTATATTATAATGTTTTTTATTTATTATTTACAATATTATCGATCATGTAAGGACAAAAGTATTTATTAGGTATTACGTTTATGTTAAATTTGCTCAAGAGTAATAAATAAATTATTAAATGAACAATAATGATAATTAAATTATTAATCATCAATAAGCTTGAGTTAGATATGAATTATGACCTCAATGATTTATATATAATAATTCATTATGTAGATCATCATGTATGAGCATTAGTATTTAATTCTAATTTCTTTAGTGAATATTATAAAATGGTGTATAGAGTATTATTGTATTAAACACATTATGCTCATAATACCGTCAAATGGTGTTACTTGGGGCACTTTAAAATTGTTATTGTAAATAACTTAAAAACTGTTTAAGTTTGGCAATTACATGTGGTAACAAAAAATCTGGGTCTTACCTTGTTTCTTAAAAATATTGTTAGGTTAAATTTTTTCTTAAACTCCTTCATGTTTTATTTTAAATATTTTTGCTTGCCCCAAGTAGTACCATAAAAGTTTAACTTGGGGCAGACATATGATTTTCATATAAAAACCAAGTTTTCTTCTTTAAGACTAACTTGGGCATAAAAATATATTCTTTAAGAGATTCCTTGCATTTTCTTACATAAGAAAAACATTTTGCATTTGTTTTTAAGACAATGTACACTAATTAGAAAATAAGGAATAAATTAAAAAAAAAAAATATTATATTATTATAACAAACTAGGAACCTAGGTTTGCAGGTAATACGTTATGACTTAGTTTATATCAGTCTATTATTAAATCAGAATAGGTACTTATTTTAAATTATAATATTAATTAACATATTTTAACAATGAGAATAACAATAATCAGTCTTAATTTTATGGGTAACAATGTGTTGAACATGTACTTTCCTCTCTTTTCATGAATAATATGTAACTTCTTGACAATATTTTCAGCTGTAACTTCCATTATATCTTCAACGTCTGGGTAAACAAATGTACTTTTAGATCCTTTATATCCTCTCATAAAACTGCTTATAAAAATTAATCCGTTAATACTTTTTGTTATTGCTTTTATTTGGCACACAAAATGTTTAAAGGTAGATTTTTTAGTATTTTTGTCATAAAGATATTTTACTTGAATAAAATCAGTTACTTTCAAACTCAAAATTATATTTTCAATATTGTCTTCTTTTTCTGAATTTATAGTTTGTGTTCCACTAGAACTTGGTAATTGGTCATCAGGAGGAACTATGATTAGAATAGGGTTATTTTGTTCACCAACATTCTCTGTATCACTATCAGGTTGAATTATGTTGTCACAATCAAAAATTACTTCAATATCATCATCTATATCTTCATGTTCTACATTTGTTTCAACTAATTCTGCCACACTTCTACCTGGTGGTACTGTCAATCTTTTTTTTTTTATTCTTACACTGGTTTCATTTGAATGTTTATTTTCTAAATGTTCCTCAAAAGATTCTAACCAAGAATTGCCTCTACTAGTTGTTCTCTGAGGGATACGTTTCAATACTTTTTGAGGGTCGAATGGTACTATTCCACATGCTTCAAATCCTGCTTTTAAATTATTTCCAGCATTATCTCCTAATTCTTTCATAACTTTATTTAGTAGCCTAGGGAACTGATTTTTTTGTAATACACCTTTGTTGTTATCTTTCCGTACATCAAGTTGCTGTTTCCATTTATACTTTAATGGTCTGAAAAAAGCTACATCCAATGGTTGACATAAATGTGTACTATTTGGAGGCAATAAAACAAATGTGATGTTATTACTTTGACATTTTTCAATGACTCTCTTTGATATATTACTAGCAAGGTTATCACCAATCATAACTTTCTTTTGGTCTTTAAATCTCCTAAAATATGGAATCACTACAGACAAAAACCAGTCTTCAAATATTGTTGTATCGAACCAACCACTTTTAGAACGGTTATAGCGCGTTCTTTTTGGTCCATCTAAAGTCCATGAATCGTAAAGGTGATCTGCTTTATATACAACATATATTGGTAGTACTACACCTGAAGCTGTTCCACTGAACATAACTGATGTGCTGGACTTTGATGTGTCTTTGATGCACTCAGCATGTTTAACACCACGACGCACAATAACTTTTTTCCGACCTGGATCATCGGTCATGTTAGTTTCATCATAATTAATTATAAGTTCTGGATTGACTCCCTCGAGTGTTTTTTCAAGTTCATTAAAATACTGTTCTAAAGTATCATAACAAACAGCAACTCTTGCTCGTTTAACATTTTCAGATAAACGAACTGTTAAGTTATTTTTATGTCTAGACAAAAATGCTCTGATCCAATCAGGACCTGGTATATTATCTTTGAATCTAGTCTCTACACGGCCATCAGCGTCAAAATATGATTTTACAACTAGCGAAATGTCATTTGAGGTTAATGGAAATCCCCATTTACTAGCTACTATAAGTCCTTTAACTAAATCCTGTTCTTCATCATAGTTCAAAACACAGGGTCTTCCAACTGGTAATACATTTTGATCATGTCGTTTGCGGTGAATTGTAGATTTCGAAATGCCAAACTATTTAGCTGCTTGACGTTCAGTCATTTGATGAGATTTTACAAAAAGTACTGCCCATTGAAGTGTTTCCTCATCATATGTTTTGTATGGTCTTGCTTCAATTTTCTTTTTTCGTCCAACCATTTCTTTAAAAAAAAAGTTATAAATTCATTATTTTATATAAAAAAAAACATTACGTAGGCATCTTAATATAATCAAGCCAACTCTATTATATTATTCTTATATAATTCAAATTAAACATTGGCACAAATATCTAGGTATTGATGCATGTTAGACTAATTTTATTAGGTATGTACAATCTACTAAGTTTTATCTTTGTGTAACATGGACCACTTTACCCCAACTTACACATATATCACTAAAACTTAAATAACTTAATATGTATTAGACTTATAATTGTAATGAATACTGTTATGATTAAGAACTAATAACATTAGGTAATAAGTGTTATGATTAAGTACTAATAACATTAGGTAATAAGTGTTATGATTAGTATATTTATAAGTTAGATATAAGGAGGAACATGAGTAGATCATGGCAGTTGGGAATGGACAGTGCCCATAGCTGTTAAGTTCTTTTAATAAAAAAACCATTGATTTTAATTTATTCGTGTTTGTTATTTTTAAACTATCGTCGAGTACGAGGCTACGGTCAACCGACTTGCAACATTGGTGGCAGCGGGAAAAAAATCGAACTATTCTACTAACAAACGAAACGGTTTATAAATTTTTTTTTTTTTGTAAAGTTTAAATTATTATTGAACCGGCTAAGGCATAGCAGTCCAGACAACTTCAGAACATCTTCAGAGCATTCAGTCAAATTCAAAACAATTCAGTCAAATTCAGAGCATCTTTTCAACACAGTCAAATTCAAAACACGTCAATCAGAGCATCCAATTCTACCAGTTCCAGTTTTCAGAGCAATTAAGTCGACGATGTTAAGTATAATTTTATTGTAAGTTTTGTATATTTTTTTTTAACTCCTTTCTCGCATACGTATTTTTAGATTAATGAGTGAGGAAAGTACTTCTAACACTACAAAAGACGATAGCAAGGACTTAACTTTTGTACCAGATAGGTCATTTGATTCAGACGACAGTAGAGTAGGGCAGTCTACACCAAATAAAAGTAATATTAGCTCAGTAGTAGATTTAGTACCAAATCAAAGCACTTTATTAGGTTTCCAAAATCCCGACAGTGGTCGGAATACTTTGCATTTACCAATTCAACTTAGACGTTTAAAAGTTCCTGCAGAAGTTTGCACAGATATAATACCAGAGAAAACATTTCCTTTTGACCCCACATCGCAGTATTACATTTTTTCACCGGAGTCAAGTCAGTTGAGATCAGAAACACACAATATGAGTGTAATTACTTCTCTGGAGGCGGCATTTAGAATTTTGCCGAAATTTGAGAAACAAGACTCTGACGGTTTACATAATTTTATAAAATCAGCGGAATTTGCATTTTCATGTATCAGTGAAGATTTGAAACCCATGATCTTAGGTGCATTAATAGCAAATTTAACAGGAAAAGCGGCTCAAATTGTTCGATTTAAGAACATAGATACTTGGGAAGGATTGAAGACATCTTTGAAAAATTGTTTCGAACCACGGAATACTTCCACAAATTTGTTGTTGGAATTAACAACAACCCGACAGAAATCTAATGAAGATGTAAGTACGTTTTATGACAGATTGGAAAAATTATTTCACTTAACAGTAAATGTCCAGATTAAGGATAAAAGTGCAGAAGTGGCAGGAGTAATAGAAGGAATTCTAAAGACCCAAACATTGAGTATTTTCATTGAAGGATTAAGACAACCAGTAAAAATGATAGTTAAAGCGAGTCATCCAAACACAATTGAGGAAGCATTTGCAGAAGCGCAACAGGAAGAAACGTCATACAAATCAGATAAGAAAACACAGTCAAAAATACCAAAATCAGAAGCAGGAAAAATTACGTGTTTTAATTGTGGTAAAGTAGGTCATATGGCCAAGGTATGTTGGTCAAAATCAAATCAGCAGTTTATAAAAAAACCTCAAGGTGATCAAAAGAAGTGGGTCACGAGCACGGATCAAAACGCAAAACTAAACAGTTGGTCAGCAAATATGCATAAACAAACAGCAGAAAGTAGTAGTGCCAGTAGTAGTGGGTATAACAAAACAATTATTTGTAAATATTGTAAAAAACTAGGTCATGAAATTGGAGTATGCAGAAAATTGAAATACAACAATGAGAAAAAAGCAATGCAAGCAAATTTAAATTCAGAACAGTCAACTTCGGGAAACGAGACGGGGTCGATTCAGAACGGCGAAAGATCGGTCCAGGAAATCAAAGCAACAGCCGTAACGTTTTTAGATCACTACAATTAACAGCTCAACTTTTTCAAGATCACGTAATTTGTCAATCTACAGAATTTGCTAATCAAAATTCAAAATGTTTACTCGACACAGGTAGCGAAGTAAATATAATAAAATTATTATCATTAAATGACAATGTAAGAGTTAACGAAAAAGTTTTATATCGATTAAAAGGTATTAACGAATATTTTGTTAACACAATTGGATCAACAAATCTAACATTATATTTTGGAATAGAAAAAAGACAAGTCAGATTTCAAGTCGTAAATAATAATTTCCCAATACCTCATGATGGAATTTTAGGTAAAGAATTTTTAGAAGATAATAAAATAGCAATTGATTACGCAAAGAACGAAATTACGTCAATAACTGAAGACAAATCCACATTAGTAAATCAAGACATTCATCAAATAAACAATTTCGACACTGTGGAAGTACCACCAAGATCGGAAATGATAATTTCAATACAAATTTTTGACAATCGAATAAAAGAAAGTGATACGTTACTTATTTATTCACAAGTGTTACAAAATCTAGTTCAGTGTGGTAATGTCATAACTACAGTAAAGGATCGACAAGCATTAACAAAAATCGTAAATCAGAATGAGAAGCCAGTTAAACTACAGACGGTAGATTTGAATAGTATATTATATGAAAAATTTGAAGAAACAAGTGTTCATGTATGCACTACACTTCCAGAAATTCAAGAAAATGGACATCGTTTGCAATTATTGGAAAAATCTCTAAGATTGCAGCATCTCAACAAGGAAGAGTATCAATCATTAAATAACATCTTTACAGAATATTCTGATGTTTTTCTACTAGAAGGCGATAAATTGGACGGAACAACAGCAATACAACATCGAATAAGAACGTCACCCGATGTTCAACCAATTTATATTAAACCATATAGATTACCACAAAATCACAAAAAAGAAATATCAGCGCAGGTAGATCAAATGGAAAAAGACAAAATTATTACAAAAAGTACGTCACCTTGGAATGCCCCGTTATTAGTTATACCAAAGAAAATGGATTGTTCAGGAAAGCAAAAGTTTCGTATATGTGTAGATTTCAGGAAATTAAATAATATTACAATAGGAGACGTGTTTCGATTCCTAATATAAACGACATTTTAGATCAATTAGGAAATTCTAAGTACTATACAACATTGGATTTAGCGAGTGGATACCATCAGGTAACAGTACATGAAGATGATAGAGCTAAAACAGCATTCTCCACGGATAAAGGACATTATGAATTTCTTAAAATGCCGTTTGGATTAAAAGGAGCACCAAGTACTTTTCAAAGGTTAATGAATACAGTATTATTAGGAATAAATGGAATAAAAGCCTTTGTGTATATAGATGATGTAATTGTATATGCGCATGATTTAAAGGATCATAGTGAAAAATTAAAAGAAATTTTCCAAAGGTTTAGAGATTATAATTTAAAGGTACAACCTATGAAATGTGAATTTTTGCGTCATGAAGTCATATATTTGGGTCATATTATCACGGAACACGGTTTGAAACCAGATCCATCAAAAATACTGAGTGTAAAGAACTTTCCAGAACCAAAAAATCAGAAACAATTGAAAAGCTTTTTAGGACTGTCAGGATATTATCGGAGATTTATAAGAAACTATGGTAAAATTGCAAAACCACTAACAGCATTATTGAAAAATGACATACAGTATGATTGGACGGACGTGTGTCAACAGGCATTTACAACATTAAAAGATGCGTTAGTAAGGGAACCGATTCTTAGCTATCCAAATTTTGAAAAACCATTTAACGTTACATGCGATGCAAGTAATTTTGCGATTGGATCAGTTCTTTCCCAAGGTCCAATAGGTGAAGATTTACCAATTGTATATTCATCGAGAGTACTAAACAAAGCTGAACAAAACTATTGTACTACAGAAAAAGAATTGTTAGCGATTGTATGGAGTTTAAAACAATTAAGACCTTATTTATTAGGCAGAAAATTTTACATAGTAACAGATCATCAGCCTTTAAAATGGTTGGTTAATCACAAAAATCCAGGATCAAGATTAATGCATTGGCGACTAGCAATGGAAGAATATGAATACGAAATTATTTGTAAACCAGGAATATTGAATACTAATGCCGACGCCCTCAGTAGAATACCCCAAATTATGCAAATTGAAGGAGAACAGGTAGTAACTAATAAGACATACAATGAATACATGGACTATATAGGGACAAATATAGTTCAAAATCAAAATATTATGGAAGTAGCTGGTAATATTTTTGAAGACGGTCAAGCAAATCTGGTGTATAACGCATCACAGGAATTAACTTCAAAAACAGGATTGGCACTTGAATTTCGACGGCGGTTCGGAAACCTAGAAAATATTGAGAATAAAAAAATTACAGATTTATTGTATCAAAAAGAAGGTAACCGATATATAATATATATGATATTATTAGAAAAAGAAAAAAGTCAAGTTACTTATATAAACATGTATCATGGTCTGCAAAATTTAAGAACATTTTGTCTAAACAATCAAATAACGAATTTAGCGTTTTCAAAAACAGGTTATCAGATTTTCCAACTCGATTGGGCAACAGTAAGAATAATGTTAAGATATTTATTCAAAGGTACCGAAATAAAAATAAAAATATTCACACCAAATGAACTCACGGATCAAGAAAGAATAATAATTATAAAAGAAATGCATGAGAATCCTTTAGCAGGACACAGAGGTATATCAAACACTATGAAGAAAATTAAGAAATTATATAATTGGCCAGGGATGTCAAGAGAAGTAGCAAATTATGTACAAAAATGTCAGTCATGTTAAAAAAATAAAACTTCAAATAGACATACGAAACAACCAATGGTTATCACCTCCACAGATGATAAGCCATTTCAGAAAATATTTATGGATATAGTAGGACCACTTCCTATTTCACATAAGGGAAACAAATATGTTCTCACAATGCAAGATGACTTAACAAAATTCAGTATTGCGACACCTATGGAATGCCATGAAGCTAATACTGTAGCACATCATTTTGTAACATCATTTGTTTGTATACACGGAATTCCAGAAGCAATAGTATCAGACCAAGGAACGGAATTTCTAAGTAACATTTTTTAGCGGTATGTAAATTATTGAAAATTTCCAAATTTAATACAACACCATATAGACCACAAAGTAATGGAGCATTAGAACGAAGTCATTCAACGCTAGGAAATTATTTGCGTCATTATGTTGACAAAAATCTAACGAATTGGGATGAATTTATTCCATATGCAATGTATGTGTATAATACAACAGAACATGAAACAACAAAATTTCAACCATATGAATTACTCTACGGTTTTCCAGGGAAGATACCTACATCATTGAAAATAAAACCAGAACCTAGGTATAATTATGAAGATTATAATTATGAAATTAAGCAAAAGTTTCAACAATCACATGAAATTGCAAAACAACGTATAGTAAATTCTAAAGAAAACACAAAAGTAAGATATGATAATAAAATTAATCCACTCAAATTAAAAATAGATGACAAAGTTTGGCTTATGGTAAAGCAACAAAAAAATAAATTAGCACAAAAGTGGTTAGGACCATACAATGTAGCAGAAATAAACAGTAATGAGAATGTAACAATCATTAAAGGACGAAAGTTGGTTAAAGTACATAAAAATTTATTGAAACTATGTAATCAGTAAAACAAATCACGAGTATTTACTTATAATGTATTGTGATTACAGGATATTAATCATACAACCAATCATGACAACAAACATATCAGAGAAATACCAAATTCAAAACATTAAATCACCATCAGGAATTTTTTTTAACTACTTAACAAGAATAAAAACATCAAACTCAAAATGGAAATTGTCAGTGTATGTAAACCTAACAACGTATGATGATAACTTTAAACAGATAAAAAGTTTTCAGACAGAAACACTACAACATTGTTTAAAAATTGCCAAGAACACTAATTCAGTTCCATTAGAACATTTTGTAATTTGGTCATATTTATGTGAACAGTTTAATGCAACAACAATGTCATACATTCACGACATAGAAAAAATGCGGCAACAAATAAACTATGCAATTAGGAAGAATGAACGTCGTAGAAGAGGTATAATAAATGAAATTGGTCGATTATCAAACACATTATTTGGCATATGTTCGGACGAAGACTATGAATTTTTTGACAAAAGGATTAACGAAATAAGCAAAAAACAAATTGGAATTGTTCATGATATGCAGCAACAGACACGAATTGTACAATCCACAGTACAAAATTTGGACAAAGAAATGGATAAGGTACAACAAAGTGAAACATTAATAATAAAAAATTTAAATATGTTAGGTGACAAAGATAACAGAACAGATAAATTAATAAATGAACTAGAAGTAAGACAGATAATGAATGAACAAACAGTAGCAATAAATGTTCTTTTGACACAGCATTCGTTTCAAACTCACAATTTGATAGCAATAATAAACACAGCGCAATTAGGTCATATGCATTCCAGCATTATTTCACCAACAAATTTTCTAGCAGAATTGCAACAAGTGAGAATACAATTAGACGCAAAAGAAAACTTTGCAGAACAGGTTACAATTCAGAACATTCATAAGTTAATGCAGATGAGTACTTTACAAATTTTAAGAGTAGTAGACACTTTAGTTTTCATAATTTCCATTCCATTAATCAGCACTAGAGAATATCGGCTGTATAAATCCATTCCATTACCTATAAAACAAAAAGATTCAATATACGCACTAATACAACCAAACAACAAATACTTAGCGATTTCAGAAGATAATGTATACACAATATACGTGAATGATCGGGATTTAGACAAGTGTATACATATGGAAGAATATTGGATTTGTTCAAACGCGCAAACATTTAACATTCAAGACACCGATAACTGTGAGACCGAACTATTTAGCAATCAGGACGGGCGAATTCCAAAATCATGTGAAGTCAAAATCACGCGCATTGATGGATTGATATTGCACAAATTACAGAATGAAAATGTATGGTTATACACAACACGACAACCGATGGTTGTAAACATTGATTGTGGAAACGATTGTGAGCCAGTGTCGTAAACCTTACGGAATACGGGTACTATCTCCCTTTCGTATCCGTGTCGTGCGATAACAAACGAATACGAATTAATCCCCACCAGACTGATAGAGACAAAATTCTCGTACGATTTTATTCCGCGAATTAATATAACAGCTAATATTCAACCATTTGAAACCATTAGTGTACAGAACAAATTTGTAAATTTAAATACCTCATACCCTGATTTTCATTCGTTAGCTTTTAATGCAAAACAATTAGATGTATTATTACAACCAAAAATAGATGACATAGAATATAATATTAGTATGCCGAAGATAAATTACGTAGTTTTAATAGTAGGATTATGTATATTAGTTTTAACAGTTGTAATATGTAAAGTAAGTTATAAGAGATATAAACGAAATACATTTCCATGAACTAAATTAATAGTAACATACATATTAAGTGAATTGTAACAACATTTTTTTATATTTAGTAGTTTATTTTGTAAAAAGTCGTTTAACTCAAGAGGACATGAGCTTTCATTTAACAAGGGGGGTGTTATGATTAAGTACTAATAACATTAGGTAATAAGTGTTATGATTAAGTATTAATAACATTAGATAATAAGAGCGGATATTAAAATTGTAATTAATAAACAATTGTAAATTAAAATTAGATTACGTAAGAAATTAGTTATTAGAAAAGTAATGTAAACATCTTAAAAACTGCACTAAAGCATTTGTATATAGAAGGATTGTCCTAGTTTAAGTTAGATATAAGGAGGAACATGAGTAGATCATGGCAGTTGGGAATGGACAGTGCCCATAGCTGTTAAGTTCTTTTAATAAAAAAACCATTGATTTTAATTTATTCGTGTTTGTTATTTTTAAACTATCGTCAAGTACGAGGCTACGGTCAACCGACTTGCAACAACAATACTAAAATATAACAATTACATAAATTGGAAAGTTATTTTTATTTTTCACATCACTCAAAAAACAATACTTTTTCTCGTTTATACACACGGTCTTAGAATATAAGGTCAGGCAAGTTTCGATAGGAACACACGCTTTTATCACGGAAAAAAATTGGAACGGGCGCAGTGCTGCGCTCTATTGGTAAAATAACTCCTGTAGTTTATACAAATTAAACTATTTATATTATTTATATAATATATTTATTGTAATTTATATATTCTAAAAAAAAAAAAAACCGTGTTCTATACAAAATGTAACTTTATACTTTGATAAGTACTTGGTAAGGAACACTGGTGCACCAAATATTGCAAATTCAAAATGCCAAAAGTATGTTTTGTTTGCAAAAAAAACAAGGAAGGTATTGCAAGTTTTGAAGTAACTAAACAAAGACTTGCAAGCTGGAGTAAATGTATTGATGGGTTAAATGTAGGTCACAGAATTTGTGAAAACCATTTTTCCCCAAATTATATTATAAAAAAAAAACTTGTGAAGGACGGCTTAGGAAACATTATTGCAGAAGTAAGATTACCTATTTAAAATTAGGCTTATTACTCAATGATTATTAATACAGTATTAATTTTAATTAATTATTAATTATACTTCTAGCAAAAGTATAAAAATGCTATTCTTCTTCAGGGTGCCATCCCCAGCATTAAATGTGAAAATATTATACAAGAACTTGACACTAATGATGATTTAGCTATTCCCCTTGACAAGTCTGAAATGGTAAATCATAATATTTAAATTAGCTACTAGGTTAAGTATAAACATTTTACAGTCAAAGAAAATAAATTGATCCTTTAATTGTTAATGAAGGCCTTGTATCCTTGTATTATTTTGAAATTTCAGAAACACATTTATACAAACAAAAGGTCAACAGCTTCAACATATGTCTTACCTGTACACAATGAGACAAAAAGAATTTGTTTGGATTCTAATAATATTGATGCACATAAAGTATCAGATGATTTCAATAAAATATTGAATGATATGAACAGTATTTTAATTCCATTTAATTGGTCCAGGATTCTCCCTGCTAACAAAAAAATGGTCATATTTAGCAAAGTATTTGTAAATAAAGACGTAGAACTACCTTATTTTGAAAGATGTGTTAGTGTACACGAAGATATGACAATTGAATGCAGGTATTTAAATAAAATTATAAATAATTATTCAATTTTGAATCAGTCAAATATGAGAGAACTAAATCATATTCAAAATCTGATTTATAATTTTGATTTGGCTAACATGTGTAGTGGTATCAAAATACCTGAAGAAGACAGAAAGTACTTAACAAAGACAACTTACAAAGATACATCGGATAGTTTCAGACACGTCAATTGCTCATTAATTTTAAATACAACAGTATCAAATCCAATTGATCTTAAGGCAATAAACAAAAATAAAAAACCAGAAAATTGTAAATTTTGTAAAAAAATATTGAATTTGATAAAAGAAAAAAAATCTAGATCACCAAGGTTAAAACGAATACACATCCAAGTTACTCCTAGCAAGAAGTTAAAATTAAAAGCCCTTCGTAACCGCAATAAACTTAATACAGAGTCAAAAAAAAGAATTCAAAACAAATTATCTAAAATACTCATTGAATTTAAGGGATTGAAAATTAAATTTAGAAGTTTAGAACATGATACAATAGTTGAAAAATTAATCAAAAATAACACTCCTCCAAATCACTTGTTGTTAATAAAAGAAATATTTGCTGCAGCAGAAAAAAAGGGCCCTAAAGGAAATAGGTATACTGAAGATTGGATAATGTTGTGTATGCTACTCCATATCAGGTCTCCATCTGGGTATTCATTTATGAGAGAAAATAAATTACTCCCCTTGCCATGTATTAGGTCCATTAGAAATTATCTGCAATTAATTAAAACATCTTGTGGTTTTGACGAACAATTTTTACAACTATTTGCAAAACACCTAGAAGGAAAAGAAGAATATCAAAAACATGGTTTACTAATTTTTGATGAAATATCCTTACGCTAGAGTATTTCTGTTAACACCAAGACTCTAACATATTCCGGACTGATTGATTTTGGGAGTGAAGATTTACCAAAGGCAAATGACTTGAGTGATAAAGCAACTCATGGCTTAGTGTTTATGTTTCAACCTTTGGCTGACTCATACACTCAGCTAATTGCTGTGTTTGCCTCAAAAGGTTCAGTAGCAGGTTTAACATTAACTCAGTTAATTATAAAAGCAGTAATTTTATTGGAAAATGCTGGAGCAAAAGTACATGGGTTAGTGTCTGATGGTGCCCAAACAAATAGGAAAGTGTGGAAAGAGTTAGGAATTCGTGGGCATCTGAATGACTGCCAAAGCCACGTAGAACACTTCGTTGACAGTAGTAGGAAATTTTTCGTATTTTCAGATACTCCACATCTGATTAAAAATGTTCGCAATCGTTTATACAATAACAATGAATTATTGGTAATTTTAAATTTTAAATGTTTAAAAATATTATTAAACATTTTCATAACATCATACTTATTATAATAGGTAAATCCAACTGAAGGTTTGGTGAAATGGAAACACTATGTTTTATTACACGAACATGATAAAAATATATGTGACAGCCAACTTAGAGTGTGCCCCAAAATTTCAGACAATCATTTGAAATTATTGAATTCTTGTTTGAAAATGCGTGTCCGCCTAGCCACCCAAGTAATATTTTGCAATAATCTACAAACTTTCGAGACATTTATACCATACCTATACTAACCTTTCTTTATATTATATCCAAGTATTCAGTAAGTCCATGGCTGATGGACTAAGATTCTATCAGAAGCATAAAGTTCCTGGGTTAGAACACAGTGATGCCACAATTAATTTCACTCTAATAATGAACAACATGTTTGATGCCTTAAATGCAAAACTTCCATGTGAAGGATTACGACATGGGTCAAAAAATTATGAAGTTAGCAATAAAAATAATTAAAAAATGAATGTGTTTATGTTGTGAATTTGTGATATTTGTTTAAATTACAAAATTATTATAAATAGTAGTTTTATGTGTAAAACTGTAGAAGAAATTTTAGGATCTTTATACTTACACCCATTTTCTGGTAACAAACTTTATGTGGGCTTTTGTGGCTTTATGTATTAAATTTGCATGCTTAAGTGTTTTTTTTTTGTCAGTGTTGTATTTCAATAGTTCATTATATCTAAGAGTGTCACCTGACTGTCAAGTTGACCTGGTATGAACAAAATTATAATGGCTAAACAATAACCTATAGTTATTAATAGTTTTTCTTTATAAAATGATTACTTATAGGTGTTGAAATACTCTTTAAAATGGCTGGATGATTGGGAGGCTCGGGTTGGAGTTGATGTCACTGATAATCAATTCTTAACAAAAAGTACTTCTGAAGGTTTACGTGTAACACTGAACTCTTGTATTGAATTAACAGATTACTTAATAAACAAATTTGGATTTAAATATGTTCTATCTGGAAAAATAAACCAAGATGCACTTGAAGTACTTACAATACAGTTTAAACATTTTATAAATTTATACTAATATCTATTTACATTTTACAGAGATTTTTTGGTACAGTTCGAATGGCATTTGGGGCTAATGACCACCCTGCCACCCCTACCTTCCTTCAAGTATAAAAGTTACTTTCTGTATATGCTATTATAAAACCTCCAAAATATGGTAACTGTTCTATCAATATTATGGACCCTGGATCCAATCTAATACGTTTATCAGACATCAAGAGTATATATCATAATGATAAAAAATCACAGACAGCCTTAGAAAACTTGAAAAACAAGCTAGACACATTAATTGACGATGGAACATGGGAATTCACTGACATCATTGAACATGATTATGCTCATGCACATGTAATTGACTGCTTAAAATATTATATCACCGGTTACTTGTGTTTTCAAATTGGCAAAAAGACACAATGTGTTACATGTAAGCAAGCATTTGTCACACAATTGCCACCTACAAATAATGTTAATGCAGCAGAATTAACAAACTTAAAATCAAAAGGAAAACTTACTCACCCAAATATTATATTTTTTAAATTCATAAGTGCTGTAGAAGATTGCTTCATGAAAAATATTAAAAGCCCAGACGTCTATAATAAAACTGTAGATGATTTAATTGAACATTTTCAAAGATTTGATTTTCCATGTCCCAAACACAAATATGAGATTTTTGCCTATGCAATTAAGTATTACTTGAGTATGCGAATGAAACAATGGTCAAGAACAGTAAATCGGGAAATTGTTAAAACGAACACAAAGAAGAAAAAACTAGCAAAATTTTGTACAACATAGTTTTTAACAAAATATTAATAGAAATTATCACCAATTATGAAGCCATGAATCAGTGTATTATAAAAAGATAAATTATAATAATATAGGTACAATATTCTAATATTATTAACTTATTAACTAGGTATATAAATATATAATTAACATTTAACATTAAACTATAACGATTATAATTGTAAAAATCGTATATCGTATATTTATTTAAATGTTGACTACTTATATCATGTGATTCATGTCAAATATTGTGTAGTTTTATAAACCGCTAGAGCGCAGCAGAGCGCCCGTTCCTGTTTGCTCCGTAATAAAAGCGTTTTTGTAAGTATGTATTTTCAGTTGAGTTGCACGGGCCTGTTTATACAAAACTATTGAGACATGTCAAATGCTTAACAAATTACACTTATTTTATTATATATATTAAATATACTTACTAATAATTTTTAATCTTCACATTAAGTTGTTTCTGAAGAAAATTTTTCGAAAAAAATATTCAAAATAGTGTGATAACGCTATCATTTGATATCATGGCCTTATAGCGCGAAAAATAAAAACATATGATTTTGGTTCAAGTTGTACCACTGCCCCAAGTACATAATAAAACATCACAGTGTAAACATATATTGTAAATTAATACATCAAAAGGACTATAAATAAAGATATTCAAGTCTCATAACACTCGAATTATACGAATCGCATGAATAAAGCAGTGTATAACAAAAAATTTGTGGCAGGTCGGAAACTGTTTAAGTAATCGAGATTTGCCATCAATTTTCAACTCAAACTGTAGTCGATAGGATTAGGCGTTAGGATAGGATAGGATTTAGGCAGGGGTAACAAGATCGAATCCCGCACCGGTGGACAAACGCCATTTAGGTTGCGAACCATTTTTTGCATTTTTTTCTTTTTTTTCCTTTATTATTCTAATTATTATTCCATATTATTATATTATTATTCTTATATATTAAATCAATCAAAACCTGTGCTTAATTAATCTAAGGTTCATCAGGGTTTTATGCAAAATTACTATCATAACTTCCAAGTTTCAAGATAAAAAAATATAACAGTTTTATAACATGATGTAATAAATGTATTGAAGATTATTTCACGTATTACACTCACAATACTTACATCGTACGCGATCCGACGCAGTCGGATTGCCTACCTGAGGGGTTTAGTAACTCAAAAAGATTATTCAATTTTTAGCAAATAAAAAATTCAGATTTCATTAATTACGCCCACATAATCTGCAATGCGACGCAGTCGGATTGCCTACCTATGCAATTTAGTTGTGTATAAATCGATTTTCCCAAAATATTGGACATTAACATTTCGCTTGACTTAAACTTTTTCCCCTACAATACAACATCAGACTTTTCTAATCGAGCGTTCGTCGATTCGTGTCGAATACAAGTCGTTTTAGTGCCCTTCGTACACTTTAGTTCCAGACCGTCGACAGTGCTGAATCAGCACTGCAGATTATTTTTTTGGTTATCAAACATCGTGACTGGGTGTATTTCTTAAAATATCAAATGTGTGTATACTACATAGTATCTATTATCATACCTATGTGGTAAAGGTGTATAATCAATTTTTGCGGAGCATTGACGTTCTTTTGTGCGCAAAGTGTTGATTTTTTTTTTGTCATATTTATTTTTATTTGTACAATCTGTATTAAATATATTTACAATATGCACAATAGATGGATATATATATAAAAAGGTCGAGGTTGGCTTGATTGAAGGAGCTAATCAGTAATAGCACATCGTGGCATGGATGGTAGTGGTTAGTTGACTAGTTGGCTAGCAGGTCACGGCACCAGCTGCGCATTAAACGTCGGCCATGGTCGCCCGGTAGTGTTCGAAGGAGAGGTTTTGGATGAGGGGGTTACGATGATTTACAAGTTTAAGGTGGAAACGTTTATATTAGAGTCTTTGGCTGATCCCCAAAGTTGAATTCCATATGACCAGATAGGTTTAAGGAGTACTTTATAGATAAGAATTTTATTATGCAGTGTGACATGTTTGGATGAAAGGAGGAATCGAAGCTGTCTTAGACGATTGTTAAGCACTAGTCGTTTGTTACGTATGTGGGCAGCCCATGTTAGTCGGCGGTCTAGGTATAGACCTAGGTAACGCACATTTTGGGTGGTTGGGAGGGGTTGGTTGTAAAGGTGATATGTGGGCAGTTTATGGGTCTGAGTGTGAAAGTGCAGTGCATGGATTTAGATTCATTTAGTTTAAATCCCCATTCTTTGTACCACGTCGAGGTGGGTTTGGATTCTGTCGGATGCCTCAAGAGGTTCATGGTGGAGGGCTAGGATGGCTTTATCGTCGGCGAAGTCACCATTGATGGTAAGGTTTGTAGTGGGTTGGTCTGATGTGTACAGGTTGAACAAGAGAGGTGCCGCTACAGCACCTTGCGGTACTCCAGCTCTAATTGATGATAAGTCCGATAAGGCTGAGCAATATCGTACAGAAAAATGTCAGTCTTCAAGATAAGACTAGTAGACTAAATAGAAGCTGGGAGGAAATATTGACTTTAGTTTGAAGAGGAGGCAAGCATGCCAAACCTTGTCAAACGCTTGTGCTACGTCTAAGAAGGTACCTGTGCAGATGAGTTTCTTTTCAAGTGAATAGGAAATTTTGTCGACTATTCAATGAACCTGGTGTATGGTGGAATGGTTACTACGGAAGCCGAATTGATTGTCTGGGAGGATTGTGTCGATATTTGAGAGGAGTCGTTTGAGTGTGAGCTTTTCAAATACTTTAAAGAAGAAAGGTAGAAGGCTGATTGGTCTGTACTAGCTGGGAGAGTCAGCTGGTTTTCCGGGTTTGAGTATCATAATTATGATCGAGAATTTCCACAGCAAGGGAAAGTATGAGAGCCTGAGCATGGAGTTGTAAATGTGCGTAAGTGATAAGATAGCTTTTTTGGGCAGTTGGAAAGCGACTTCTGATGTAATGAGGTCATACCCCGGAGTCTTATTACGCGCAGATGTATTGATTATAAACTCAACTTCACTGGGTCTGATGTGTTTTGGTGGGAGTGTCATAGGTAGTGGACTAGATAGGAAGTAGTTTATTTCAACTATTTTGTTATGAGGTATGAGGTCAATATGTGGTTGAAACGTTGAGTGTAAATGATGACGAAAAGCGTTTGCTTTTTCTAAGTCATTGATAAGCCATGTGCCGTGGGGGTTTCTCAAAGGAGGTACTGGGTGTTGAGAGCGGAGAACTTTCCTAGTGTTTTGCCAAAGAGAATTGTCAGTGGCAGATAAGGATGTGAGATGGTTTGTTAAATTATCGGATTTTATTTTTACTAAGATTCTTTTGAGTTTATTGGTCAAGTGATTAAATAGTCGTTTGTCAGAAGGATATTTGGTTCTTTGCCACACAGCGCGGGCTTTTCTTTTTTCCGATATAATAGTTCTGAGAAAATGAGGAAGGTTGTTGGTGGGTCTGAGTGAGTTAGGAGTAGTAGAGGAGGACCAAGCTGCTTTTTGGATTGAGGTTGTTAGGGTGTTAACAGCGTCGTCTATGTCTTGACGTGATTTTAGTCTGGTTTTGGGGTCAATATTGTTAACGAGTTGAGTTCTGAAGGCTTCCCAGTCCATACGACCTTGAATGAGACTAGGTTTACTTGACTTTTTAGAGGGAGTGGCATCTAAAGTGAGGAGGACTGCTGAGTGATCAGAGCACAGATCATTGAGGTTTGTTACTGTGTTGTATAGGCTGTTTGGGATTTTTGTAACGAATATATCTGGAATGTCTGGTCTTTTTCTTAGGGATGTAGGCCAGTAGGTTGGAGAATTAGGAGCCAAGATTTTATAGTTATTTTGTTGTGATAGGTTATATAAAGTGTTACCACGAGGGTTGTTGACGCGACAGCCCCATAGTAGGTTTTTCGCGTTTAGATCACCTCCGATTATAAATCTTTGGCCTATTGTATTAAAAAAGTGCTGGAAGAGATTTGGTGTTATAGAGTGGCGAGGAGGACTGTAGATGGCATAGATATTGATCGGGATATGGTTTAATATTAAAGCAATTCCACAAGCTTGTATATGAGGTGTTTGGTACTGAGGAAGAGGGTAGTATAATAATGAAGATCTTATACAAATAGCAGCACCAGAATGGGACGTATCATCTGGATGGTTTGATTGGATAATATGGTAACCTGGTAGATTTATTTTTGTGACATTAGTTAGGTGTGTTTCTGAGATTAGTGCAAAATCAATTCTACTGTTTTGCAAGGTGGCCAGTAAATCGTTTTTACGGTTAATTAGGCCATTGGAGTTCCAGGTTAGGATGAGGAGGGAGTTAGATGTAAAGTTATAAGTTTGCATTTTTTGTGTTTATGTTATTTATGAGGTTTGTGAGGACTTGGGTGAGGAGGGATAAAAGGGGGTTTATGATCGATTTAAATTCGTCAAGAAATTTAGGGAAGTCGTTATATTATTATCAGTTGGGTTGGAATGGTTGTTGGGGGGGGGGTGACTTTTAGCCGCGTTTGCATACGTACGTGGAGGAGTTTTCATCGAATTGATGTCGATGTCCTGGACTGCTAAAAGTGTAGGGTGGCAGTAGAGGTTGTTGGTTGAGGCTTGAGATGTTGCCAGTTTTACTTGAGTAGTTAGGATGCTTTTGTCTGAGTTGATTGAAGATGAGACACCCCTTATAGTTTACTGGGTGAGGTCCGGAACAAAGAGCATATTTTGCAGGGAGATCTGGAGGTTTTATACAGGATGATGTTGGGTGGGTGTCACCGCATTTGAAGCATTTAGGGGGGTAAGCACAGTAGGCTCGGGTGTGGCCATAGGACTGGCAGTTAAGGCATTGTGGTATTTCCCGTTTTTTGTGCGGTTCTTCAATTTTAACTAGAAGGGCAGTGATGGAGAAGATGTCGTTGTCACTTTCTTGAGGGTTAAGATCGACAAAGAACATTGGAAGTGGAGATTTTGTTAGATGGTGCTCAATTTGATGTTTATTACATTTTTAATTGAATGACCAATTTCTTCGATTGCAGCAGCGATATCTTCGACTGGGATAGTTGGATGAAGATTTTTGACAACTATTCTTAGGGATTTTTCTGAGTGGAGTTGGTATGTGTGGAATTGGGCATTAATTTCTTTAAGGAGTCGGATTAGTTTCCTGTAGTTGTCCGGGTTGTCTGTTTGAATTTTGAGGTGGGCTGTAGAGGACTTGCACAAAAAGCTGGATGGACCAATTAGATCTCTAATACTATTTCGTAAGCCTATGAAATCGAGGACGCCTTTGATAAATATGGGTGGAGGAAGAATAGACTTTGGTGTGTTATGTGTAGTATTCGATTGCCCCTGACCGATATTTTCGTGGAGGCTATCAATGTCTATATCGTTATTATCGTTATCGGGGTTTGGACTTTCGTCGTCAACGATTAGAGCTTCATAGCGGTTTGGCGTCACAAATAGTTTCGTTTTCTTGTCAATGATGGCTGACGGTGAAGAAGGTGGGGTGGATGATACAGATAAGTTGCGTTTACCTTCATTAGGTTTTGTCTTGTCATTAGTTTTATTTTTATTTACGATTTTATTATTGACTATCTTAATTGGGGGAACTGTAGGCTGGTTTTGTGGCATAGCTAATCTGGTCTGGCTGGAGTCCAAAGGTCATTCCGCGGGCGGTGCCCGGGTTTATAGTTATAGAGTGAGCAGTTGCGTGTGTATTTTATGTTTTAATTAATATAAATATATATTTTTTTTTAAATAAGTTAAATTAGGTAAATATTACTTATGGTCGAAGTGATCAGATTCTGAGAGCTGTTAGATGGTGTGCAAACACGTTGAAGAAATCACTGGTATAGAATTTCCATAAGGAAAGAAATAGACAATAATTCGAGAAAACGGCCGAGCAAACGTGTGTACCATAGGTCATGGTCGCGCGGCGTACGGCGAGGAACTGCAGTGTTGATTTACTCATATAATACATAATATAGTTTAATTACTGTTTTGGATTCAATAAATTACATTTTATCATTTTATTTACATTGTTTTATCTTTTATAAGTCAGCACTAACACTATTAGACCAATGTTTTACCTCAAGTAGTGCTTAGTTGCACATAAGTGTTTGTCGACGATGCAGGTTCATTCGCAAAGCACTGTTAGCATGTACTCCAACAGAGTGAATTGAAGCTACACTATGTTTTTGATATAATTAAATAGTTACTTTTACTCAGGTGTTATATATATTACCAGCATAAACAGATTAAAACATACGGAAAATGTTAATAGTTCTAATAGTTCATAAGTGAGTTGTTGAATTAGAATAGTTGATTAACTATGTATCGTGTGATTCTTATAAGCTGAATAAAAAATAATGTAATCTACATATTATGATACTTAAATTATTGTTGTACAACTCTACATATTATTTAGTATTATGTAATTAAGTAATTTTATGCTACACATAAACGCATGCATAAAGTATAATACGTACTACATGTTTTTGCATACATCTAAAAATAAATTTTATTAATTAAATATTAAATATTAAACTATCGACATCGTTATAATGTATTGTAATTTTAGTAAAATTTATAATATTTTTATATTTAATTGTAAAAATTAATTATTAAATAATAAATATAAATATTTTTTCTGGTTTCTTAAGTGTCAGATAGTAGGACCATTGTTCGCACCGACTCCTACTTTGTGAAGGCCTTTAATAAGATTAATTTTGACTTGTCCAAGATATTTTTTTCAAAGTTGACCTCATATAACTTTAAATATAATTTATAAGTCTTTGTATAGTTGTATATTAACAATGTTTAGGTTCAAATATATAAAACAGGCGGTGGATCAAATATTAATAACTTAACAAAAACTACTGAAAAAATTATTGGCTTATTAGGAGACCAGATGGATCCATTAATTAATTCAGTTGACTCTGATAGTAATTACAATGACGGTAAGTACATACAGTATTGACAGTTTTTAAGAAAACATTGTATCAAAAAAATAGTTTATTAAAATATAGATTTTACTTAATACATTGTAATATTTATATAGGAGGATTTGAAGTAGTTAATTTATTTTCTGAGGACATAACCGACCTTCAAGATTCAAGTATGAAAGTAGTAAGTAATTTATTAATTATTAGTTAATTAGATAACTTATAACTAATTATTTATTTATTTAATTTGATTTAATTTTTAATTTTAATAATTAGAATTTAGAGTTATCAAGGTTTTTGACTTATTGAGGTTTGAGGTTTGAGTTATTAACCTAACCTTTTACAGTGGCGGTATAAATAAAGTTACATTTACACAGTTTTATAAATGAAAATAAAAGGTGAGTTGGTAGTGGTTGGAACTTGTCAGGAACTTGCCAATGTAACAGTTAACTAAACATATGGTTTTCAATTAATAAGTAAGTGGGTGGGTTGTAAATAGTGGTCAAAATTAAATTGTGTAACTGATATCCAATAAAATATCAAGTCGCCACTGACTTTGTATAATATAATATAATCAATGCTAATAGGTACATAATTTGGTTTTTGATATAGCGAATATGTTTGAAAATTAAGATATCCTATGTGAACCTGTTATTCCTGAATCCATATCTTTAAATAAAACATTTTCATCTAAATCAATCCACTCCTTCAGTATCCGCAGCATCTACTTCCAATTCGTCGAACAAAAGCATAATACATAATTCCTCTATTCTAAATAAATCTAGTAAAAATTTTGAATCTTAATCCAAAAAAGTTTCTTTAAAAAGAATTTATGATGATTTAACAATATTAAATAATAAAAGATTGAAAAATTGATAATAGCTCTAAATTTGAAGAAGAAATACATAACATAAATATTAAAAAAGCGGGAAAGTGAGTATCGCTCTGCTGTACATTAGGGGGTGGGGTGGACCTCGGACTAGGGTAGGTTATATTTGAATGCAATGATAGGTATCATTAAATACGAAAAACGATTCTGAACGGAGATGATTTGTCAGTCAAGGATATATATTATATTTAAATATTGTCATATATTCTATTTTGAAACAAATTCAAACATTTAAGTAAAATTTTCAAGATCTTACGTTTAGTAATTTTTTTAAAATAACAAAAATCGAAAATTATTTATTAGTTAAACGTTATTTTACACGTGTATTTTTGATTTCAAATTAAAATTAAAACTTTAAACACTCGTAAATTTTTTTAAATTGAATAATCCTCAAACTTTTTGATAATTTTTTTAAGCTTAACTTATGGACAGCATAGTATTAAATTTTCAATTCTTAGCTTTTAATAGTAAAATATTTATACATTTTTAACTACCAAATAGTGAAAAAATATTCATGATTTTGATGAATTTTTGTCAATATTTGAACTTCAAATGCTAATAAAAAAAAATTGTGACTATGTATTTTTATAATTTTTGAATAAGAGTTAGAACAAGTTATGTGGACCCTTCAATTAAATTTTCAAGTAATTTGTCCCAGCTAAATATTTTTTTATCAACATTTATAAATAAAAAATAAAAAAAATTGAAAATTTTAATTGTCTATAAATAGCTCAAAAAAATTTCAAAATATTTTGAAAATCAAATCACGTAAAGAAAATGGAAATCTAAATAACTGGTAAAATTTTCAAGTATTTACGACTTATACTATTTGAATAACAACAAATATCAAAAATCGTTTGAGGCTAAATCGTTATTTGACGCGGTTTTGTAAAAATTTAAATTTCAAACACTCATAAAAATTTTTTGTCTGAATCCGGTAGAGTTTTTTTTAAAGATAATTGAAGAAAAATTTATGGAGAACCTTTTATCAAATTTTCAAAACTTAGTTATAAAAGAAAAAAATTTTACGATTTTTCAACCACAAAATTACTTGCCAATTTTCGCAATTTTGACATATTTCATATAAATTCGAACTTTAAGCACTTATAAAAAAAAATTGTGACTAACGATTTCGGATTTTTTTTTATCACTTTAAGAACAACTTATAAAAAACCTTGTATTAAATTTTCAAGATTCTCTGGCCGGCCAAAAAAATTTTATCGTTATTTTAAAAAAAAATACTAAAAAAAATTAAAAATTTCAATTGTCTATAAATAGCTCAAAAAAAGGCAAAATTCTTTGAATATTTAACTGTGTACGGAGAACGCTAATATAAACATTTTGTGAAAATTTCAAGTGTTTACATCGATTAGTTTTTGAATTACAACCATATAAAAAAATCGATTTGGTCGAAAACTGTTTTTGCGTAAAAATTCCCGTTTTTCTGTCATTTTTTTTTTGTTTTTCTCGATTTTTTTGAAAACTGTTGGAGAATGTTTACTTTTCACCTCTATAATGCACCAAGGATATCCCCTTTGCCATCGGAAACCATCCCCAAAGTTTGAAATTGAAGCATTATTTCGACTAGTTATGCTGTACACAGACACAAAAAAAAAAAACACACATCATTGTAAAATCAATACATTCATCACTCCGTTCAGAATCTAAAAAAGCAAAATTGACCTTGATATAAGTGAACTTGAAAGAACATTAATGATACATAAAAATTAAGTAAGACAAAGAAAAATTGGAATCTGAAGTCCGTCAAAATAAAATTCGTGAAGAAATATTATTAACCGAATTGATGCACAAAAAGAAAATGTTTGGGATAGAATAACTTATTTATTAATATTATTATATACCTGTATTATGTACATATAAATTACTATATTCTCATCATATATATATAACTATGTTCTTATACTTTATATATTACTATATTTCTGTATTATGTATAAATTAATTAATTAGTTTATTCTCATTTCTTTCTTATATATAAATTACTATAATCCTATACTCTCATATATTAAATAACTATGTTCTTATATTTTATACATTATTATATTCTCATGTATAACTATGATCTTATATTATAGTATGTTAGTATATTTGTATATTTTATATTACATAATACATTGTCAATTTAATAATAACACTAACCAATAATTTAAATTTTACTTTAATTTAACGAATTATTATAATATTAATGTATTTAGTGTAAAAGAGTATTATTATTATTATATTTGTATTATTTTTATTATTATTATTAATTAATATTTAATTTTGATCAAAAATAAATCTTTATTATTATGCAAAAACAGAATTTATTAATTGTGTCCTAACTAAGTTACCCGTCTGTCTAGCCGGGTTTACATAAACTGGATTTAATATTTCATTATTTATTATACTTTCAAAATCATCTTCTGGCATTTCATCATTTTGCTGTTTTAAAATATTATACAAAACAGCAGTAGCAACAATTGTCATCATGGCTGTGTTCAGCTGTGTGTGTATACCTACTGCCAACACAGGAAATCTTCGTTTCCACGCACCGAACATCATTTCCACAACATTTCTTGTGCCAATATGGGCTCGATATTATGTAAAGTAAAATCATGTACATGGATTTAAAGACTTGTATTTAAATTATACCTGATATCGTTTCTCCGACTCGGTATAAGGATTAAGGAGAGGAGTCATCAGATAGTCACGGCAAGGATATCCACCATCTCCCAATAAAAAGCAATTTCCAAATTCATTATTTTCAAATTGAGCCCTTATCATACTATTGTCAATTATTGTGCTATCGTGGACTGAACCAGGCCATCTGTATAATATAAATATAAAAGTACCCCATTGTTATAAATTACAAGTTAGGTACTGATTTTTTTTTTTACCTAGCAACAATATTCATAATTTTTAAATTGCTGTCACATATGGCCTGAACATTAAACGAAAAATTAAAAATAGCCTTTTCGATTTCTAAATTGTTCTCCTATGTTGGCGTTTGATGACTGAATTTTAACGTGTGTACAATCCACGGCACCAATAACCCTAGGAAAGCCACGTAATTGGAAGAATCCTGTTTGAATAATGTTCCTCTTTTCGTCATTTCTTGGAAAATCAATAAACCTAGATCGAAGTCGACAAATCGCTCGTGATACACATTTTATTGTTCTACAAATGGTCGATTTATGTACGCGCACATGATCTCCAATGACAGCCTAATGAATTATTCCAAAATATAATATATAATTTTTTTTTTATTCGTGTCAGGCGCATAGTGTAACAGTAATAATAATAATGATATAAGTTGTTAAAAAAAAAAAAAAATTAAAAAACAAATAGATAAATAAAATTAACTTTAAAATAAACATTTCACAATATTAATAAATAAGATAAAATAGAAAGGTACGTTAATGGTGGATTTATATTATTTCTGCCCAGATGCGGGCTACGTTAATTCCTTGGCTTGTGCCTTTGTGAATGTCTTCTGGGGTGCAGGTTTGGGAGCAAGCTGTGCATGTGATACTGTGATGCATTGTCTGTACTTCTCCACATATGCACAAGGTGTCTGTGCTATCTAGCGATCCCCATTTTATTAGATTGTCTTTCGTTCGTCCAATTCCTGTCCTAAGTCTGTTTAGTGTTCGCCAAACCGGCCATGTTTCATTATGACTAGATGGGAGCGACTCGTTCGGCACCCAACTGGAGGTACTGCTTATCTCATTTCTCCATCTGCTCGTTCTTTCTTTTTCAAGATGTGTTGATAAGATGGCTTTTGTATGGTTCATGAAACTCTTCCTGGATTTAAGGCGAGGGAGTTGTGGAGTTATACCGTACATAGGGTGTCGTGGATCTGCTGTTATTTTCGTTCTCTCCCAGTCTGCTTGCGTGGATCTTCTTATTGGCAGAGGGGCTATTCCTGAAAGTATATATAATTGTTCTACCGGCGTATTTTTTAGGCAACCAGTTATGAGTTGGCAGGACTCGTTTAGTGCGACATCGACCTTTTTAGTATGTGCTGACCTACCCCATACTGGACTGGCATATTCTCCCGCTGAAAAACATAAGGCTAATGCCGTAGTTCTTAGGATGTGGGGATTACAGCCCCATGTGGAGCCACTGAGCTTCCGCAATATGCCATTTCTTGTCATTATTTTATGTTTGGTGTTTTCGCAATGGAATCTGTAGGTGAGAGATCGGTCTAGTGTTATTCCGAGATATTTTGGACACTGTGTATTAGTGATTTTCGTCTCATTCCAGTAGACGTTAAGGATACGGTTGGCACATCGATTCCTTAGGTGGAAAGCACATACTTGTGTTTTGCTTGAATTGGGTTTTAGGTAATTGCGTCTATAGTATTTTCCGAGAATGTCCAAAGTAGTCGATAGTTTTTCCTCTACATTTTCAAACTGATTGTGTTGTACGGTGATTGCTGTGTCGTCTGCGTAAATATAATGTTTTACGTCGCTATCTGTGGATATTGGTTGATCGTTGGTATAAATGTTAAACATAGTGGGGGCTAGCACGCTTCCTTGAGGGAGACCATTTCTGGAGATTCTCCACTTACTATTCTTGCCTTGGTGATTTACGAAAAATCTTCTGTTGCCTAAAAGGGCTTCGAAAACTCTTACAAACTCGTAATCCAGGGTAATATCATATAGTTTCTTTAACATTAGTCTGTGGTTCACCGTGTCGTATGCTGCCGTTAGATCTATGAGCGCCACGCCTGTGACTTTCTTGTTCTCGAAACCGTTCTCGATTGTTTGGGTCAGGTTGAGTATCTGTCCTGTACATGATTTTCCTGGGCGAAAACCAGCTTGTTCTTTAATTAGTGTGCTGTCTACGAAGGGGACTAGGCGGTTAAGCAGCATTCTCTCGAAAAGTTTGTACGTGTGGCACAGAAGGGATATTGGGCGATAGTTCTTTGGATCATCCGTATCTTTCCCTGGTTTTAATAAGGCTATAATTTTTGTTTTCCTCCATATTTTCGGTATGTTTTTCCGGTTTCTTATTTTGTTATATAGAGCGAGTATCCAGCGTTTGGCTTTCGGCCCAAAATTGCGGATCTGTTCGACAAAAATATTATCTAGTCCAGCTGCTTTCCTAAGTTTCATTGTCTCTATAGCTATGTTCAATTCATCCTCTTCGAAAGGCCGGCTGAGGTGGTTTCCTTCTTTTTCTTTGTTTCGTATTATTCTTTTATTAGATTTATCTTCTTGTTTAAGTCTTTGGGGTTTACCGTTTAGTAGTAATTGGTGTGCGATTTGATCGGGAGTGACGTTAGACAGTCCTTTCGCGCTAGTAGGATCACTGTTTAATCTTTAAATTAGGCCCCATGCCTTTTTACTACTATGTTTCATGTCTGTTTTATTTAAAAGCTCATGACATTTATTCCTTTTTTCCTGTGGAATGGCATTCGTGAGCTCTTCCCCTTTATTTCTGGTTTGTTCTTCGAAGAGATTATTTTCAAACAGGTTGATATATGTGTTGTAATTGTCCATGATTTCACTTGATAGTCCAGGTATATGATGTGTTCTACATCCTCTTGGTATGTGTTTCCGAGATATGTATTTTACTTTTTCTACAAAGGATTCATAGTGTTCCGGTAGTGGTTCGAGATTTTCTATACTTGAATCGAGATCTTCTGAGAAAAGGTTCCACTTTGCTTTCATGAAGTTGTATCTCCTTTGGAATGGGACAATATTAGGTCTCACTGCAGCCTCAATCTGGCAAATTATGGGCCTATGTTGTGTGTTTGGAATGTGGTCTCCCATCTTTTTGGTACATAGTTGACTGATAGAATCACTGACAAATAAAAGGTCAGGGTTATATCCTTTCTTTCATCGACCGCTGTTGAAGGATGGAGGTAATTTGTTATCGTGAATCAGTACCATATCTTCGCCTTATGCCCAGATTTCTACTGCTTCGCCATCATCGTTTGTCTCCTTATAGCTTGTAGTTTATAGCTTGAACTGTGGCTGTTGAAATCACCTATGACTATGTTAGGTTTATGTTGTAGGCTGTCTTCGGATTTAAGACTAGGGGCTATGAAAGGAGAATTTGGTGGTTTATATATTGAAGAGACTGAGATGTTCGGTAAATGCACTGTGATAAATTCGATGTCGTTTTGTTCGTATATTTTAACTGACTGGATGATCATATTAGGTTTTGTAAATATGGCACTACCGTGTTTTCTATGGTGCCTTATCGCTGCTAGTTTCATTCCAGATATACTTGGTGCATTAAGAGTCTGGTCTCGATGGGTCTCTTGGACGCACATAATATCGCATGATGTTGATTTAAAAATGGTAGATAGAAGTTCTTCCTTTACTCTCGTAATACCTTCGATGTTTATCGATACAATCGTCAATGCTGGCCCTGATAAGGGCCGTTTTAGGCGCGGTTTTTTATGACCGCCAGTCATTGTTATTATACTGAGAGATAGGTTGCGCCTGGGTTTGGAAGAATTAGCCGGTGTTTGGAAAACACCGATACTAGGGGACACCGCGTAGAGGTTTCTTCCTTGTCCCCCAATATTTAGTTATAACTTATAATAATGCTCTAATGAAAATTTCTATGAATATGTATATTAATAATATAGAATTCGAAGTTTAAAGAATAACAATGCTCGTATTTAAACGATAAATTACCCAAATCATAGGAAGTAACATGAGATATATTATAAGATAAAGCGCATTTATAACCTAATTTAAATGCAATCTGATTTTGATTTAAATTGTTCTCATTGCGTTTTTTTCTTTCACGTCTCCCAGTTAAAGAATGAGTACTACGCTTCCTTTTAGCGTTTGCATTTATTTTTTTTTTTAGAATAAATTCATTTTTAATATTTGGATTATTACCAAAAACTAAAACACAATAATATCCTGCGTCACAGGGGCAGAAAAAAGTAAATTACACATAGTAACACCTGAACCATAATCAACAAACTCAGTAAGATTGTTAGATCTATATACACACAAAATGTATAACCTGGATAAAGATATGACTAATGCTTTCAAGTTCAACGTGACCAGCATATTCGCCATCGCCCATCAGTGATCATTAAATTTTCGTAATCGTTATAATTATAAATAGGTAATCTATACAAAGGATTACCAATGATGAATTCTTTGTACATTTCCCAATTATTTATTACGAAGTTTTATTTATACCGAATATTGCAAATGCTACGGAACGAAATAAACAATGTCCATCGCCCATATGGGAATTAATTGATATTCCATTTTGTGAATAATAAAATTAATAGTTAAATATAAATATAGTTACATAATATAATATATAAATAAATAATAATATATTTTATATTATTAAAACGTGAGGCGATTTCTTATGACAGTTATATCTGAAGTTCTACCAGATAGATTTTTGACGGAATCGAAAATTCAAAATAACGATAACGCAGTAGCATATTATATAGGAATATTGTGAAGGGGATAGTAGTACCTACACCATACAGTCGTCGCCACTACCGACGATGACGTAACAGTACTGCAGTAGCCACTAAAGTAGTGGGGGTTCTAAAGATGTGTGTGTGTGTGTGTGTGTGTGTGTGTGTGCACGGCAAGCAACGCGCATCGCTATGTAGCATACGGCAAACTTTATGCTTCTAATATCTACTTAAATAATTATTTTTTTTGACTTTTCTCTTTTGATGGCTCATCTACACACCGAGTACTTTTGTTTAAAAAAAAATCGTGAAAATCGGCCCAGTAGAACTTCAGATATAACTGTCACAAGAAATCGCCTCACGTTTTAATAATATATAAAGATAAAGATTATGTAATTAAGTAATTTTATGCTACACATAAACGCATGCATAAAGTATAATACGTACTACAGTTTTTGCATATATCTTAAAATAAATTTTATTAATTAAATATAAATTATTAAACTATCGACATCGTTATAATGTATTGTATGATATTGTTTAAGCAATAAAAAAACGCGAAAAAATTACTAAGTCCATATCACTAATGCTCGCAGTATTACCACTACAATAATTTTATACTATAATATTACATTAGTTATATGATTTTTATTTGTTTATTTTATTAGTCAAAAATATCAAATTAAAAATTTCATAATATTGAAAAACGTCTAATAGGTTTTTTATTCATGTAAACTGATCGAATAACGTCCCGCAGTCAGATTTTCGAATTTTCGATTTTCCAACTGCTTTTCACGACGACTACTACCTTTTGGGTCTGGAAAAAAATTTCAAAATATCGAAAAACGTCTAATAGGTTTTTTATTCTGGAAAAAAATAATCTTATATTAATATAATAATATATTATATTAATTTGGGTGACGGCTGGAAGGCTTAGCCAGGAATGCTTAGATAAGCAGTGGGAAGGAGCTGTACCACCAAATCGACAACCGATTCGCTACCATACGCAGCATATTGAAAGGTCGTGGAGAGAGCTGAAACGCATATTAACTAGATGCAATTGCAAGCGGGTAGCGGATTCATACATTGGCGAATGGATGTACAGGATCAATATATTAAATCGCCTCCCTACAACCAGCGATCGATTTAAACGATTCATGTCTGACATTGCGAAATCTTATCCTGGGATCGGATTCAATACAATGACCAGAGATATTGACGATTGACAATGCCCGGAGTGCTGAAATGCAGAGTAAGTATTTAAAGTACTAACACTAATTGAGTGACCAAATTTTTTATCGTACACATAATACATATTAAAAAAAAATCATGTTGTATTTTATTTTTAGAAATCATAATATACGCGTCGGCAGTTAATAAAAACGGTACTTTTAAGAACCACCCCCTTTAAAAAGGCCCTTTTCAGGGCCACCAAATATTTAAGCTGATAAATACTAAAAAATATAATATATTAATATAAGATTATTTTTTTCCAGAATAAAAAACCTATTAGACGTTTTTCGATATTTTGAAATTTTTTTCCAGACCCAAAAGGTAGTAGTCGTCGTGAAAAGCAGTCGGAAAATCGAAAATTCGAAAATCTGACTGCGGGACGTTATTCGATCAGTTTACATGAATAAAAAACCTATTAGACGTTTTTCGATATTTTGAAATTTTTAATTTGATATTTTTGACTTATAAAATAAACGAATAAAAATCATATAACTAATGTAATATTATAGTATAAAATTATTGTAGTGGTAACACTGCGAGCATTAGTGATATGGACTTAGTAATTTTTTCGCGTTTTTTTCTCAGTCCCAAAAGCCAGAGTTCAACCCACTTTTGTGCTAGAGAGCACGACCAATGGTCTAAGATGTGTCTAAAGGTCGAGCTACTGAGAACAACAGAACAATATAAATACGACAGTGCCGCAACTAGCGGGGGGACCAGGGGTGCACAGCACCACCAAGAGGCCTCGGTTTATAATTAATTGGGGCCCCCGAATTTATAGAAATCTAAAAAAAAAAAATTAAAAACATTCTCATTTCATGTACATAATTAGGTACACTATACTACACTACTACGATCATACAAAATATTACATTTGATTTTCAGTATTGCGTATTTGTGTGTCAACAATCTATATTGTTGTACGTACTACGTTGTTATAAGACGTGTTATAACAAGATTTTATATTTTTATATTATTTTAATTGTCTGATCTAGCCAGCAGTGGTACCTCAATGTTTTACGTAGTGGTCGGTGGGAAAGAGATAAGACTGTTTGATGTTAATATTGAATTATTTTTAGAAAACCCGATATTATTTCTATCGATAACAAAAATAACATACATACAAATACAATATATATATATATATTACAGGCTACAGCCTACAGCTAGGTTACACACTTATACTGGCTTATGATTACAGTACACATTCTAATATTCTATGAAGTATTATACTATACTATAATATTTTTGTGTGCGATATGACATTATGACGAATATATCATAAATGTGATTTCCAGTATTTTCACTGGCATGGCACCCGCATTTATATATAATATTATATTCAAGTATTATCTGACTGTGTTAGTGTTTAGTTTCAGTATTTACTGTCTCGACTGTTGAGTGTTGAGTCTCTTAAAATCTATTGAGTTTTACAGTAAGTTGTGCATTGTGCATTTGTGCTTATCGTTTGTGTGGTTGTGCTTTATTACTTGTAAAGTTATAAATTATTTGAGTATCATACGATAATTTTAAATAAATAATTTGTATAATTATTATGTCGTCACGAAGAGTATATGAAAGTGGTTTTGCTAAACGCAAGGCAAAAGAGCAAAGAACCGCCAATTTGGATTTAATGCGAGGTTCAATGACTAAATTTCTTCGAAAAACATCAGTAACTTCAGGTAAATATGGATTAAAAATTAAAATTAGTATAAAATATATAAAATAGTCTATAACTGGGAAGTACTCGTATAAGCGGCGATGCGGCTGTTACAAAGTCCGCGACTCATACAAGTACATAAAACTGGGAATGACTATAGCTCGACGGCTGTACAGTCTCTGGAGCTCTAGGTGATCAGGGCTCTTATTTATATGGAATATGCTATGATAAGGAGAGGACGAATGACGTCAATGGGAAGGTGATTGTGGTGCTAGCTTTGGTGCTAGCCAATGAAATGCCTATAATAGTGGCCTGTTCCGGTGGCGTGATGTTGTTGTAGGTTTGAACTTTGGAACCTCGTTTTAATGTGAAAAACACCGGTTTACTACATACCTCCCCTTTTAGAATGATACTCCGTATCATAACCGCGGATACATTGAATAACCCGTGTTTTGATACATAGTAGTGCATTGTTTATTTTCGGTTTCTTGTGTTGTATTAACTATGACTATGGATCGCCTATCTTCGATCATATCCGTGTGTTCTGGTTCTTCGATCGGTTCCAGTGCCATGGTTGGTTCTGGTTCCGGTTCTGTATGTGTTTTGTGCTTGAACCACGATAACTTCTTAACACAAGTTATTATAAATAACAATAGACTCACCATTGTTATTGCACTCACTACATAAAGTAAATAATTATGTCTATTTTTATTTTCTTGGGCTGCTTCTACTTCAGCCGTTTTTTCGATTATTTCTTTAATGTCTGTCGTCGATTTTGCTACTAAATTCAGATCGTACATTTGATTGGTATGCACGTGTTTTATTTTTAGAATTGTAGATGTTAAATCAATTTGTATTTCTTCTGTTTCTTTAATTTTCGAATGTGGAATAAAATCTAAGTATTCCTCTTCGTTTTCTGTCTTATGTGGAATTAATAAATCGCGTGTTGCATACGCTTTACATGTTTCGTTTAGTGATAATATTCCTATTCCTTCTAATAAGTGGTTTTCACTTTTCTTATCGTGATCGCAAGTGATAAATATCGTTTCACCTGGTGTTGCATAAATCCAATCGTTCTTGAACTTCAATTTGTGGAACAAGTTCGTGTGTAGTTGCACATGCATGATCTCACAACTATCTGGAACTTCTTTTGGATCTTGTAGTAGTAGTACCTCGCATATGGTGCGTACACTTCTTGGATGTAAAGGATAAATTTCAGGACATAGTAGGAAATCACTAGCATGTTTACATAATGTTTGATCAATTTCGTCATAAGTGGAATACAATTCTTTTGACCTACTTATAGCTAAATACTTATGACTAGGTTTTACATATAAACATTTATTATCCGTACAAATCGGTATCGGTATAAGCTGAAAAAGTGTAAGTTCATGTTGATACACGAAAGGTACACGTAAATTAAATACAATTTTGTCATTTGAATAAAATATTGTTATATCTGAGAGTGGCATTATTTCCTGTACATTATTTTCATTTAAATCAATTGGCAAATCAGTACCACTCGGTAACCCGATCTTTATATCTAATAGTTGTTTCAAAAATGCTTTAGGTGTTAGTAAACTGGGATGTATTAAGCCTAGCCTAGCTGTCTGTATGACGTCAAAATATAAAATATTGGTCTCGGCTAAGTATAATTCAATCATAACGTTTGCTTGAATAAAATGACTTGTTAAGTATATTTTTATGTTAGATTCGATCGTCATAGTTTCTAACTCTTTAGTGGCAACAATAAGCTTATTTATAATCTCTTTGTTTTTCTTATTTTCCAGTATAATAATTCTAAGCTGTTTTTCTAAAATATTTAATTCGGTAGTGTTTGTATCAGTTAATGTTTTAATATTATTATTAGGTTTGAGAACGCAATAATAATCACATAGGCCAAATAAGGTTTGAGCTACTTTTGTAATCGTTCTAAGTGGAAAACCCCTCTTTACTCGTGAATGACCTATTGATTCAAATATTATATCTCTTTTTGTTTCCCCCTCTTGTTTTAATAATTTAATTAGTTCACTAATCGAGTCACAATTTGTTAAGGTAATATTAAGTTCTTTTATACGTGTACATATTTTATCTGTCGCATGAATGTATTCATTGAAGGTTTCTGTTCTCTTTTGAGAATCAGCTAAATCATAAAAAGCTACTAAGTTCCATTGCGTTGTCATAATTTTCAATGGACCTTGGTTTTCGAAGTACAATCCAGATTTGGTGATTATTTTTTCATCAGCATATCGAATAATGCCGTGAACCGTATATACACTCATTAGTACGTATATTATCCTGAAAATATTATTACGTGTTGAAGTAAATAAAACAATTAATTAGTATTATTATTTTTATCTTATTATTTTATAAAAACTTACTCACAAATTTTAATATTTCTATTTCTACATGCTCGAACAATTTTGTCGAATAAGCATTTCGTTAATTCTACGTCGGTACAAGGATCGTGAGCATACTCGAAACGATGTTTTTTCGAACAGATTAGATTATGGGTCACTTCTAATTTTAATAGCCGCCCATTTTTATCCATGTGGCCTATTTCCTCGGAAATGATTATGTGTTTAGTCCTCATATTTCTTAATTGTAAATAGAAAACTTTATTGTTAAAAACATCGTAACTGGTTAATTCGAGTATTTTATAATGGCCTAATCCTAGCCGCTCAACAATTTCTTTATCGGTATTTCCGTTCCAAAAGACTAACACCGGCTCCGATTGTTGTCTCCGGAGATATCGTTCTATGCACCTAACCGATAAATTTCCGTTTTTCGCGTGGATGCTACTTTGCATCTGCTTCAGAATGGGAAAAAGGTATTCCTCTTTACTTTTAAATATTCGACATATTTCTTTAATTGCCCTTAATACATCTTTCTCGGACATGGTTCGAATAATTCGGTCCTTAGTTAGCAAGAGTGGATTGCCCTCCAGCTTTAAAGTTCTAAATCGGTCTAGGCTGTTTGACATTGCGCCTGATACGAGCACAATGCTGGTTCGGTTTACTACACCAGCAATACAATCCGCCTACGGCGGATTGTCCTACCTCCTGACGTCGTTAGGTGGACACTGTTTTGTTTGTAGAATATTTAAAGTCGAATTGCGTTTTTGAATGTTAAATACGTTATCAAGATATCAATAGTATAAATCAATTTACACACAACTAAACCCGCCAGGTAGGCAATCCGACTTCGTCGGATCGCGGACAATGTGAGCGCATAGGTGAAATCTTGTATGTACCTATTAAATATACAATATTACTAAAAATTGTAACACTGGAATCATTATTAAAAACAATTCGTAATTTATTCTATTAATTTACAGAAAAAAAAACTATAATCACGGAAGTCACTTTAATTGTGTATTTAACGTATTATATACAATAATAATTCAAAATAAATTTAAAACAAAATATTTCGTGAAAAACAGGAAAAAAATGCAAAAACTTCGGGAGGCCGGGTACGGCATGCGCCGCCGCTATTATTGCCGGAGCCGGATTCGAACCTGCCTACCTAACCTTGGGGACCTATGCCTACGCCTATCGACTACAGTTCTAGTTGTAGAATTCAGTCAAATCTCGAGGATTTAAACCGTTTCCGATCCACTATGAATTTTGCGTTAAGCACTGTTTTTCTTAGGCAATTCGTATATTTCATGTATAATGACTCAGATATTCATATTAATTGTGTTTTTTATGTGTTTGTCCAGAATATTTGTTTGTATTGTCATTTTTTATGTGTATGATGACATATATTTATCATACAATATTAAATATTAATGCCCACACCTATCAATATAATTTCATTTTATTATCAAAATACATTAAACAAATGCATCTTAAAATATTACAATATATTTTAATTACAAATACATGTATTACGTATAATTAGGTAGGTATCTGTTTAACAATATTTTTGATTTATTCAATATTTTAAATCCTGTAAAATTATATATGTACCTATATTCAGTATAATTTTTTTAAAAACTATAATTTATAGTCAAACTCAAACTTATTTTCTGTTATTATTAATATTATATTTGATTAAATATTTATATTCTAAATTGAATGTAAAGTTTCTGATTAATACTGTTATATGATGTTTAGTATATTTTTTACTGAAAAAAATTAGAATTACAAATAAAAAATGTATATTTAATGTTTGCAACTTATTTATGGTAATTATTTATTACAACTTATTTATGATACACATCATACATAAATTTAAGTTTTTATTTTATTAGATTTATTAGATTGATATAATTAATTAGGATAGGTATAATCAATTGTATAATATAATATTATTACCATATATGAGTTTGCATACATATTGTGTAGTACTGTATAGTACACATTACTCTTTATAAAAGTTTAGTTGAACGTCAGTATTAAGAGGACGTTATACTCTAAGTGAAACGTATACAACGGCTAATAGAATGCGCTGTTAAGTGTTTTTGCGATCCGCAAGCGCGCGGCGTTTAAACCACGCCTACTACTCGCAGTCGACGGCCGGCCGACAAGTACTTGTTTCGGGAGCGCAGTTTATTATCTTATGAACGTTCGTCTAGGACGTTTCGCATCATTATAAAATTCAAACACGTAAATACTGACGTAAAATTTTAAATATCCGCGCGTAACTATGAACTAACAAGTATAATTTAAGTCACTGCTTACTTAAATATATAGTCATATATCAATAAATAGATCATAAAATCTGTAATGCAACATAGCTTGAATTGTATTTATTGCATTATTACTTATACCTATTCAAATGTATATCCATAGTAATCATAGTATAAATAATTCAATATAGTAAATAAATAATTTGGCGCTGTATCAATTTTCAGTACTATATTTTTTATGTTAAACTCTTAAAATTATAGTATCTTACTTTTTAAAATGTATCTAAGACCAACCCAATTTACGCTATGATAATAATTTAAAACTAATAAGTTGTATTATTATATTATTATCTTAAAATAATAATATGATACAAACGTACAGTGTACCTACTACATATTCATATAACTATAAATAACCCACTATAATAAAAATGTATACACACGTACATACTAAATACACAAAATAAACAAACACTATACATACCAAACAATTTTATCCCTGTAGTTAATATAATAATATAAATTAAAAAAAAAATAATAAATGGTCTACCAGTAGCAGACTCGGAACGTTATCTTATTATAGATAATAGATATACATTATATACATAAATATTTACTTATATATACATAATCTATCATAATATATGAATTTTTTTTTAAGAATTCATATACTTATATTTAAATTATACATATTTAATATTTTAGTTTTTTCTTGTCCGTTTTTTTTCTATAGCTTTTTTTATGTTGTCCTTGATACGTGGGGGATCGATTATATCATTTTTTAGTAATCGTTTACTAAATTGCGGATCAACAATTTCCGAAAGCAAGCATTCTTCATAAAATCTACAACAGTAATTATTTTTATTTTATACCATAAATTACGTTTATATTATGTTAAGTTTTAACTACTATCCAATTGTTATATAATATAGAGGGTAGGGAGTAGACATACCACATACATATTATAATATATTATATCATAATATGTGGAACAAATTCGTTCAATCAATATTTGATAGGAATAAAATATGTTATCTATTTTTTATTGATACTTGTTACTTACAATGTTAAATATGGTTCCATTTTTGTTTTCCAAAATGTTTCACTATATTTTATTATTTCCAATTTGGTCCATTTTGTAGTGAAAATAAAAAAGTAGCATGCGTTTCGTTCTGTTATATGCATTTGGCCTTGTATTTGGTAGTAATAGCAACTATCCTCTTTCAAAACAATTTCATTGTTTTTAACCATCATATAAGACACCTTAAATTAAATCGAATATATTATTTTAAGTTTTGTAAATAGCAAAATTAAAAATAAATACCTAATATGTTACCTTTATATTATTAAATATTAGTTATATAAAAGAATTATTTTAACTACCTTTTTTTCGAGAACAGCTTGTTCTAAGCTATCAGAGTCTTTTACAGAAAATGGACATTTTATTTCGACTGTAAAATCATTTTCAACTAATCCATCTATAATTATAAAAAAAATAAAAAATAAATATATATATAATATATATGTCCAATATAAATTAAATAAATACAATTCACTATTTAAATTAATTAGGGAAATATTTTTACCTGGTGTTGCTGCAAGGTATGGTATGCGTTTATCAATAAATAGTCCACACTTTTGAATAGGTTTTTGTATTTGTTCTTCCAACTTTTTTAATGCTGATTCTTCTGATAGCTTACCATAATCCATGGCATTTGTTTGTGGATTACCATACAATATATTATGCACCATAGTCTTACAAGATGTGCTAGGCCGCATCTTGCATACTTTACCGAAATTAGAAGCCGTTAGTCGGTTTCTTCTTTCAATAAACCATTTATTATTGTTAGCTTGACTCCTTGTGTCAAACTCCAATTTTTTTTTGTCAGTTGTTGAAATATCAAGTGATTTTATAAACTCCAATTTCTTTTTTTTTATTTCTTCATCGGACAAAAAATCAGTCAAAGGCTGGGCTAAACCATAAAATTCATCTGGCCCATTATTAGAAGTTGTTTTTGCTTTATATTTTTCAGATGATTTAAAAAGTACTCGTCGGTGTCTCAAACTTTTTCTTTTGTCTGTTGTGTATTTTAAAATTTTTTTTGCGATGATTCCTACAAAAATTAAATACTCATCAATATGTATTTTGTTTGCATAGTATATAGTATTATTTTCAAAATATTATATATTATTTATTCTTAATTTTTGTCAAAATAAATGTAATATAAAAAATACAAATTGAACACATCGATCGCTGTGACCTATATGCACCTACTCCATAATTTTTTATTTTTTTTTTCAGAACCTATTTTTTAACAATATCACACATATTTATAACTTAAACACACCCTTTATATTAGTGTATATTATTCTATTACAATATTAACTATTTATACTAACCTGGACTTTTATTAGTAATTTTTTTATGTATCTCCCGTATAAAATTACCACCTGTGTTGAACGATACTACCGCTGTTTGTACTCTGATATTATACGATTGTTTTTGACTAAAATTTATTCTTTTTCCTGCTATGTGTTTATTTATTATACTATTATATTGTTCGCAGTGATTATTGTCTACATCTAAAATTAAGCTCGTAGAATTTTCGGCTACGCGTTGAATAACAGAATAAATGTCATTCATTAAACCACATTTAGTTACTTCAAATACTAAATTTAGTTCTTCCGATTTTTGTCCCTTACAAAAATACGAATCACAGTTTTCATGTTGGCCGAAAATGTGGTATGGGCTGTTTAGAATATCCTTCCGTAAATCTAAAATAATCATAAATTATATATTTTATAATTTATTGTAAATGTTTAATGTTTTTTTTTATATAGAAAACTTGACAATTAATTTTATTTTTAAAAATAATACAAACCTTCACTTTTTTTACTAAACGTTTCATTTGTAATTTTTCTGTGTTTTATTGCTTTTGTAACAGTAGTTCGAAATCTTAAAATATTTCTGGATATGAATTTTCTAATGAAGCAAGGATATTTAGTAACTCTTGTTAAGTTCATAAGTTTTTGACAGTAGTTTCGAAGTATATGGTTTCTGCATTCGATTTTTTGTATAAGAAATTTAGGTCCGTATGGCATTACTTCGTGCAATCTTTTGGTGACACTACTGTCACCATCCCCTGTTGAATAAAATATATTTTTTTCAATGATTATTGTGCATAATAAGTATTAACAGTAATAGATTTATAATATTATATGTATTATGCATTTCAATATAGAACATAATTCGTACACACCGATTATTTTATTAAATTTCAACCCATGCATTTCGATGCTGTTTAGAAATCCCTCTGCAACCGCATCGGCTTCAATACTGGTAGCTCCTTTTTTCCAATTCAAAAAACACTTATGAATATTTGGAGATTTTCGAATAGATTTTGCTCTTTCACATATTACGCAATAACGGTTGCGAATACCAACAAATAATATTTTCTTAGTTCTAAAACCTATAATTGTTGCCTATAAAATATAATAGTATGTATATTAGCAGCTCTATTTTTGTCTGGTCATGAAAAACCTATGAAAAACCCCTTGGCGGTCAGGACTAGGTATGTTGAGATCTCATACAAGATCTCATGACGGTCAACGAGTTAAAAGTTAAAATATAATTTATACTTACTGCTCCTGAAAATGCGTCGTACTTAGTCTTATAACTTCTCTTACTCCATTGTCCATCCGCAATTACTGGGCACATAGGCAAACCATCAATATCAACATCATTTGCTTCAAGTGCCAACCTTTTTTCTTCCATTCCAGCCTGCTTCATAACATTCCAAGCAGAAGCTTCTATATCCTCACTTAACACATCGCTATATTTAATATAAGTACTAGGAGCCATGCATGGTATATCTAAGCACGCAGTAAACTCTGCCAGTTGAGTAAATCCTATGCCAATTGCATATGTACCATTTATTAGGGCTTTATTAATTGGTACGTAATCCAAATCTTTTTTTTCCGATTCAATCGTTGTTAGTACATTACACATTCTACATTTAAAAACCCACGTTGTCTCAAACCCTTTTTTTATCTCATTTACGAGTTCAACATTCATGAATGAACATCCTAAACCAGGGATATGTATTTTAGAATTTAAAATTTGTATTTGAGAAAATATGTAATTTATATCCACAATTCTCCTGCCTCCAAATGAATCATTAGACACACTAAAATAAAGCAAATAATATATTTAAAAACTACAATATATTTTTTCATGTATAATTATTTTACAAACAATTATATTATGAACTTAAGAAATTTCACTTTCCATCGACTTTTCAATATTATGGTTTTCTATATCTAAAATATTTATTTCACTAAGCTCGGTAAAACTAGAAATAGTTGTATTATTTGATGTTGCATGTGAAATATTCATACTCATATTTTCATTAGACAAAATATTTTCTCTATAAGAATATTATAATATTATTTATTATTATTATTTTATTTATTTATTCTTAGATTATTAAATGTATATAAAATGACAAAAATGTGTTTAAAAGAATTATTTTCATAACACATATTTTAGGGAACGGAGATAAAATATTTATGTCGGCTTCTTGAGTCGGAGAATTACTTTCAACAAGCCTAATATCCAATCCAATATTTTCACTAATATTTAAACTGGATATCGATGTATCATTTTCTAGTTCTCTATTTTCATCAGCAATTAATCTAAATTTATTAGAAAGTAAAATAAAATAAAACATAATATACTAGCAGTATTTTGTAGTTAAAAATGTAGTTAGACGTATCTAGTTTTAATTTTATAAGCTAAGGATTGAAAATTGAGTATTCAAGGTAAATATTAGCCGTTAGCTCAGAACAATTTTTTGTATAGTGATCCTCTCTATAACAAGATATATCATTCGAGACTTGACACCCTACTATACAGTAGAGCGATTTTTTTGTTTTAGACTATAGGGGACTAAGTTTTAAATTAAGTTAAAATTAGTAATAGGTATGTTTTAAAATTTTAAAATGAATATAATATGTAATTTAAAGCACTTACCTCGTGTATTTAGATCGTCTTAGCGCAAGTGACTTTGTGATGACTTTTTTAGACGAACGTTTTCGTTTAAGCATATTTTTTTTATTTGCCATTATAATAAATGTAGCGATCGTATAATAATAATTAATAACTGTAAAAATATCGTGTTGAATTGAACACAAAAATAGTATTGACATACACTACAAATATTTTTATTTAAATTGAACACCGATGAAATCACGTTGAACAATAAAGAAGGAATGGTTATTTTTCATAGAGTTTAATTTTTGATAATTCGAAAATTAAATAATTATACTTGATTATTTATTTTTGTACACATTTTTGGAAGTACAGCTATTAGCAATCTCATATTGTGACTTCCGTTATCCTAATTCGTATAACTAATTAATAAGAAGTAGGGACAGTAGTGTGTAGATATATAAATATATAACTCAATTTTTTTGGGATAGTCATAATAGTTATACTTACTTATATTATAATAATAACTGTTTCAATTGATTTGAATATCGATTCAGGAATTGTTTTTTGCACTTTAGCAATACGTATACTATTATAATTCATAGCATGACGTAGCCACGTAGGGAAATAAGGAAGTTTTTTATAAGAATAGCTACTTGAATTATTTAGAACAAATTTTCCATACTTACCCATAGTAACTATTTTATAAAAAATGATTGAATTCAAATCAAATGAATTATCTAGTCAATCAGTGATAGAATATGTAGGAATACCGTCTATGCCGATTGCCCGATTATAATAATTTTGTTTATTACAATTTCTATAATGTTCAATAATCTATATTACTATTTAGGTAGGTATAATTATAGTATTTACTATGTAAGTCTATAATGGGCATAATATATTCCTGGAAACGTTTGTCGTCGCTGATAACCGACCCACGACCGGGCGGACAGTCGTGGTTGAAATTTACTTTTTGGCGTAGTGGGAGAAAATTACGGCCGCCGTCATAACAACATGCAGGTGACAGCACATGATAGCTATGAAAAATGAAATGTAACGTCCTAAACATGTTTACGCAAAACAAACGAAACGGCATCAAAAAATGATTTTAGAGTAAAAATACCTATAATAAATTTTATAGAGAACAATATTTCGGAGGGAATCTCATCGGGGTTTTGTATTAATCTAAATGCACAACTCAATATTAAAGGAACAAAAATCTTTTTTTTTACATTTTTTAAATAACTCTAACTTTTTTAATACTTAATATTTTGAAAAAAACCGACGAGGTTCCCTCCGAACTATTGTTCTCTATAAAATGTATTATAGGTGTTTTTACTCTAAAATCATTTTTTGAAGCCGTTTTATTTGTTTTCCGTAGACGTGTTTTTATCGCTGAAAATGACTAGTGTAACGTCCTCTTAAATATTACCTTGAAGAAGTAGTTTATGTATAGTATATGTATATAACTACTGATCAACTACCTTAACTCAACAACTCACCTAAAAACTATTAGCTAAAAACGGTCCAACATTTTCAGTAGGTATGTTTTTAATTTAACCTGCAATAGTTGTTTGTACGGTCAATATATATACATTTGATCAGATGTAATTATCTGGAGTTGTATACATATATAAATATTACCAACTCAAATAAAACAATTCACCTCTGTAGTTTTAAATCACTTATATTTATTGATTTTTGATAATATACTGTCCATAAAATTACAATAATACTGTACTGTGCGAATAGACCTTTATCGTCGACAAACACTTCTGTACCACCCAGCACAACATGAGGTAAAATATTAATCTAATGGAGTAGGGTTGAGCAGAGGATAAGACAATGTAAATAAAACTATATAACACAATTTATTGATTCAAAAACAGTAATTTAACCATATCGTATTGTAGGTACATGAGTAAATCAACACTGAATGTCTCATCTGCTCCACGACGTTTGATTTGATTACGAAATTGGCGTACAAACTGCACACGTACGGCGTCTAAGAGACGCGCGTTACTCGAAAAACACCATCCCCGGGTCGAAGATCGCGAAACGGGGCGACGAAAACGTAAAAAGGCGAAACGAAATCGCCGAGAATGTCGGTCGCCGTAGACGCGATAGCGACTCGAAAAAAACGGGCGCAGTACCGGCAGTAAAACGACACGGCGGACGCGAATAACACGACCGCGAGGTCGAAAAAAGCCGTTAAATCCTCGAAAAAGGGCTTCAAAAATCGAAAAGCGTTGAAAAATTTCGAAAAAAAATTTTTATTATGTTAATGATAATTATGTTTATAATTTGTTTTCAGTAGTTTTTAGGATGATATCAGTGTAGTTTAATGTTACACTTCACTTATTGGCCTAATATACCTATAACTTAAAGTTAAGAACATTCTGTTTGCTTACATGTTTAAATTTTTCTACAATATGTGACTATTTTTAAACTTGTGTTTCACTTAAAACTTGCATAACAATTGAATCATTATAAAAAAGTACACATGCAATGTTCTTAACTTAAAGTTTGATAATAGGTCAATTGACTCACAATTCATATTACAGTTTGCAAGATTAACCCTTGTCGAATACTTATTTGCTATATTGAGTCTATAGATAAAAATTATTGTGCTAACATGTTAGAAATTATGTACATGGCATTTTTTTTTTCATTCATATTTAAATACCTAGTTTTTAATGTCAAATACAATATACATTATTATGAAACAAAATTAAGAATTATTCATCGTGACTTCGTGAGTATACTTACATATTTATTACCTGTTGAAAAATTGGTTAAAAGCAATGGCCAATGGTCATACAATTGCATTTTAAGTTTAAAAAAAATGGCTGAAATTATTAAAATGCATACCAAATGTAACAACTAAAAATTAATATTTTTAAAGTTATTTGCTAAAAGTTATTATTAATCAATTTTATACCTAACGTTTTGAAAAATTTTGAATTTAATCAAAGTAAAATGTTGTTTAAATGGCTTTAAAAGTATTTTACAATTTAATTAACCTATTTTAATGACATAACTTTTTTTTTATTTTTTAAGCGGTAGCAGTTTTTGTGCGATCTGTACGACCAACAACAACCTACTACTAAAGATATCCTAACCTGTTTTTTTCCCTTTGAGTGGAACCATTATATGATTAAATTTTGGTTATATACATACCACATTGGAGTGTATACGAAAGTATTGAGAATTCCGCTTTATCCTCAACTACGTGGACCATTGATTTATAATTATATATAATATAAAATTTAAATCTGGTGTTATACCACGGCAAGAGTGTATACTAAAGTATTGAGAACTCTAAACCTATTTGCCTGATTAAATATTTGATTTTAAGTTCAGTATACTGTACTATTAATACAAACACCTTTAATTCAGTGTGTGTACCTATACTAATTTATGAATTTTTAATAAATTATACTATTTCTATATTTAGTATCTTTCTTTAACACATTAATAAAACGAGTTATTTTTTTTATTATTTAAACAAAAAAAATCACAATGTCCAATAACATTGACACGGAGCAATGCAGTGGAATAAACGGTACGTCAAAACTCTCCACACTTGTTGAGAGTGATAATAAGATAGAAGTATCCTTTGATAAAAAAAAAATATGTGGACGTATTCAAAAAGTAAGTCTTAAGAACAGAGTTAAGGATGTTGCCGATTGCATTAGATTAAAATACCCATCTATAATAGATGCGGTGAACCACGATTGCGCCCAGCTTACCTTTTTCCATTCAAAAAACGCAATACGATTGCGCTCGACCAATATTAGCACTATCGCGCCCGTTTTACCATTTTTACCTGCATAAAATGCAACACGATTGCGCTCTAATATATATTCTAAAAATTTTTTTAATAATAATAATAATTATAATAATATTAATTTTTTTTTCATCAACTCTTAATAATTTTCCTTCCCAATTTATAGGCTTAGGACTGACAATAAAATTAAATTGTTGGCTTGGTTAAAAATTTTAAGTTACAATTTTTTTTTTTTTTTAATAATAATACTAATATAAATTACAATTTTGTAGCTCTAGCATAGATATTTCTTTTTAATTAAAAATGTCTAATTAAATATTTTTTTAATCATAATAATAATAAGAATAAAAATAATACAAATATAAATTACAATTTTGTGGCACAAAATTTTGGTCCCATTACTTTCAAATATTCTAGCAGAGATATTTCATTTCTTTCTAATTTTGTCCATGTTTCCGTTATAAATGTCAATTTATCAATTTGTTCTTTTCGTGGTTTGTTTTTATTATTCGTTTTAATACTATTAATTTTTAAGTATGTTACACTTTATATACACAATATATTAATAACTTCATGAATTGAAGGATGTGATGTGTAAAATTGCGAATTATAATGTCGGTGGAATGATTCTGGTCCATTGGTTATTCGAGCTTCTTCTGAAGGTTTACCAACCCATACACTTGGTGGAAAAACCGCTTCAGGACATACATAATTGTCAAATATATAATCCGAAAAATAAAAATTGTCAGTAGGAGCATTTTCGATTAAACAAGAAAGGCCATCACCGACTAAATTTTCGGGTAAAAAACCAAGAGCGAAAAACATTTTAACCAAAGGCCTATTTCTGACTTTGAATTATATTCTTTTAATAAGTCGCTATTGCTTTGGATTTTTCTGAACCAACTTTGGCCTTAGTGGAATCTACAGGCCATAATTTTGCTATTCGGAAAACATTCTTTAATAGCATTGTGTGCGCTTTTTTCAAAATCGAAATGAAAATTACAATTAGCCAATGATATTAATACATTTATGCCTGTCAACTTTAAGCATAATTTTATAATAGTGCGCCACATATCTACATAATATTCAGTTAATTTTGACGTCAAAAAACCGTATATTAAAGGAATATAAAAACCGTTTTGTAGCATATGAATTGTGTACAGTAAGTTGATCATAGTATTTTGGTGAATGTAAAAATGTGCCATCAGCAAAAATATGATTTGAACGACTTAATGTATCCAGATTAGTTGGGCAAGTCAATACAACTATATTTGAAATTTCTTCCATGTAGCAAAAATATTCATCTAAATTAGTTTTAAGAGTATCGCGCAAGTTAAACAATTGAAATTTTGATTCTTCCAGTGATTTTGGAATTGTTGGTAATTTTTTTTTACGGAAATCGTACATACTTTTTCTCCATAATTTGATATCAGAATGGACGGTTTGTAAATCATTTTCAGTGCTACGTAGTTCTTGTAGAATTATTTTGTTCGGCCTTGTGAATAAGTTGTTTTCACATTTTCTTTTAATTCGTGAATTTATTATTTGTCTACTAACGATATTTTCCGAAATATTTTCATGATTGTGTTCATTAAGCATGCTAAGAACTTTCGTAACATTATTGTCTACATACATATATACTCGATTGGCAATTTTTGTTAGTACACCGATACCGAATACTGCCTACGCTTTTAAGTACTTTATATTCCCTATATTTATGACCATTTACTAATATGCATGGTTTACCTTTCTCAGTCTCGAACTTTTTTGATATACATAGATCCATTTTTTACACTATTATTATTTTCACGACGATACACTTTACGGAACAGCTAGTGAGTTAAACACGGTTTAAAATAGTTAACAGTCAATTGCAGCTCAAATGTAAAATCTGATCACGACACTACCATTGACGCATACTGATATCTGCAGTCCATGGATAATAAGATAAATTAACAATAAAAAATTATCTCGATTACTCGGTTGTACATATGGGGAAATCAAGTCCAAGGAAAACCAAGTCCGACTGTATTTTTAAATAGTGTACTAGAAAATTGATAGAATATATATATATATATATAACATATACATATACGAGACAAACACATATATACATATATATATATATTAGAGCGCAATTGTGTTGCGTTTTATGCAGGTAAAAAAGGTTATAGACGGGCGCAATATTGCTAATTGGTCGAGCGCAATCGTATTGCGTTTTTTGAATGGAAATAGGTAAGCCGGGCGCATCGTGTTACAGCCGAGTAAATCAAGAGCGATTAGTGACTTACTCAAAAAGGATAGTAAATTTGTCTGGGGATCAGAACAGACCACAGCATTCAAATTAATGAAACAATTTTTAAGCAGTAAGCCAGTTTTGAAATTATATAGCCCTAATGACAAAACTGAGTTACACTGTGACGCAAGTGCAGTGGGACTAAGCGGGATACTTCTACAACAAGGGGATGATGGCAAGATGCATTTAGTTTATGCGGTATCGAAGAAGACGACTGCAGCAGAGTCTATGTATCACTCCACGAAACATGAGTTGATGGCAATAGTGTGGAGTGTCGCTAGGTTACGTCACCTGTTGGTAAATATTAGGTTTCTAATTGTTACAGATTGCCAAGCACTCATACATATGAATACAAAGAAAACACAGAACCCTCAGATTGCCAGATGGGCCACACTGATGACGGAATACGACTATGACATACAGCACAGGTCAGGAATGAAAATGGCACATGTGGATGCGACCAGTCGAGCACCATTTGGCGAAGCAGTGGATACAATGCATGAAGTGATTGAGAAGCAGTTAGACGTTCTAATGGTGAGGTCCCAGGAAGAAGAGGTAGTTGCAATGCAACATTGTGATTCGAAATTGGTCAATTTGATTAATATACATTATCACCAGAACAAAAGACAGTAGAACAAACTAACCTTATTAAACCATTTGTATTGAAAAATAATATGTTATATAAAATATGTAGGAACAAGGAAGGTGCTGAAAGAGAATTGTGGGTAGTGCCAAATTGCATGAGAAAAAGCATAATTGTGAAATATCATGACCTGGCTGGTCATGGGGCGGTGGATAGAACGGTTACTAAAGTTCAGGAGAACTACTACTTCCCAAAGATGCGGCGTTATGTTCGTTATCATATCACTTGTTGTCCACAGTGCCTACTGCACAAGATTCCACGAGGAAAAAGGCCAGGGGAGTTACATCCAATTACACCGGGGAAGAGGCCGTTCCAAATTCTGAATGTAGACCATGTAGGCCCATTTATTCATTCCATCGTCAAGAGGTAACTGTTATGTGTTGGTAATGATAGATAATTTAACAAAATTCGTCAAATTATATGTGGTCAAAAACACAAGTACTAAGTTTCTTTTGAAATATATCAAATCATTTGTTCTGGATTATGGTATTCCTCAGAGAATCATTTCGGATAGAGGTACTTGTTTTACTAGTAAAGCATTTAACGAATATTGTGTTTCCAACGGTATTATCCATTCACTTATCTCTGTGCGCCACCCGCAAGCTAATGGTCAAGTCGAACGCACAAATGCAACCTTGGTACCTATGATACAAGCTAGCATGAACATTGATAAAACGTGGGATACAGAACTCCAACGTGTAGAGAGCCAGCTCAATAATTCAGTAAATAAAACTATTGGGGACACCCCTTTTCACGCATTGTTTGGATATTATGCCAATTCCAATGATGGAGCGTTGGCAAGACTAGTTGATAATGATCAAACATGGATCAATAGTGTATTGTTACAATCCAGAATCAGGGATAGCATAATCAAGGAGCATGAGTTGTGGAAAATTAAATATAATACGAAACATACCAATGTTACTTACTCTGTTGGGGAAATAGTTTACCTGAAGAGACCACCCGAACACACTGGCCAATCGACTAAGATACAGCCAAAGTGCAGGGGACCATTAGTTATTACCCAAATAATACCTGGAGATACATATAGACTACAGGAACTATTGCAACATAGTGGCCATCAGTATCGTACAACCGCGCATGTGTCTGATCTGAAATCATATCATCTACCTATCGATGAGGACGAAGATCAAGATGAAGCACTCGAAGACCAGGAACAAGAGAATGAACAGGATGAAGAGAGAGAATACCAAACAGAACAAACAGAGAATGTAATTGGGGGAAATACACCTACTGAACAAGTTCAGGCAGTCAAACCATTACGACCACAAAGATTGGCTAGGAAGCCGACATATTTAGTAGATTATGATCTTAAATGAATTTATTATGTTCTGTCATTCGTCTCAATTATTATTATTTGTCTTTTTATTTATATATGTGTGTGTTAAATGCCCATTATTATGATGGAAGTTAATATAGTTTCACCTGTTATAAATGAGGTCATTTAAATGCCAGGATGACCGAATGTTATCATTTATTATCATTATCATTATTATCATTTTATTATTTATGTAGTAACAAAATAACAAATATATTATCAGTAGTCTTGCGACCGTCGCCTCGGACGCCATCGCGAGTGTGTTTGTTTAAAATAAAATCAATTATACTTAAAACGTGCTTATGTTTGTTAATCGTTAGTATTGTAGTGAATTAGATTAGTGTATAACTAATATAACGCAAATAAATAAAATAAAAACCAATTGCATTAATGTATGTCAGACTTAGAGCATAATCACAATGTTAAAATTACAATACAGGTAGTTAGCAAAATATCATTAACAATTAAATATTCTGTAAAATAATTACAGTATTATGGTTACAATAAACTCATTGTTTACATATATAAGTTGTTAGAGTTATGAAGCTTCAAATGTTTTTCTGTGACTTCAAAGTTTAAACAATTAATTTCTTTAGCACCAGTAGCTGACCTAATAACAGCTACAGAATTTAAAGTGTCATCTCCCAAACGATTACGTTATTTAGTTTTCACATCAGTAACTACTGAAAAAATTTGTTCAGCCTCACCATTAGAGTGTGGAAGACCTAAGCAAATTTTAGCAAGTTTAGATATGTTTTTATATTGATATGTATCAGAATAATCTTTGAGTTTAAATATTGTATGCCAAAATTCATCAATAGGTAATGATGATAATTTTGTCTTATCATTATTATTTATTAAAATTTTCAATCGTCTCCACTCAGTTTCAATAAGATTTAAATCATTTAGTTTATCAGTTAATATTTTAAAATCAATGTCCAAAAAGCGGGTAAGTGGGTACCAACTAGATGAATTTTTCTATTCAAAGAGGGGCTGAAGTCAAAAATCGGAGCATTATTATTGCTCCAAATGTTGTCGTCAGACACAAAAAAAAAAGCGGGTAAGTGAGTATCGCTCTGCTGTATATTAGGGGGTGGGGTAGACATCGAATTAGCGTAGGTTAAATTTGAATGCAATGATAGGTATCATTGTATACGAAAAACGATTCTGAACGAAGATGATTTGTCAGTTTAGGATATATTATATTTAAATATTGTCATATATTCTATTTTTAAACAAATAGTATAGTTACTATAGTTACTTTATACTATCCGTTTATTAATAAAAAAAATTATTTGGCCAACATACGCATTATGAGCGTATGAAATTTAATTTAAATTTTGACATATTTCGTATAAATTCGAACTTTAAACAATTATAAAAAAAAATTTTGACTAACGATTTCGGATTTTTTATTATCACTTTAAGTCTTAAGAACAACTTATAAGAAACCTTGTATTAAATTTTCAAGATTTTCTGGGCACCCAAAAAAATTTTATCGGCATTTGAAGAAAAAAAACTTAGAAAAGTCGAAAATTTCAATGGTCTATAAGTAGCTTAAAAATGGTCAAACTATTTTGAAAATTTAACTGTAAGGAGATAACCATAATATAAACATTTGGTGAAAATTTAAAGTATTTACAATGATTCGTTTTTGAGTTACAGCAAAATCAAAAAATCGATTTTGTCGAAAAGTAGTTTTTCGTAAAATTGCCATTTTTCTGTCATCTTTTTTTTTGTTTTTCTGGATTTTTTTGAAAACTATTTGAAAATTTTACTATTGACCCCCCAAAGTACCAACTAGATGAATTTTCCTATTCAAAGAGGGGCTGAAGTCAAAAATCGGAGCATTATTACTGCTCCAAATGTTGTCGTCACACAAAAAAAAAAACACACATCATTGTAAAATCAATACGATTTGCTTTGGAATAAGGCACAATTATTATTGTATTTAATACAAGGATTCTTATAAGTTGTTCTTAAAGTGATAATAAAAAATCCGAAATCGTTAGTCACAATTTTTCTTTATAAGTGCTTTAAGTCCGAATTTATACGAAATATGTCAAAATCTAAATTAAATTTCATACTCTCATTATGCGTATGTTGCCAAATACTTTTTTTATTAATAAATAGATACTATAAAGTAACTATAGTAACATAATATTGTAACTATACTATTTGTTTCAGAATAGAATATATGACAATATTTAAATATAATATATCCTAAACTGACAAATCATTTTCGTTCAGAATCGTTTTTCATATACAATGATACCTATCATTGCATTCAAATTTAACCTACCATAGTCTGAGGTCCACCCCACCCCCTAATATACAGCAGAGCGATACCCATTTACCCGCTTTTGTAAAATGGTTTTCCATAGCTTTGAGAATAGTCTCCGCCATGTGCAGTTTGTCTTCGTCAACAGCAATTCTAAAATAATGCATCAAAACTGTCCAATTTTCTAACACACGAGCTACACATTGGTGCATGCTTAACCATCTTGTAGAAGCCAATTTTAAAATTTTTTTCTTTGTACATGGAAAAAATCTTGCATTTCACATAATTGAGCGCAACGTTTAGCGCTTCCTGAACAATATGAGGAAATATTTCTAAGCAAATCTTCTGGACCTCTAGGGAGTTTTTCACAAGCTTTACCAGTAATTAATGCTGATGAGTGAAATATACACTGCATCAGTATTACAGAAGGGACATCATTTTTTAAGTGGGAATAAAAAGAATTTGTTCGGCCTACCATAACATTGGCACCATCGGATGCTAGTCCGACAATATTGGATAAGGGTATATTTTTTGAGATCAGGCAATTCTTGAATGCATCATAAATATGTACAGCAGAACAATTCCTTGCGTCTAATGATATAAATTCAAAAAGTTCTGTTCTGATAAAGCCGTTAATAGGGGAAAAATAACGAACTAATAAACATAAATTTAGTATCAGTAATATCTGTACTTTCGTCTACCAAAATTGAATATTTGCAAACTTTTAAATTAAAATGAAAATAGTTTCATCAGTCTCTACAGTAGGTATTAAGTATATTTTTAATTATGTTAGTGCATTTAGTCCTATTTAATGTAACATTATTAGCAATGTCTGAATCTGTAAGACTTTTTTTCATTACTTGAATTAAGTGGCCAGCAACGGCAAATGCAACATTGTGCTCTGAAAAAAATGACGCCAATCTTATTTCCGCTTTTTTGACATCAAAACTTTGATCGGGTTTTACATTTTTAAAAGCACATTCAATATTTGTTGATGATTTAATTGTCTGTACGTTCGCTTTATGCTTTTTGCCCAGTGAATGTTTTTGTAAGTCGCTCTTCCCACAATTCAAATAAATCTAGTAAAATAAGAACATACTTCATGAAAAAGTCAATTCTACAAAATAATTAACAACACTGGACTTTACCTGACATGCTTTACATCGGGCCTTAGTGTTATCATTGACGCGGCTATGGCGGTAGTTGGTGGTGGAGATTCCGCGGTGCACCGGTCAATTCGTGGTGTGCGTTGATGAAAACACGAAGGACGAAATAAAAAAATACAATAAACAAAAACAAAAGACGAACACCAGTTTGAGTGCAAATGCGTTGGCTTTATTAGCACGTAAATATATTCACAAGTGAATGTTTATGTCGCACGTGGTAATTGTCGGTACACGACGACGAACACTAGTAATGATATATGTACCACCAGGCTCCTACATAAGGCGGTTGGCCTAGGATGGCAAGCTAAGAAAACCCAGAGTATATAATCAACGATCGTACAAGGAGCGGGTGACCAATATTATAATAAAAAATAAATGAATTTTATATGCACCGTCATGCTACAAATATATATTATAATACTCGTCGTATAAAATACACACACACAATATGAATAATAATAATAATAATTAAAATACGGGCGACCAAATTAAATAAACAGTTAAAATATTATAATAATTGACAACTCAATAGTAAATAATAATAATGAACGTGATCGATATCACTGTTATCACGGATAATATATAAAAACAAAATAACGATACCAACAAGCTAATCTCCGCCGACGGCCGAATCCCTCGCAGTGTGACCACTAGATTCGTTGCGCTCGATTATTGTACCTGCAGATATCACTCTATTTTAGGTGACAGGTGTCAGGTCATTGACATACAAATTTGCGTGATATTTTTTCTCTTACGTACTTCTTGTACTTGTTATTCGACAAGGGACGACACGAAATGTAGTGATGGCGTCCCGCACATCGACACAATAATAATAGTGCAGACGATGTAACAACCTTGCAATTAATTAATATGCGGTGTCAAAGGTTCACACAGCCAAAACGAGACAAACGCGCCCACGCACCACGCACAACAGCGGCGATATCCCGCGCGACAAGATATCGAATAATAATTTAAAAAAAAGGTTCGCAAGTAATTTCAGTAAAACATACATCAACGACGCCGAAATGACGCACAATGGCACAAAATGGCCCACAACGGAAAATACGCACACGCGACAAAGGCGACGTCTCGTACGACGGTCGCGGAAGAACAGAACGTACTTCATGCGTAGGTGGATATCCACGGCCGTCGCACAGGCAAGGGAGGAGGGGACGACGGTTAAGCTCGCTGAGCTTATTGCGTATAAAGGTCGTCGAACTTGATCTCGAAATATCGCGATAAACGATAATCATATAATTATATCTTGAACAATATATAAAAAAAAACACACGACCACGTGGTCGATACACACGGCGAGTGAGTATGCTACTGTTTGGGTTCCGATACAAGTTTTGGAACGATACTTGAACGGGTGAAGTAAAAACAAACAAAAAAAAGATGACAGACCGTATTGTCAGTGTGACGGTTGTAGCAAAAGAGAGCGATACCGGGCGGCCGGTACTCGTCCGGGGCGACCTGTCTTCTCGTCCCGCCCTACGCCTTTTCGGCGAGGTGGGAGAGTTGACTATGTCGGACCGGCTTTGCACCGTACTTTGTACTGGCGACCGTAACGTACCGTGTCATACTCCTCCTCCAAACCGCCACACAGGGCGTACTTGTACTGGCGCGACGGTAACGTGAGGTGTAGGTGTAGCTTGCACCACCGCTTGCGGTTGCTTGCGGTGGGCTTGCTTCCCTAGCTCCCTATTAGGACCGGTCGGATGACGTGGCCGGAGTGAAGAACGGTTTGTCGTAAACACTCTCCGGCAGCCCCTCTAATGATAGCCCTGGAGCGGCTAACCAGGCGTCCTCGGAGCTTAACTCCAAGTCTGCAGCTTGCCTGAGCTGTTCCAGGGTGGTGGATGTTATCGGTACATTGAGCGTTTCGCCCTTTGTTACCGATACGTCCACCTCCATCGCCTCCACCGGCGTTGGTTCGGTCGGCGGTTCAGCGGTTGCTTCCGGGTTTGATTCGGGCGCAGGTAGGTTGGCTAGCCGATGATACTGGCTTGCCACTTGCTCCCTGGCCCTCCTCTTCTCCTTTAGCTTGAGGAACTTGTTACGGTTCCTCTCCCGCTGAGCCTCCGTCTTTACCTTCGTCTGTGGAGGGGGGGTCGTCCCGGACGCCTTGGGTACCGTTGTCGGTTCCCTTGGCGTCACAAGGTTGGGAGTACCAACTGTCTTGGCGGACGCTTGTGGTTGCGTCCGCCTCGTTGGTGGGTGTGTTGGTCTTGGGGGTTGGCTTGCTGGTGGTTGTGGTCGCAGGGGGGTCCGTTTTAGCGACCTTTGTATGTCCGCCGTCCGGTCCTCTCAACCACGCCGGTAGATGGCCGCTCTCACCAGATCCTGGAGGAGTTGGGTGATCGGCATCCTCGTCACCTGCGCGGCCGTCCGTGATGCGTCGGCGTCCCCAAAGGTTATCGCAACGACCGTGACTGCTTATCTAATTTCGCGAGAGCGCGACCCATGACCGGGCCAGTCGCGGGGTCAGGCGGCAGTCTTTCTTGATCCACGGTCGCCGAACATAAACCCAGATAGCAAAAATATTTTAATAGAATGTTTTTTTAATGTTAGAAATTTAATTACAATGTTCCAATAAGATTTTAAACGGATTAATGTAATGTAATTTTAATATTCTGGGAATGTTTTATTGTTTTTATTTGGCCACTTTATTTCAGATTTTAGAAATATTTCATAGGTAATATTGTTCGAATATTGTTAAAATCATATTCTAAAAATATTTTTATAAAGTTGGTATAATAATATTTTAACGTTCTATAATATTTCTAAAATGTTTAGAAAATGTTATTTTCTGTTTATATTATGTTCATAACATTTTACAAATATTTGATTAATGTTTTACAAAAACAAATAAATATATATTTTAATTTTTTATATTTTTATTTAGTAGAAATGTTATATATGTCTTTCCTTGTTATAATATTTTTTTTTCAATATTATAATCAGTTTCGTTGCGTAACTGATCGATTATTACATTTGGCGGAATTCCACTTTCAATTTTACCTATAATTATAATAATAAGTACATATTATATAGGTATAATTTCAAAATATAATTTAGCACTTTAGTTTCTTAAGTAATTGAATATAATACTTACAAGATTCACTTTAACTGAATTAATTGGAATAATTTCCTTATACATATATAAATAATTGTATAACATTAAATATAACATATAACAATATATATAACATGTAATACAATATAATATATTTAACCAAACCAACTCACATGCTTAATATCTTACTATGAACCAATAAATAAAAACATTGATACATACATTTTATATTTTTAAATTAGAGAATTGTACAATCTGTAAGTTAATGTTTACAATAAGCACAAGTGACCAGAGAATAGGTATAGAAAAGAAAAAATAACAAACAGGTTGATAATTACAATTATTTACATCAATTCAGACAGAGGGCATGAGTAAAGAGACCATTCATTGACGGGATAATTAGTATATTATTTAAGTACCTTTTGGTAACTACTCTGAAGACCTTTAACTATAAATTCTATTATTAATATATAAATATTAGACCATATTCAACTCCACCTAGTAAGAGTAAATCTTAAATATAAATATAACTATACCAGCAATTGTTTCTTGAACAATAGTTGGGATGGGAAGAAATCTGATTTAATTTTGGTGACCTAAGTGAGTCTTGCAATATGTAGCTTCTATATTTATCAGTCCAGCAACAGTTCTAATAAAAGAAGGGCAGCATTGATCTAGAACATTAAAAAATAAAAATTATAAAATAATGTGTTGTAGAAACTTATAAGCTTAACTTTTACCAATTTTACAGAATCCAGTTATCTTCAAAGCACGTTGTCCCTTTCCTTTGGACCTAAATACTCCAGACCGATGGCAATAATATTTTGTGGTAATTGTTTGGTCCTTATTGGTTTTTGACCCTCTGTGTTGGACATACCGCGATGAAGTGGCCAATTCCTCCTTATCTTTCCAATCATTAAACTCTACAGTACATTTTAATTAAATATACATATCTTACACAGTTTAGTTTTGTAGAGTCTTGTGAAAAATACTTTTATTTTTTATTCAAATACTATTAGATTATTAGAATATAATATTTTTTTCCCCGCTAATATTTGTCAGTTTTGGAATTGGATTGGGTGGTAATGAGTATATGAGAGAATATGTATTCAAATAATTTACAAATACTTTACAAACAAGACTAGTTTTACATATTATTATGAATTTTTTAAATCATTACCTTGAAGAGAACAAAATTTTAAATATATTACTTCTAATTCTTCACTTGATGACATTGTAGTTATATAAATTAATTATACAAAATAATCAAGTAAGTTAAATCGAAAACAAATACGGGAACTGAACTAAATGTTTTGTTAAATCTTAACACTTAGCTGTAATTTAAGAATATTTTTTTTTTCAATTTATTTGGGAAATATAAAATACCAGTTTTGCAACAATTGTTTATATTTTTATATGTTCAGTATGCCTGCTATAGTACTACAGTATTATACTGTAATAATTTAATATACTATACCTATTTAACAACTTTAGAATACTACATACCTATTCTCTGATCTTATCTTAATAGCATCATCAATGAAGATGTACCTGCAATAAATATAATTTTACCTACATTGTATTTGTATACCTAAGTTAAATATATAACTACAGGGTGATACTTTTATTGAATAACACTCAATATTCAAAATTGTATATTAACTAGTTAAAGTTAAGTTAAGATAAACTTTTTAACTTAACTAGTTTAATTTACAAAAAACAATTCAATACTACAATAACAAACATTTTTGTTCTTTTTCTTTATTTTGTATGGTTTGAATTAATAAATATTGGTAAAGTATAAGGGTATATCATGAATTGTACATTATGATAAAAAATGGATTAACTTTTAATATTATAACAAAAAGGGTAAAATACGCTCATAAAACGTTTTTATATTATACGATAAGTACAACTTATTATAAACCTTATATTACATTTTTATGATTTTTTGGAATGCCAAATTTTTTTTTTTTTATCGACATATCAAAAAAATACATTAACTGAAAATAGAATTAGTCTTAAAAAGACTATAACTTGTCCAAAAATAGAAAATATGAATAGTGAATACATAAATATATAAATGATACATTTTCTTTTTTGATAATGTCTATACAAACCACTGAGATAAATAAGAATATATTCTTATCTATCTCAGTAGCAATACTGGTAATCAACCGATTATGTGATAAGGCAATTGTAGTGATAGTGTAATACTGATAATAATAGTGCAGATAAGAGGCGCTGTCTCTAGACGCTCGTAGCTGGGAGAGTAGGAGACAGTGTATTGCGGGCTTGCGGTGCGTTGAGCCGTACCTAGTGTGCGTGTCGGCTTTTTGTGTTTTAGTACAATAAAATTTGGTATATAAATTCATATTTATTGTTGTGTGAATGTTTTGGCAACCCTTTGACAGATTCAGAAGTGGGATGATATACCAGGATTGTGGATATCCTCAGTGAACCATAGTGTTTTTAAAAAAAAAATCGTTACGGTCTGTGTGAATTCATTTTTTTTTACTATTTTGTGTTTATACTTATCTGTGGTTTTTATTAAAATTTGGTATTCGTCGTACGATTTATAGTTCGGGGACCTAAACGCGTGGTTATACCGACATAACCTTAAAAAAAAAAAAAGGTGGTAATACCGTCGTATTACGCTTTGTCGTTTAGGAAGAATTGTAAATGATCATCGGTGTATTGTATGACATCGTGGATTTGTGACTGATAAGAATTATCTGTTATCGTTTTGATCGATATGATGGCGAATGATAATAGTGTTGATCGTATTGCGGCTACGGCTCCGTTAGATATCAATGGACTCGTACGCGCCATGTTGGAACAAAACAGATTGCGCGAACAACAGATTGATGCTATCGTCAATAGGTTGCTCGACCATAAGCGGAATGATTCGCCCGTTGTACTAGCGGTGGTACCAAACCAGGAGCAGATCATACCAATGTTAACAGGTGAATCAGGAGACACGGATGCAACTACCGAGTGGATTAATGCTATAAAAACTGTTGCTCATTTAAATGGATGGCCTGATACCTACACTTTAGAAGCAGGACGATCACATTTGGGAGGCGCAGCAAGACATTGGTATTTGAGTCATATGACAGAACTAGACACAATGAATAAATGTATTACATCTTTCGAAACGATGTTTACCAGTCGAGAGAGCATCACAGTGACATGGAAGAAAATGGATGAACGTGTTCAACAACGTGGTGAAACGGTATACGCATATTTTCACGATAAGGTGCGGATGTGTTGACGTCTAAAACTAACTGCGGTCGAAACAAAAAAAATGGTGTGCATCGGACTCAAATCTCGCAAAATGTGTGCTGCTATATTAAGTAACAGTCACACAAGCGAAGTAGAACTATTGGCGGATATACGTATGTATACTGAAGTCAGTGTTCGGATTAGATTAGTATTTTTTTTATCTAGATAAAGATAAAGATAAATACTTTTTTATCTAGATAAAAAAAAAGATAAGTACAATTTTTTTTTAAATGGTTTTAAAATAATCTGACTAAACATATAGTTTTTATTTCATTATTCTATTTACTGTTGCCATACAATCTACATCATTATAGCTATACCTAGCTATATTATACTATCATATAATATAGCTATAGCCTAACACATCAAATGTTTCATGTGTTTTTTTATTATATTAATGTAAAAAATTATTATTATTCGTTAATGAAATAATAAATAAACCGCTCATGCCTCATTTTAAAGACATACAAATAAATAAATAAATTAAATAACAAATACAGAACAGTATACCTAATCTGCACATTTACATACCTAATGAATAAGCAAGTATCACATTTTTGGAATTAAATATTAATATTATTAATGCTATTGTTATAATAATAAAATTATCATTTAGCATTTTAATTGTAATAGGTAGTTAAATTATAAATAAAATATTTACTGTGTGAAATTCAATTTATGTATATCCATAATTAAAAAGTCAAAATATGTTATTAACTAAATATTTTAAATTTAGGTGTATTTTAGTTTGGCACTAGGAACATAATAATAAAGAATGTATCATCAGTATATCAGTTAAATATTTTTTTTTATGAATACTTATTTTAATGAAAATAAAAATGTAATCTTAATGAATTATTATACATTTTTTTTGAAATAGATAGCTAACAGGTTGTACATTTATAATAAAATTGATAATTTTGAAACGTACATAATATAATAATAATATAAATGAATATTATATTATACTAACAAACTAAATTCAATATACTTGAATAAGTTGTTTTGATTACAATTTAAGAGGAGTAATGTTTTTCAAATTAAATAAAAAAACTAAGCATTACTTTACAAAATTACAATCTTTTATTATCAGGATAATTATGTAATCTTAGTAATTAATTATAAAATGTGGTGTATTAAAAAGTATATAATAATCTACATGTATGTCAAATGTAATGAACAGTAGTAATGTTTTTCAAATAAAAAAAAAACATGGATTTTTAATGTGTATAATATAATCTACAAGTATCTACATAATATTATTAAATGTAATGAACTTAAAATATCATTTATTTTGATTACACCTACAGCATAATAGCATTTCAAATATTGAATCACTAAGTCTATTCCTCCTAGGAATTAATATTTGAGAACCACTACTGAAAAGTCTCTCAACAGGAGCAGACGATGGAAGCGAGGTATTATATTTAAAAAAAACTTGTTTGACTATGGGAAAGTTATCTAATAATGATAATTCTTTATTTTTACAGTCTAAATAAGAAAGAGCTTGAACACTAGCCAAATTAATTTTTTCACTTCTGTTTTCTCCTACAGTATCTCCAGAGTTACATCCTTCAAAATCATCATCAGTCCCATTTAGAATATTATAGAAATTCATTATCACTGACACCATCATGCTCATCTTACTGGCACCCAATTAAGCTTGAAATTAGGGTGACTGATAGAAGCTAAGATAAAAGTTTTACTCAAGGGGGTTTCTAATTTATAAATATAATCGAATCGCTTTTCAAGACTTTTGATAACTAATAAAGATAATGGTCTACAATGTATTAAATGCGAAGCTTAAATCAACCTGAGTCTCAATGCGATTATTGTTGGAGCTACATAACCCAAGAAAATAGATTTCTCACCTTGTAATTTATCAAGGGCTAATGCTAAAGGTTCCATTACTAAACAGTATTCTTCAAGAAATTTCCATTCAATAATTTTTAATTTATTTATTTTCAACTCATCAAACCCACACAACAATTTTTCTTTATTAGCAAGAATTTTTTTAACTGCAACAAACATAGAATTCCATCTTGTTAGAATGGGTACTGGAAACTTGCAATTGCAGATATCATAAATTTTGTCTGATGCGACCGAACTCCTACTTATAATATTCCAAAATGACTGTAATTTTTCAAATACAGATTTTAATATTTTTTTTATATGACATATCTGAAATTTTACTTATATCAGAAGTGGCAATCAAGCTTAATGTATGAGCAGCACAAGTTAGGTGTTCTGGTAAACTAATATCATCATCATACTCATTAACCACTTCATTAGAATTTAAAAAAATGTTTGATAATTCAACAACATCAACATTCGAATTTGTATCATCTACCTCAGATTCTATGTCAGAACTTTCATTAAAATTTTCTAAAGAGATTGTTGTTCGTGCTACATTTTGTTTTTGTGAGTGCATTGAAAATGTTCGAAAAGCTTTTCCAAAATTGGACGCATTATCTGTCACACAATGTGTAATTTTAGAATTGTTAATATTAAATGTTTTAAGAATTTCAATAATACCTTTTGCAATGTTTAAATATGTATGGCTACCTTTGGCACGTCTACATCCTAATACATAAGAGCATCTATTATAATTGTTTTCATTAATATAATGACAAGTCATGCCAAGGTAGCTCTTATTATTGCAAGACCATATATCAGCGGTTACACATATAAAATATTGATTAGATATTAATTCAGTTAACATTGCAACGTAGGATTTATACCTTGATTTTAATTCTCTCTTCATAACTTTGGTGTCTGGAAGATAAGCGGCATCAGTTATACCAGTTAGACCCATAATTAAATTCCTAAAGGCTACTTTTTCACACGTTACCAGTGGTCTCATTTCATCTATAATATAGTCAAACACCAAATTGACAATCTATAAAAAAAATTAAAAAAGATTTTAGAGTTATTTATAGCCTCAATTACAAACTAGGTAACTTAAATTAAAAAAATATACTTACAGTTTGCTTTGATATTTGTTTAGGTTGAAATAGTTGAGAGTAGGGTAATTTCAATTGTTTTTCCGAAAAATCTGGTAATGTTGATTCGTCTTTTTTACCTAATGATTAATAAAAAATAAAATTAATATTTACATAATAATAAAAGCATAAGTATAGCAACAATTTCTTTTCTAAAATGCAACAATCAGAATAACATTATAGTAAAAAAATGTCTCACTTAGACTAGCATTGCTCAACTTTTTTTTTTCATTTTTCTTTGTTTGTATCTTTGATAATAATGAGGAATGCATGTTCTGAAACATAAATAGGTATTTTAATTTATTTTGTTTTATATATTTTTATAGAAATTGATCGGTACCTATTGATTTTTCATATTTTAGTTTTAATACTGTTATACTGAAATACATGTATCACTAAGTGTGCCATTTATCTAGTAAAGTATAACTGATTAAAATTAGTATACCTTAAAATTTAAATATTTATTTTTCAAGATCACTCATAATTACTGTTAATTAATAACAAAGTATTATGGAATAATAAAATAAATTAGAAATTATTACCTGATAATAATTTTTAAATGATCATATTCTTATTATACCTATTTATTTATTTTTTTTTTTAATTATTTATATACATTAATCACAAAACAGTTTTATTTTATTAACCTATTTGTACATAATAATTTATTTATCTTGCTAATATAGATCAACTATTTGAAATGTAAACATTGCATTTTATTGAATTAAATTACATTTATTTTGCATTATTTGTTTAATTATGGTAATTTAATAATATTCATTGTATTAGGTAAAACACCTGTTTTATTATAATAATTAATAAATAAATAATACCTATAATACCTATATACATAAGATTAGCATACATACTAATATGATTTAAAAAGTTTCCTGTGGAATTGATTTGCCCGCGTATTGTTTTATTGCACAATTGACAATCAGCAGTAAATTTATTATCAACAATTGAAATTACTTTATAAAATGTGCCGTCGAACAAATAATTATTTGTAATTTTATCAATTTCTTGAGCTGAAGTTGAACTAGTCGAAGGAATGTGAGCCATTGATTCATTTATACCGGGTGAGGCCGGTGAAGGATTATCGATAGCTTCTTTAATACATTTTTTATTATTTTTAGAACTTGTAACTAAAAATCGCTTCATTATGAATGTCACTACGTTTAACACTAAACAAAAAATTTTAACAGTAGCTGTTGAGCTGTTAAACTGTTGAGTGAAACTGAGAATAAGTGATAACTGACAAATCGAGAAACGAAGCCGACAGTCGCACATTCGACCAAACTATAAATAAAACCTAAAATACATCAAAATATGCCTATTTTGGTATTGCGTATTTGCGTGTGTCTGTAGCAGTGTAGCCGGGGGGCTTCGGCGACCGGTTTTTATCTAAGGTTTAAACTTATATCAACGGACTACGATATAGTAGTATTATATAATATATATTATGATATTATCTTAGTCCGTCGTTGTAACTATATTGAAATTATATAAATAGTCCGTGATAGTCGATAAACATTAGACGATCATTGTCGATAGTCCACACTCCACAGACCATAATAAACCAATAACTGCATTAACTGTAAACATCAATTCCCCGAATAGTACATTGTGAGCTACGAGCTATGGTATGATTGGTATGCTATAAACTTTGTTTGAAAATCTGAATAAAAATTTAAAAATGCGTTTGTACAATTTCGTGATTTTTATCAATAAAAAATCTATCTAGATGAATTCATTTAGATTAGTAAAAAAAATATCTAAGATAACCGTTTAGATACCTTGTAATTATTTATCTAGATAAGATAAAAGATGAACAAAAATGTATCTAGATATTCATCTAGATAAATTTATCTAGATAAGTCCGAACACTGACTGAAGTGCATTCTAATCGAAGTGAACGTTATCGTACCGTACCGACATATGATAAGAAGAATGCTACTAAAACATTTGATAAAGTTGTTGAGCAAGGGTGGAAACCTTCTACCCAGGGACAACCATCATACACAAGTTTCAAAAAAGAACATAATACGAGTAATAGTACGGTTGCGGGACCTAAGTGCTATAATTGTCAATTGATAGGACATATAGCACGTGATTGTACTCATCCTAAGAGACCACTACAATGTTCGAAGTGTGGAACAGAGGGACATACCGCCAAGTATTGTCAAGCAGTCACGTCAGACGTCGCCTTGATCGATACTAACACAGTAAATAGAACATTATATGTGAAACGTGTACAAATCAATGAGGATTCTAAAGAAGTTCAAGGTTTAGTAGACACTGGGAGTGCAATTTGCATTATCAAGCGAAGTATAGCTCAAAAATATGGACTGACAATAAAACCACGAACAGTTAATCTTAATGTGTATGGTAACACCTCTTGTGTAATTGGTGGCGATGATACAAAAGCATGGTTAAAGATAGACTCTGTAAAGGAATATGTAGATTTTGATACGTGCTCTGATGTCCTATATCCATAATATAATACATAAAGGGGGCGATACAGTGTAAACCTAAGTAATAGGATAGTAATCAACCATATATTATAAAAACATGACTCGTAATAAGAATAGTACGACGTGGAAATACTTAGAAATATATAATGGGGAGTAGATACCTGCATACCTGAGAGGTAACAGGTTAGGCCTAAACGAAATATACGAGATGAAGAAAGTAATCAACCTTTAACATTTAAATACTTTTAAACTAAACAACCTTCGGAAATAGGAGATCAACGAACTCCACGATACACTGTAAGCCTATAATCGAAATATGATTTTTAATCATATTTATAATTATTAAATATTAATCTCGAGTTCCGAGAATCTCGAGCGAGGCTGACCACAAGCATGTGGGCGAACTGTCGCCGGACGTCACCATGCACGCGCAGCCTCTGAAATGAGTAATAGTGTGAGAAGCGAATGACCTGATTACGAATAGGCCAGAAGGGACCTGGGTAGGAGATCAGGGGACACCGACTATATAAGGGGGCCCAGAAGAGGACTCCCGCAGACGTGATATTCCAGAGTTAGCGCAAGCACCTTCACGTCACTTTGCACAAGAAATCGTTCATTGGGACTTGGAATAATTTTTAATTAAAATAATTAACTCGATGTTTGATTTTTAATATTAAATAAATTATTTTTGAAGATGAAGCAAATTGCTTGCTTTTTGTATAAATTGTCAATATCAAGTACTCTTAACATTTTATATAATTCAGATGAAGAAAAGGTTTTATGTTTATTTAGAATAATTTTAATTAGGTTCTTTTGTCTTATTGATAAATTACATTTTAAAGTGGTATTGCAACCACCCCAAGCTATTATGCCGTATTGAATTAGTGATTGAGCCATTGCAAAATATGTTATTCTAATTAGCTGTTTGTTTAGAATTTTTTTTGCTATAATGAAAAAGTATGTTAGTTGTCTTAGTTTAACTATTATGTATTCTATATGATTATTCCATTTTAAGTGTTGATCTATTATTATGCCAAGATGTTTAATGAAAGGTCGTTTAATTAATTTTGGACAGGTGCATGTTATGGTGTTGCAATTAAATTTTTTGTGTATAATGATCTCGTTTTTAAGTGGTGTAGTTTTACACCGTGCGTATGAATAAATTTTTCCATTTATATAAAGATTACTTAATTCAGCTACGTATATAATGTATAGAATTGGGGAAAGTACTGTACCTGGGGGACTCCGTTATAAATTTGACCTATTTCACTTAGGTACTGTGTTACCTATTCTAGTTTGTTGGGTTCTTTGGTTTAAGTATGATTCGAAAATTTTGAAAGCTGTCCCAGTAATGCCAAGAGAGTGTAGTCGATTTAGCAAAATAGAATGAGATATGCGGTCAAAGGCTTTGCTTAGGTCTAGGAATATACCGATAGTTTTATTACGTTTGTCTATGTTATTATATATTTCATTTGTAAGGTGTGCTAATGCATCTTCAGTACCTAAGCCATTTCTAAAACCATATTGTTAATTGGGCAATAAATTATTTTCTTCTAAGTAATTTATAAGTCTTGTTTTAACTGTTTTTTCAAATATCTTAGAGAATACATTTAATAAACTAATTGGTCTGTAGTTAGTTGAACTCGTTTTAAGCCCACTACCTTTATATAACGGTACCACTATTGCCTTTTTAAATGAATCTGGAATAATCCCTTCTTTTAGTATTTAGTATCTGAATAAAGATTATTAATTCTAATATACTGAACATAAATTTGTTAAATTTCTTAATAACATTAATAGATATACCATCTATACCGCCATACCAGGTGCTGAGTCATTTTTCATATTGGAGATTATATTGGATATTTCAGTTTTAGTAATTTTTCTTAAATATATCGAGTGAGATTGATTATTAGAAATATTTGGATTTTGGTTTATTGTATTACTTTCTTTGTGGTTGCCCATTTTTAAAAAATAATTATTGAATTCATTGGCAAGGAGTAATGGATCTGTGTTAGTATCGTATGTATTATTGTTTATATTTAATCTGATATTAGATGGATTTGAAATATTTAGTGTAGTTGCTTGTTTTATAGTGGACCAGATTTTCTTAGGGTTATTTATGTTCGTTTTTATTTTTTCACTAAAGTAATTAATTTTTGCTTTTGCAATGATCTCGGATAATTTGTTTCTGTATTTTTTATATTTGCTTTTTAATAATATTATATTAAACGGTTCTTTTCTGGATAATTTGTGTAACTTATCTCGTTTTTTAATGGAGTTTAATATGCCTGGTTGTATCCTTGGATTATTGATTTTTATTGGCTTCCGCTGGTTATCAGTTGTAGATTGTTTTAATAAGTTTTGTAATGTATTTGTAAATATATTTATATTAGTGTTTGCATTATTACTATCAGTTATGACGTCAACCCATTTTGTAAGTTTAATTAGGTCATTTAGCTTATTATAATTAATTGAACTATAGATAATTGTTTCTGTATTTATATTGAAGTTCTTTATGTTGGAATTAATATCTATTATTTGAGTAATTACGAGATAGTGATCTGTTATTAATGAGTTGATAAGAGATACCTGGACGGAAATCTGTGAGTTAGTATAGGTATAGATGTTTGTAAGAACATGGTCTAAACAGGTGTTTGATTCGGGGCGTGTGGCAATATTCACATATGATGTAAAATTCAGTGTGTTTAGTATATCTAAATATTTTTCCGTAGTATGTGCTGTATCAAGTATATTAATGTTTAGGTCACATATGATAATTATTTTAGTATTTTTGTGAGTATTGAGTAAGTTTGTAATTACATTATTGAATTCTATAAGAAAGTTGTTGATATTGCCATTAGGAGATCTGTAGATAGATAAAATGCCATATTTATGGTCATTATGTTCTATTAATGAGAATAAACAATTTGTGTCTTGGATAATTAATTCGATTGTGTCGTGAACTATATGTTCTTTTATAAACATAATAATACCATCGGATTTACGGACGTGGTTTTTTGTAGATACAATATTAAAGCCTTTACAAAATGGAATATATTTCGAGTTGAAGTCATAACCTATCCATGCTTCTGACGTGATTATAATATGACATTTTTCATTTAAAGAGATATATAAATGTTCTAAATCGTTTACATGTTTGTTTATACTTCTAATATTTGTGTGTAGAATATTGAGGCTGTCGTTATGTTTAGATAAGTTTATATTTATATCATTAATGCATTGTAACGAGGTTTTATCGGAGTCTAAGATTTCAAATAGGGGTGAGTGGGGTAAGTTGACGCATCGGGTAAGATGACGAATTAGAATTTAAAGTAATAAAACGACATCTAGAAGTATATAACCCAACTAATAACATGTATTTAGTAATGATAATTTAATATTTTGATTAACTACGATTTCTGATAAAACGCGCGTATTTTGTTATCATTTCATTGTTTTTGGAGGTAATATTATCATAAACGCATGTTTGAAAATAAGGTTTTATGAATAAAAAAATTAAGTATTCATTTAGTTCGTTTAATACTTAAACGGTAAGTTGACTTAGGTAAGATGACGAAATCGTCAACTTGCCTCCAATCTGTTTCTGTATACTGTGAGATGTGAGTTATTCATTTATCACATTTAAAGTGATTAAATATCGTTGTATAATCAGAAATTGTTACGTATTGAATAGTAATTTAATTTATTCATTATGTATTTACTAAACGTGTATTAATTATACTACATATTAATATGCAAGGCTGGGCATTAACGAGTTAATAAGTTAAAAGTTAAGTTAATTTTAACTTATTAACTTAACTTACTAATTCGCTGTTTTAATTAACTTAACTTTAACTTAACTCATTTATATCTACGTTAACTTAAAATCAACTTCTACTTATTATATACATTATATTAATATTAGTATATTACATTATTACCTACTATACAAGTGATTTTCACTTATTTTAAAACCTTTTTAATGAATTTTTTTTTATTATTAACTTAACTTATTAATTGAAGTTAAGTTTAAAAAAATGTGTTAACTTAACTTTAAACATAATTGATATATTAAAAAAAATAAATTAACTTAACTATTAATTTAATTGAACAAAAATTTTTTAACTTAACTTAACTGAGTTAAAAAAAATCATTAACTTGCCCAGCCTTGTTAATATGTATTAAAATATTTTTATTTTTTAACATTATAAAATTATTACAAACAATACAAATAATACAACTATAAGTTGTATGTATTTTATTGTTGTTTGATGGATATTTAAACTCTTTTAAAGTAATGAAACTTATTTTTAACAGATATAGTCAAGTTGCCCCGATATAAAGTCAACTTACCCCAGGCACGGGGAAAGATGACGAAATATAAAAAATAAAATAAAACTCAATTAATGTATAAAAATTAAATATACAGTCATGATATATTTTTTAAATGATTCTTAATATTTTGTATAACGTGTATGCAAAATTTCACATCTCTACATATTTACACACACAAAAAAAATAATTGAACCTTAATATCGCCAACTTACCCCACTCTCCCCTAGTGTATTGTTGATGTCATAATAAGCTTAGAGAATGTGCAATAACGTTGATTATATAACTAAGATTAAATCTAGATTTAAGCGGCAATATAAAATTATATGTGTTTAAGGTCTTTACGTGATGATAAGCTAAAGAGAATATTAATGAATATGTACACATTAAATATGAAAATATATGAAATATTGAAAAATTTTTCAAAGAAGAATTCGAGGAGGCAATTCAATCACGAATCACTGTTAAAGAGGGCAACTGATCACTGTCAACTTCAACGACTCCGAGGAAGAACCGTACGCGTAGCGAGCCAACAGATTCAACGTCGAAAAAAAATTCAACAACTAGAAATGGAGCCATCAACAACTCAAGCCGTCGTAGTGTGAGTTATAATTTTTTTTTTGTTATGTAAAATAATTATTAAGTGCTAGCTCTGATCCGTCTCCTTTTGAATTATTATTCGATCGTAAAATTTTTATTGTGAAGGTGTATATACTATATATATATTCTCCCCGTAAAATAAAATAATAAATTTTTAACAATCAATAATAATTTTTCTAAGTAATAAAAAATAATTAAATAAATATTAAAATAAAAATTAATTAAAATAATTTTTTTTTCTAAGTTAGAATTTTTGCGATTAAATAAAATAAAATAAGTTAAACATTTAATAAATATTAAGTAAATAATTTTATAATACTTAAGATTTTTTTTTTAAGTTCCGATTTTTGTGTTTAAATAAATAAATTAAATTAAATTAAATATTAATGAATAAAATGAAGAAGAATTTAAATAAATAATAATTAATAAATAAAATATTTTGTTGAGTAAAATAATTGCAAACAGTTATAAAAATAATTAATAAATAATAGTAACATAGAAAATTTTTCTAACAGTCAAAATAATTAAATTTTTTTTTTATTATAAAAGTATATCAATAATTTAATATCGATAATTAATTATAAAGGTAATATAGAAATAAATAAATGATAGTTGAAAATCGAAGAAAAAAATAAAATAATTTTTCGGACTTAGAAAAATAAACGTGAATAAAATAAAATAATTTTTTCAGATTTAGAAAATAAAAGTGAATTATTAGAATAGAATTAAATATTAATTGAGGATTTAAATAAATATAAGAAAAATAAAGGAGAGTGAACATAAGTAAATAATTTATTGAGAATTAAGAAAATTTTTTAGGGTTTTTCGTTGAAATTAACACGTAATAATTATCGTTTTTGAGAGAAAAATTTATGAGGGTAACCGTTGAAAATAATACGGAATAAATAATTTGTTGAGAATAAATAAAAAGTGGATAATTATACGTTGAAAAATACGGGAAAATATTTTATTGAGAATTAAAAGAAGTTGATTTATTAGAGAAATATATGTATCACAATTGAGAATTTTATTGAGGGAATTTAAATCCTATTATTGAGTTATTAGAAGGCAAAGTGGTAAGACCTTATATTTTGTGAATTTATAAAATACAGTGAAGTCTTAAGTTTTTATTGAGAATATATTTGAGTTTTATTAGGCAAAGTACCTATTTTACAGAGGCGGTTTGAACAATTACATCTTACCGGGGCAAATAAATTTAAAACACCCACCTACCCTAAAAAAATTGTTCGTGCTTCGCTCGATTTAAATAATAACCGTTTTAACGTTAATGACGTATCACCAAATATGTTCTTTCATTTACTGGTATATTAGATTTTAATTTATTTAACCAAAATATACCTAAATAATCAGTGTAAAGCTAAAAAATAAAAAAAATTTTATTAAAACCAAATTTTTTTACCGGGGCGGTGCCCCGGTAGAAGGTGCTTACAAGCCGCCTCTGCTATTTTATATTGAGAATAATTGAGAATTTTAATTAGGCAGAAATAAGCCCTATTGTGTTGAATAAATAATTGAGAAAAATAATTGTTAATTTTTAGGCAAGAAATAAGACCTATAGTGTTGATTAAAAATAATTGTGAATTTTAGAGGCAAAGGCCTAGTATTTGAAAAATATATGAGAATAATTTTGGAAGAAAAACGATAATAATTAAGTTAGAAGAAAAATAATATAAAAAAAATAGAATATTATTAAGTTTAGCAATTAATATCATTTAGTTAAAAAAAAAAAAAAGCGGGTAAGTGGGTATCGCTCTGCTGTATATTAGGGGGTGGGGTGGACCTCAGACTATGGAAGGTTAAATTTGAATGCAATGATAGGTATCATTGTATACGAAAAACGATTCTGAACGAAGATGATTTGTCAAATTAGGATATATTATATTTAAATATTGTCAAATATTCTATTTTGAAACAAATAGTATAGTTCTTATATTATGTTACTATGGTTACTATGGCCAACATTCGCATTATGAGCGTATGAAATTTAATTTAAATTTTGACATATTTCGTATAAATTCGAACTTTAAACACTTATAAAAAAAAATTGTGACTAACGATTTCGGATTTTTTTTTATAACTTTAAGAACAACTTAGAAGAAACCTTGTATTAAATTTTCAAGATTATCTGGCCACCCAAAAAATTTTTATCGGCATTTGAAGAAAAAAAAACTTAGAAAAGTCGAAAATTTCAATTGTCTATTAGTAGCTTAAAAATGGTCAAAATATTTTGAAAATTTAACTGTAAAGAGATAACCATAATATAAACATTTGGTGAAAATTTCAAGTATTTACAATAATTCGTTTTTGAGTTACAGCTAAATCAAAAAATCGATTTTATCGAAAAGTGGTTTTTCCGTAAAATTTCCATTTTTCTGTCTTTTTTTTTTTGTTTTTCTCGATTTTTTTGAAAACATTAATTTTGACCCCCCTAAAGTACCAACTAGATTCAATTTCCTATTCAAAGAGGGGCTGAAGTCAAAAATCGGAGCATTATTACTGCTCCAAATGTTGGAGTCAGACACAAAAAAAAAAAAAAAAAAACACACATCATTGTAAAAGCAATACATTCATCACTTCGTTCAGAATCTAAAATAATTATATATTAATTTAGCCGTAATTTATTATTAAGGATTAAATAAGTTAATTTTATTTAAGTATATGAGTAGAATAGACAATTTGTTTTACGAATAGTTATTTTTCGGTGATTAATGAGTAATATAAAAATAAATTTATGAATAGTGATACGGAAGGTAGTATAACTGACGAATTAAACGATAGATTATCGGAGGAAAAAATTAATAGTGAAACTAAAGAAAAAGGAATTCAAGTGGAATTAAATATAGATAAATCTGACAAAAATAAAACAGATAGTGAATTAATTACAGCGAAAGGTTACGGAAGTCCGCAAGAATTTGATAAAAATAAATATTTAAGTGAAATAGTAGAAAAAAGTTTATTAGATACGAGTATTAAATTTACTTCAATTAACGAAATCGAAAAAAGGGTTATAGGTACGCGCGCAAAATCGAATATAGTGCATACGGAATTACAACCAGTAACAAGAAAACCTAGAGTAAAAATGGCAGAAACTAAATTTTTATTAAAAGACATATCTTCATTAATACCAAATTGCGCTGACGAAAAAGATGTATACGCGTTTATTAGGGCATGCGATTACGCATGTGAGGAGATAGAAAAAGAACAATTACCATTATTAACTAAATTTATAGCAACTAAATTAACAGGGAAGGCGTTAGACGTATGTCGCTATAGACTATAGAGAAACTTCGACTTGGGATAATATAAAATGTATTTTAAAAAGGGCATTTGAACAACCACTATCCCCGCAAACACTTCAAATAAGTCTAAACTCTACGCATGCGAAATGACGAAGACGTACAATCTTATAACGGTCGCGTAGAAAAATTGTATTATAATTTATGCAGCGCAACGGTAGCAAATAAACCTGCGGAGGAAGCGAAAATTCTTAGGCAAGCGATAACGGAACAGGCATTGGCCATATACATCAATGGTTTAAAAATGAATTTACAAACAATAATACGTGCGAGAGATCCAAAAACTTTAGAAGTAGCTACCTATGCAACTAGCCAGACAACTGGAAATCGAACTTAGTCATAATACGGAAATAACGCAGAATAATGTAAAAAAGGAGCAAAACGCGAATAACTATAATAATAATAAACGTTGGTCGAATAACTATCAGGGTAATAATAACGCACAGAAATTTAATAACAATTACAGCAATAATTTTAGACAAAATTATAATCGCGGAAATGACGGAAACTATGGACAAAATAATTTTAACAATAATTATCGCAATAATAACGGCAACAATTTACCTAGGAATAATAATTTTAACAGAGGCGGTAATATTCCAAATAATAACTATAATAATTATCCGCGTAATAATAATAACCAATATAATAATAATCAGAATAATAATAGACAAAATAATACAGGATGTTTTAATTGCGGTAGGAATAATCATATCGCGCGAGATTGTCGCATGGGCAGACAAAACCAAAGACAAAATAATAACGTTCGTCAACCCGTACAAAGTAATAATAATGTGCAACAAAATAATATTAATAATAATGCAACGCCGATAACTTGCACTTACTGTAATAAAATAGGACATGACAGTGTTAGTTGTTATAGTAGGCAAAGAGATGAGCGTAATAATACTAATTAGTCGGGAAACAGGCAGGCATCGAACGGCGCCGGCGTCCGTTCGATCAGCCAAATAGTAGCCGTACCGGAGGAGCAAATGTACAACGTTGCTTCAACATCGTCTCAGTAATACACGATAATCATATTTCATTTCAATCACCTAATTTTAATACAGAAATTATTAGTCTTCTTTTAGATACCGGTAGCGAAATAAATTTAATAAAAATAGATAAATTAACTGGCGAAACTTTAGTAAACGAAAAAGAAAAAATATTTTTAAAAGGCATAAATGACAAAATAGTATCTACTATTGGTAAAATTACAATAATTTTAATATTAAACAAAAATGAAATAAAAACCGATTTTCATGTAGTGAATAAAGAATTCCCAATACCTAAAGACGGGATTCTAGGTCACCACTTCCTGTTGCAAAATAACGCAGTAATAGATATTGCGAATAATATATTAACGATTAAAAACGATATTAAACGCGAATTAAATAAAATATGTTTTACATTAAAACCGCGAACGGAAACAGTGGTATCTATACCAATAGCCGCCGATCCTAATATGGAAAATAAAAATATTTTAATACACAAACAAGAATTATTACAGGATGTCTATTGCGCTAATATAATAAATACAGTTAAAAATGGAAACACAGTTATAAGTATATAAGTATATTAAATATTTCGGAATCACCACAAAACATTTTCGAGGACGAATTAAATAAAATTTTATACGAAGATAACGTAGAATATAAGTTACACAAAATAAAAATGATTAACGATAATAACGACCGCGTAAATAAAATTAAAAATTTAATACGAAGTGACCATTTAAATAAGGAAGAACGAGATACGATATTAGAAATATGCGAACATTTTTCGGACGTTTTTCATTTAGAAAATGATTATTTAACATTTACAAACGCGGCAGAACATATAATACGATTACCGGCTAATCAGCCACCGATTTATAAAAGACCATATAGGTTACCACAAGCTCAACAAAAAGAGATTGAGGAACAATTAAGTAAAATGGAAAAAGACGATATAATAGAACGTTCAATGTCACCTTTCAATGCACCATTACTTTTAGTAAAGAAAAAATCAGATTCATCTGGTAAAGATAAATTTCGAATAGTAATAGATTTTAGAGCGCTTAATCAAGTAACATTAAATGAATTTCACCCATTACCAAATATTACGGAAATATTAGACCAGTTAGGACAATGTCAACTTTTTACTATTTTGGATTTAGCAAGCGGATTTTATCAAATACCTTTAGCAAAAGAATCTCGGGAATTAACAGCGTTTTCGACCGGTCAAGGTCATTATCATTTTAAGCGTATGACTATGGGAATGAAAACAAGTCCCGCGACTTTTCAAAGACTTATGATTTATGAATAACGTACTTTTAGGGATTATAGGCATTAAATGTTTAGTATACCTGGATGACATAATAATATACGCGAAAAATTTAGCAGATCATAATAGTAAATTGATAGACGTATTCGAACGCCTACGGACGCACAATCTAAAAATACAACCGGATAAATGTGAATTTTTAAAGCGCGAATGTTTGTACTTAGGTCATGTAATTTCAGAACACGGTATTAAACCGGATCCGAAAAAGATAACATCAGTATTAGAATTTCCGACACCAAAGAACGTTAAACAAATAAAATCATTTTTAGGCTTATCGGGATATTACAGAAAATTTATAAAATCATATAGCTTAATAGCTAAACCGATGAAACACTTATTAAGAAAAGATGTAAAATTTGATTGGGACGAAAACTGTCAAGCAGCTTTCGATAAATTAAAAAACGCACTTTGTTCAGAACCGATTTTACAATATCCAGATTTTACAAAAGAATTTATACTTACAACCGATGCGAGTGGTAAAGCTTTAGGAGCTATATTATCGCAAGGTAAAATAGGTAGCGATTTACCGATAGCTTATGCATCTAGGACTTTAAATAGAAGTGAAATGAACTATTCAACAACCGAGTTAGAATGTTTAGCAATAGTATTCGGGGTTAAACAATTTAGACCATATCTTTATGGTAGAAAATTCGTAATATTAACAGATCATAGACCGTTATCTTGGCTATTTAATTTAAAAGATATTTTATCTAAATTAGCGAGATGGCGCATACAACTCGAAGAATATGATTACGAAATAAAATATAAACCGGGAGTACAAAATTCGAATGTAGATGCGTTGAGTAGAATGTATAATATACAGGAAATAAAAAACGAAAGTTTTACCAGCTTTTTGGAAAAATCGGAAACAACCGTAATAACAAATAAAAATGTAAAAGAAGTAAATGGAGATTTATTAGAATCGCCAATAGAATACCATATAGTATCAGAAATAGAAAAATATTATAATTTCAAATCGGCAATTAATTATGAATTAAAAAGAAAGGTCGGAAATAATGAAATGTTAAAATCTAATAAAGAGATAGGCGATATAGTAAAATTTAAGCATGAGGAAAGATATATTATATTTATAATAACTAAAAGTAAAGTAAAACAATTAACTACATACGAAAACCTTTATTTAGCATTGTTAAATTTAAAATACTTTTGTATCAAACATTCTTTGAATAAATTAACTATGAATCAAATAGGTAAAAAGGATGGATTGGATTGGGCAAGAGTTAGATCAATGATTAGGTATATATTTCGCAATACAGATATAGAAATACTAATTTGCACTAAATTAGAATATACCAAAGAGGAAAAATTAATTATATTTAAACAATTTCATGATTCTTTATTACATAGAACGGTTAAAAAGATAAAACGGCAATTTAATTGGCCAGGTTTAAAACAAGAAGTGAAAGAGTATATAAAAAACTGTCCTTCATGTCAGGCTAATAAGACGACAAATAGACATCATAGAAGTCCAATGATAATTACAACGACAAGTTCTAGACCGTTTGAAAAAATATTCATGGATATAGTAGGACCTTTAATAACAACTGTCATGGGAAATACATATATATTGACCATGCAGGACGACCTAACAAAATTTTCTTTAGGCGTTCCATTGCCAAATCATACGGCAAATACTATAGCTGAGGCTTTTGTAGTAAATTTCGTATGTGTGCACGGTATACCTGAAACTATTTTGACAGATCAAGGTACAGATTTTCTTAGTAAAATTTTCACAGAAGTGTGCAAGTTACTAAAAATCAATAAAATAAATACAAGTCCTTATCACCCACAAACTAACGGTAGCTTAGAACGATCACATAGAACATTAGCCGAATATTTAAGACATTATGTAGATAAAGATCTAAACAATTGGGACCAATTATTACCATATGCATTATTCGTATAATGTGACATAAACGTCGTCGAGAAACACTCTTATAATATGATATACAACACAACCCGTTATAGCTACCGAGAACAAAACAATATAAATACGATAAATGGATAAATGGGCTTAGAATCAAACATCAGTACTCTACGTAATACAGTATACGTGTAAATTTAAGCAAAATAATAGAATAAATATCTCGTACATCGATCGACATAATAATAATACAATTATCAATAATATTTAATAATTTAATACAATACCATAGACCTTATACGGCATAGGTACCTACTGGCATAGAGCTTTTTCCTATGCGATCGCAGCGCATTCTTTATATAGTAAACGAACTATTTTTCACGTTTTATTATATAAGACTAGCGGCTGGTGTGCCTCGATTCCAGGCTTGTAGAAGCCGCCTCCGGCGCCTTCGAGGGGATCGAGTAAAAATCGTTTCAAGGGAAATTTGGTTGGAAAAGATAGTGTCTAGAAATCGGTCACTAAAATTATTATAGAGTAGTGTGACCAGACGTCCCCCATTAGGGGGGATTGTCCCGGTTTTTAGAGTTGCGTCCCGCATATCTAAGAGTCCCTCATTTGTCCCACATTTATGATATTTGAAGTGTACATATTATATTTAATCATTCTACAGGACGTTGTATCAGTATTCTAATCATGAATTGATAATAATAAATTCAGTCACATAACAAAAATATGGTCCAAAGAAAAACACAGTTGAACGTGTCTATACTCTATATTAAAATCATTAGCATAATAACCAAGTTAAACTTTGATTATATATGTTTAGAATTTTATGAATCATTAAAAAACAAAAATTTGTTACTAAAAAAAATTGTATCTAAGGATAAATATTGAAATTGTAATAATTGTAACAATAGAAAATCATTTAAAATAAAATAAAATGAAAAGTATTTATGATGTATTTATGTATCTTTTTTTATAAGTGTCCCCCTAAAGGATAAAATAATTATGGTCACACTATTATAGAGTTGATTACTTTTGAGTGTGAGATATCAGTAATCATTTATCATTCGGTATAAAAGTTTGTATTGACGCTTGCCCAGTGCTTGTTTGAAATCAATAAGAATAAATGTGTACCGAAAAAGGTAATTGAGTGTCTAGCTATCAGTCATCATTTGGTGTAATATCGCTTCCCGTCGCCTGCCCGGTTCTTTTTGTATGTAAAAAAAAAATAACATATCAAAAATAATTTAGCGTCTAGCTATCAGTCCTCAACCTGGGCAAATATAATATATTATACGTGGCTGAGCAATTATGAATTGGATACATATGGTATCGTTTGCCCGGTGCTTTTTTGCATGAGAATAAACTAAATAAATAAAATAATGGTAATTGAGGGTCTAGCAATTAGTCATCAACCAGTGTGAATCGATAGTTGTTCTGGGCAATCCGCCTACGGTGGATTGTTATACCTCCTGACGTCGTTAGGCGGACGGCGGACACTGTTTTGTTTGTAGAATATTTAAAGTCGAATCGCGTTTTTGAATGTTAAATACATTACCAAAATATCAATAGTATAAATCAATTTACAGTTTACACGCAACTAAACCTGCCAGGGGAACAAATCTACTTTACCGGACACCCTGTTTTTTTCAAATTTTTTTTCTCCAAAATACGTGTTTTTTCATGCTGAATTCAAAACTGTTTGAAAAAAATTGCGGAAATCTACCGTTCAAAAGTTATGACAATTCAAAGTTATCAATATTAAAAAAACATGCTAAATAACTAACTTTCATTTGAATTGTTAAAAATAAGTTATAGCGCAGTGGAAAACACAGGACCCGTAACCTAGAACATTAGAGTTCACAATCCCCGCAGAGTGAGAAATATTTTTTGCATTTTTTAATATAATTTATAAACTTTCAAAATTATATGAATATAATAAGTTGTAGCGCAGTGGAAATTGTGGTTTGTAATGATCAACTATACCCTAGTTCATGGCCGGAAAATACGAAGAAAATTTTTTCTTGTCACTTCATTTTTGTTGCACCAAGTCACCCGGCGGTGTCAATCGCTCGCTGCGCTCGCTCGGACAATTAAAAACGAAAATATCCCTCGATTTGCTATGCAACGCCACCTCAAGTACACAACACGGTAAATAAAATGCATTTTTGTTGCACCGAGTCACACGGCGGGGTCAATCGCTCGCTGCGCTCGCTCGGACAATTAAAAACGAAAATATCCCTCGATTTGCTATGCAACGCCACCTCAAGTACGCAACACGGTAAATAAAATGCATTTTTGTTAAAAAAGAGTTATAAAAGGGTTATAACCATCTTACCACAGTAATTAACCACAGTGTAAATTTTAAAGACCCAGAGACAGGCGCACACTCCAACACAATCGAGAGCACATGGCGCCATGCTAAAGTTACATTACTTAACTACAAAAGAAAAAAGAATTCTAAGGTGGATACCTGGCAAAATATATGTTCATGAAAAAATGTCGAAATCATGAATTAGACCCTACCGTAGAATTTTTTAATGCTGCTGGGTCATTGTACAGCATAGATCTTGAAGCAGATCTTGAGGTACAGGGTGAAGAACAATAGGAAGATGATGAAGAAAGCGAAGAGGACGAAGAACAATTACTATATAATTATACTAATTATGAGTGACTGTAATAAAAAAATTTAATCATCTTATTTATTTATTTGTTTATTTATAAGTGTATTTGAAAAAATGCAAAATATATTTCTCATTCTGCGGGGATTGAACTCTAATGTTCTAGGTTACGGGTCCTGTTTTTTTCACTGCGCTACAACTTAATTTTAACAATTCAAATGAAAGTTAGTTATTTAGCATGTTTTTTTAATATTGATAACTTTGAATTGTCATAACTTTTGAACGGTAGATTTCCGCAATTTTTTTCAAACAGTTTTGAATTCAGCATGAAAAAACACGTATTTTGGAGAAAAAAAATTGAAAAAAACAGGGTGTCCGGTAAAGTAGATTTATATATATATAATATATAATACATAATATATAATATATAATACATAATATATAATATATAAATATATAATATATAATTATATATATATATATTTATATATATTTATTGTACGTATTATTAATGATGATTTCTTTAGTTTAAGTAAGTTATAAAAATTATACTTACACTATATTATGCCGTATTAATAATTATTGTCTGTCTTATCTTTAGTGGTATTAGACTGTCCATGTAAGTAGTATGGTTATATAAGTTTTGTTTGTTTTATTACTTGATATTTATTTATCTTGTTTTATTTTTTAATTTTTAGCTAATACATAATTTAATTTTCTTGCTAATGAATTCTATTAATTGATTTTTAAGCGTATGAAATTGTTGTTAAGTTAACGATATTGAATCCTGCTATAGGTTCTACGAAGTATGTGCCATCTTGTGTTAAATTATTATACTAAATCTTCTAAATGTTTTTTTAAGATATTCAATTGCTTAAATTATTTTTGATTGAATGTAAGATTTTCCTTTGTATTTACTATTTTCATAGTTTTTATGAAGTTGAGAAGAAATAATAAATGAATTGCAGTAAATAAGTCCGCGGTAAAAAAGTCCAACATATAATATTTATGTAAGTAGGTATATAACAATGTAATAATTTATTAAAAAAAAAAAAAAAATCGATAATATTATAATTTATATTTCATTATATAAAAAAATCGAAATAATTGTTCATACAAAACCATATATTATATTATCATATATGTAAATATACTAATATAATAATATATTAATATTAAAAGCATTATATAAATTATAAATAGTGTATTATACGCTGCATATAACACTGAATCGTACAGGTACATGAGAAATTGAGAACTATGTCTATCGTATCGTTTATGTACGGTGTAAGCAAATAAAAGAAATCTACTTCCAAAAAAATAATCTTTAAAATAATATATATAAGATATAGGTAACTGCTGTGGTAATTTAACATGTAATATTTAAAATTTGAAAATCACTCAACTAATATTCGCATAATTCCCACAAAACTATGGCGTAGGTGGTTTTATATAACACATTTGTACATAAATAACGTCTTATAACTACTGGGGGCAAAACATCTTACCTTAATACATTATAAATAGTTGTATTAATTATTTAAAAATTTTACCTACACGAAAATGGGGCCCTATAGCCCATAAAAATCAAAACCAATAATAAATATATTATAAATTATAATATTATAATGAATTGCACTCGTTTGCCACAAGGAGCATGGTTTTCTGGTTTTCTGTAAAACTACATGGATAGTGGGTACACGATATTGTGATTGGTGGGAGTGTGGGATGGCTAAAACCGGCCAAAGAGCTAATTCTTGATGGTGAGTGGCGACAACCGAAATGTCATTTCTGCCTTTTTATTTGAATTGGTCGGGCCAACATCGCTATAGCACTACCGTAAGTACAAAATTGATGCTTTTCGTATCTAATTATTAATATTTTATAATAAAAATTTCTTTTCACCAATTAAAATAATAAACTTTTAATATGTGTAGAAATATGTTTGTTTTTTTAATATATATTTTAATATAACATCACATATGATATTAGGTGCCTACCAATACATATTTGTAATTTTTAAATTTTTTTGTTTAACATTTGTATTATAATATATTCTATAAAATAACCTTTTATTTACTTACTACAAGATGATTCTTTTATCAAACAACACTCATTATTTCAAAAAGTATTAATGTATTTGAAAATATTTTTTTACATACTTTCAAGTTGTTAAAAAACAACGTTTTTTGTTAAAAATTTATATTTTTAAATATTTTTTATCCTTATAATTTTTTGATTTTTTACTTTTTTGAATGAAAACATAGTGTTTTAATTTCATATTCATAAGCAGAATAATTTTCATGTATTTGAATACATGGGGTTCAGACTATTTTGAGTCTAATAAGCGACTGAACCTAATATGCATGAGTCTTATACTGCGCGGCGTCTACAGTAAATAGTTTTTAGTATTAATAATTATAATAGTTAATTTATCGTAAAATTTGAATTATTAATTTAAAAATTGACTCCATTTTATACATTAATAATAAGAGAGCAAAATGTTATTTTATACTTTATTTTTAAATTTTAATAATTATTAGGTAGGTACCTACACAATTATTGCTAATACAGTAGGAGCAGGACCTGCTAATCAGTAATCCGACATTTTCTTTTTATGTTTTTACCGTTACATTTATAAATTATACATAACCATTAATAATCCAACAACCCCGGGTTCCATTTAAGTAGTCGAACTAGTGAGGTCATACTGGCCACCGTTTTTATTAAACATAGTTACTTAAAGCAATTCTGTACCATTTATATGAATAGTTTGAGAGTAGCCATTTATTGCCGAATTATGTTTTAAAAATAACATAATAATATGAACTTTATACCTATAATAATTAAATGTATAATATTATAGATGTCAATGTACGTTTTCCTCAACGACGGGAATGGCGGCGGAGGTGGCTGGAACGGCGGAGGTGGCTGGAACGGCGGAGGTGGCTGGAATGGCGGAGGTGGCCGGAACGGTCGTCGTGGTGGCGGCGAAAGAGGTCGGGGCGGCGACAGAGGAGGTCGTGGCAGCGACAGAGGAGGTTGTGGCGGCGGCAGAGGTCGTGGCGGCGGTGGCGAACTGGAGGAAGTACCGGTGGTTTAGCCACCAAAACGTCCACGTAAGTACATTTATTAAATTTCTCTGAGATAAGTGTAATATTTAGTTAGAAATTCATTTTAGAGGTGTTTACCATACTTGGGAAATTTCAATATTTTAAGTAGACTATTAAAATTTAGTGTTCATTAGATTTTAATTGCAATGCCCGCTGTTAAGACTAAATATTTCATGTTTAATAATTTAATAGCAACAATCAATGGTGTTTTATTAATTTGAGTCTTTGTACATAATAAGTAGGTAGTCAAAATATATGTAATTGAAACTTTTCAAATTATTTTGTGGTTAAAAATTTATAAAATTTTCAATTATGGCAGCTAAGGATTGAAAATTTAATATAAGGTCCAAAGTAAGAAGTTTTTGCTGTAACCAAATTATCTAAAAACATAATAAACACAGTTTTTTTTATAGTTATTTCAATTTTTATGTTCAGATTAGGACAAAATTACATATTAAAGCCAACAATAACGATTTTAGTTATTTTGTTGTATAATTTAAAAATATTTTTTGTGGGCACCTACTTGAAACTTTTAGACTTTTAGAATATGTATATTATTATATTTTATATACACAATGACATTTTTAAATACAATTTTTTAACAAAAATTAATTTAACCTATACTGTTAATCATTAAATATACTTATATAACTACTTAGTAAGTAATATTACTGGATTATAAATAGTCTCAAATAATTGCGCTCAGAATTGTTTTTCGTGTACAATGATTTTACATCATTGAGTTCAAATTTAATACATCCAGTGGGCAGTGACGTTTGTGACGTCATAAATTGCCCTAGTAGGTATTTTGATTTTTAGTTTTATAAAAATAATTTGAATGATGTTGTATTATTGATAAAAATTAAAACATAAATTTTGCATTCAATTTTTTGTCTAACAACATGATCGTAAAAAATATATTTCATTTTAATATGAACTTATAAGAATTCTAAATTCTGTATTCGTAATACTTTATTTGATTTTGGAATACACTACATTACACTGAGATTATATTATAATATTATATTATTTTAAACTACATACAACTTATTATATACTCAATAATGACAAAATGACGGATAGTCTGAAAACTTAACTTTAAGGCACTCGATAGACGTATATTTACACGAAATATTATTTACCCGTGTCCTCGGTTTTTGACACCAAAACTGATTGAACTTGGACGGCGATAGACTACGAAGGTTCTTAGTGATCTCCAAAACCGTACTGTCGTAATATAAATTACGACAATTCTTCTTTTTCGGAAATCCCACCGCTGCCACCAATGAAGTGTAGTTCACCGACGTAACACGTTCAAACGTTTTGTTATTGGTGTCAAATAAATAATACGAGAATTGTGTGATTTATAACATTACTATTTTATTGAATTTAACACTAATTAATTGTATATTTGCACATTAATAATTATAAGATATTCTGAGAGGCTCTGATTATTAAAACTATAAGAGGTTCTGCTAAGACTAATTAAAAAGATGCTCTGCTGAACAACACGGCTGTTGCTCACACTCTTGACCAGACTCGACTGACTGATCACCCAGGGCTCGTCGTCATGGTCTCTTCGAGGCCTCACGGAAATGCTGATCTAGCCCTTTTTGGTCACGTAGACCATCGTGGGAAACTAAGTGTTCTCACACTCATTTTGCCCTAGTCAACACATTCCAATATTTTACACACTAGTCCTTTGGATATAATATAAAAAACTTATATAACTACACTCACACACAATACGCAGATACGCACATGAACATACACACCCATATGCACATATGTATACGCACACGCGCATCTACGTACGTATATACTCTTATACATATATATATGCCTATACAACACATTTTGTAACATTATTCTTAATTGTAATGTTATTGTTGCTCATTTCACTTTTTGCAAAAGTATTTTCCAATTTTATTGTGCTATTTGTGGCGTTTATGATTGATTCTACTGTTGTATTAGTATGTGTATTAGGTTTTGTTGTATTATTATTAGGTTTTGTTGTATTATTGTATAAGGTAATATTTGTTATATTGCTTATTTCTTTAATTTGTTTAATAGGCGTTGTAATTGTTCTAACGTCTGTATTGTTTTTTTCTGTATCTGCATTTTTAATAAATATTTGTGCAACTTGCTTCATATAAGGGATTTGTTTTTTTATTCCTTCTTTTAATTGTCTCTTGTATACTTCACACGATTTTATAAATTCAAAGCCCGTTGTTTCTCCAGTATATTCATTTATAGGTTTTAAAGTTGTACTACAGTTAAAGATTAAAGAGTTATGTTTACACTCTTTTGTAATTTCTAAATTGTATATTTCCTCTGTATTCCAATTCGCATTTTGAAAGGTAATATGGTCGTTTGATTTATTGTATAAAACAGTTGGAGGCTTATTATACGCAACCCAATCTATGGTCTCACCAGTTTCATAATCTTCGTCAATATCAAAACATTTTGTGGCCATTATGAGAAATAACCTATAATATTTTACTAATTACTTATAACTTATTTATATGAAATATCAATCTAACTTATTATGTTATAGTTTTCATAAATTTTACTTATTTACTTATTTCTATTACTTCTTATAATTTATAATTATCATTTATTTCTTAATTTACTTAAATATTTATATTTATAATTATTTTATTTAATCACTTTTATCTTCTTCCGATTTTTCGTGATATTTTTTCACATCATTTTTATGTACAGTAACATGTTTTCTACCTCTTTTTATTATTACGTTTTCATTATCTAATATTTCCAAAACCTCATATGGACCCTTCCATAAAGGACTTAATTTATTCTTTTGCGTTTTATCTTTAAGTAATATTAAATCTTCTACTTCTAACTCTTCAGTATGCTCTTTTTTATCATAATGTTTTTTAGATTTTCTTTTCTTTTTAATTAACCTTTCTCTCGCTATTTTGTGCGATTCCTGCATTTTTTGTTTAAAATCAAATATATAGTCATCATAATTATATCTCGGTTCCGGATTACTTTTTAATTTAACTGGTATGTCTATCTCTCTCCCATATAACAATGCATATGGTTGATAATTGGTCGAAGTGTGTTCTGTCGAGTTATATACGACTCACATAGTACTGCATTCGTGTACTTGGGTGTGGTGACCGGTCAATATATCTCCGCAAAAATATCTTTAATGCAAATTTCTCCCATGAAAATATTTTATTGTAATCATAATATGTTTTTTTAAAGTAATATGTTATTATTATTATTTATTACAAGTATAATACAGTGATGTTTACGTGTATACTATTTGTCACAAAAACAGAAAATAAAAATTTATCACAAAATTAATATTATAATTTGATAATATATGTCAAATTATAATTCAAGGTTACGAACTGAAAAAATAGTAATATTAAGTAAACATTATTACTAGAAAATGTACTTACTTCGGTTAGGTTAATCATTTTAGATATCAGTATTATTATAAAATACAATATAATAATATATTTTTTACCAATAATATTCTTTATTTGCATAAGATATTTTTAACAGGAGATATTTTGTACTGGAGATATTTTAAATCGGAGATATTTTGTACTTGAGATATTTTAAAGTGGAGATATTTTTAACTAGAGATATTTTGTCGGAGATATTTTGACCTCGATTTTCCTAAAAGATGGGACGTTACACTTCGTTCGACTTAAACTCTTTCCTCTACAATACAGCATCAGACTTTCAACGTTAGGAGGTATAACAATCCGCCGTAGGCAATCCGCCCATCACAAGTATCGATTTACACTGGTTGATGACTCAATAGTAGACACTCAATTACCATTTTTTTATTCTCATACAAAAAAGCACCGGGCAAACGATACGATATGTATCCAATCCGCCGTACCTAGGTGAATTGCTTAGCCAGGTATCAATTATTATATATTATGTGTAAGTATATTAAAATATTGTAATTATTTGTTTATTATTTAAAATAATTCAACAATTACAATAAATTCCACGGACACGATTATATGTATAGATATTTATAAGAGTTAATAGTGACATGCTAAAAATTTAATTATATTTCTAAATAATATATTATATTGTAAAAAAGATTGGTACCTACCTAATGACACACAATACCTATATGTATGTATGGAATACTTGGGTAATATTTTAAGAGACTATGCTATAATGTATTTATCAAAGTTATATATATCAAGAATGCACATTAATATTTAACTCATTTTAATAAATTTGGTATATTAAAATAGTGTATATTCTACACTAAGGACAATATACACACATAGAAATGGGATAGTTGTTTTAACTACATACCATGTTCTCAAGCATTATAATTGAAGTAAACTGCATTTGTCAGTTAAATCAACTGCAATAGAGTGTTGATCTAAATATATTATTTCGACTATTTGAAGGTATTGAAATAACTCATTAAAATTGTTATTTTGAGAATCCAGGTTATTTTAATTTAACATGTTTGGAGGATTAAAATGACTACAAGTTAATAAGTTAGTCTGAATTATTTTTACTCTTAAAATAAATATCAATGAACGTTGTTGTGACTAGCCATCTAGTTGATTTGACCGCTATGGTTTGAAGTTATTTTTACTAAAGACTAAATTACGTTTGACGTAAGGTATGTATGTATTTAGGTATAATATTATATTATTTTAATACCAATATATATTTCAATCAATATCAAAATATTTATTAAACCCGTCAACAATTTTGTCAAATATATAGCCATATAATTATGAGAATATCACATGTTTCATGTTTGTAAGTTGGTATCGATATCATATTATAATCAACCGATTGCCACCAACTATAATTAGCAATAGTAACAAAAACTCATAGTGTGCCGAGTGCTTGATTATATTACATAAGATTATCAGTTTGTGTTTTTCTTTAATTAATATTTTTGATATTCGCGGTATTTTTATTCTCGTTGTTCTGGTTGTTCGTCTTTTCATTTTTTCACTTAGTGTCTCAGTACAGTGATTATTGTGTAATTGTGCATTTTATATTTAATGCCAGAAGCCAATTCATCTACAACTATAATATCATGACTTCTTCCTCTTTTGGCCAGTTTTTTGAAGTAAGTATATTAATGTTTCTTATATTTTAAATAGTATTTTCATTACTTTAAAATTTAAATCATAATAGGACATAGGTATCCACATAGGTAGGCGTTATTTTTAAAATTGATCTCAATCTGTCTGTACATATATAGGATACTGAAACTAATGAGGAAATATATGATGGTACAAAACCTAAGTTTGTTGAAGTCAATGAAAACTTAACAAGCAGTCCAAATTTGTTTGACCTAGATAGTCCACTTTATTCCAGACCGTCCAGTCCGTTAACTTTAAAATCAGGCCCTATTGCAAAGGTTCCCGAATGTAATAGATTTGAACCATATTTAAAGCCATGTTCTTCATCTAATTCTTCAACAACACTGCATTCTAAATATGGAAATTTCAAACCTATGGAATGGACTAATCGTGTAAGCTAATAATTTAAATTAAAGTTTTATTTAAAAAATATAATTGTTATGGTACCTATATACTGATATATGATCCTTATATATTACATTCTGTATAATATATAGACTGTATTAGAATTGTTAAATACAACCAATGATGGAAGATATGTCACTGCCAATGCCAAGTTAAATAATGGGTTTTTATCTGATGAGGGACAAAATGTATTAACTAAACTATTGATTAATCATCTATTTCAAGACCAACACAAGTACTTAAGTCAAATTTATTAATTTTTTTATCCATTTACAAATGAGTTTCAAAAATATTTTAAGTATAGGTATAATGATTTATAAATTATAATCAATCTTATTAGTAAAAATTTTGCATATATTATGACATGTACTTTCAAATAACAAATAATTAATGATATTTTGTTCTAGGGGCACTGATTTGTTTTTTCGGAAGATAGCAAAATTAATTGTTGAAATATTTCCAAACGAATTAGAGGTTGGTTTATTTATAATTATCTAAGTAGATATGGTATTGAAAAGATATGAAAAATAACAAATTTACATTAAAGAAAAGAGTATTTTAAAGTTGAGAATTATGTTTTAAATTAATTAATTGATTAACAATTTTAAAATGTAATAATAATAACGTGACATCAGACATATGATGATAATCTTTCAAAATAAAAATAACAAATTTTGCAAATTCTTAATATAATTATGTCTGGTATAACTTGTTATTTATATCAAAGGTGAGTGATAAAACAATTTAATATTTAACTTTAAAAATTGAAAACCCATATGGTAAAAACTAAAAAAATATAAATTTAACTTCATTATAAAATAGTTAATTAATTAAATTTTAATTACCACACATAGATTGTCTTACTTTCAATATTTGTATAGATATACATTTTTTGTCAAAAATTTGTATTATTTCTTCTTATTCCTATTATTAATTTGTTTTAATTACACGTGTAATTAGATAATACCTTTATAGGCTTTATACAAACATGAGTTTAACTTCACGTAATATTATTAGGTTGGTTAAAGTTAACTAGTACCTAAAGGTGTACTTATAAGTAATAAGTTAAAAAGTTAAAAATAAATAAATAAATGTTTAACTAATTAATGCCCATATTTGATATGTATAATAATAAATTATACTCAATACTTTGAGTAGGTTATTAAAAATATAATATTTTAATAACTATACTTTTATGCTAGTTACCATTTTATTTATTTTTATTATAGAGTGTGTATTTTATTCCGCCTAAGACAGAAGGATCCCATCAGACGCATGCCAAAGGTAAGTTGGTAGAAAAATGGAAAAATGTTTCTAAGCGTCTTAGGGCAGTTGGTGCACTTGAGATACAGACAAAAATAGTTGATAGTTCATCAGGAAGTCATACCATAAATGTGTTTACAGGTATTTTTTATTTTTATTTTATATTAGAACAAAAAATAAATATACCTATGCAAATACATAATTGTAATAAACTAATAACATTAGATCAAGTTAATTTGGCTAAAGAATGGCTTAAAACTGATGGGTTGATTGCTTCGTTTGATGACATTTTGAAAAACTGGGAAATCACATTTGAATTAAGAAATAATGAAATTACCAAACCAATAAATTGTAATTTGTCTGATTTTTTTGAATCTTGGCCAATACTTCAAAGTCTAAGAGGTTATGAATTGGTTTGTTTGATTTAATATTTATTTTAATCATATTACCTATGTTATTAGGGTTTATACCAATCTAATTAATTTATTTAATTTTTTAGGTGGAAAGAGATTTTAGATTAAAGTATCCAAATGATAAGTCTTATGATTTTAGGCATTTCATAAGCAATTGGGATAAGTTTACAAAAGCTATTTTTAATATTCGTAGAAGTTCTGTCAAAGATAAACATGCAAATAACTTACTATCTCAATATGATACTGCTCAATTGATGAAAGGTATTTATTAATTTAAATTTAACTATTGAATAATATTTTGAAGTTCTTTTATAATATATTATCCTTTGAAGATTATAGGACTTGTAATATCCTGAAACTATTACTATTACCATACTTGATCCCGACTAAAACTCAAATTAAGGTTAACAACAAAATAAAATCGTGGAAACCATCTCTTGAAGAGTCAGCTGCAGCATTTGTAACCCATGTTACCGTAAGTAATAAAAAATTGGAAGACTTTATAGCTGTTTGGTTTTTATTCTTAAACTAATCTAGTTCAAACATTATGTTATTATTTCAGAATTTATCTAATTTAGAAGAGGATATAATTAGAAGACGTTTGAAATATACTGAATATGGGTCTACAATACAGCCATTTATAATATTAGTGGGGAATGATATATCTTCCATCAATACAAGCTACATTAGAGTAAATGATCAGTTATGGAAAATACAATGTCCTTTACATGCTCTTAATATTTGTTTTAAGACATATTTTACATTTCATTGCTCGTACCCAAGAGAATGTTATGAGACTTGGTTACTTTTGCAAACTCATATTTTTAATTTGGTAACTGATTTTGATAAGCAAACAGCGATAACCATTAATATTTCAAATAAATTAAAATCTTTAGTTCAGTAATTTTTCATTTTGACTAAAGTCTACTGATAACAATGTCTATTTTGTATTTTTATTTCATTGGTTGATTTATTTGTATTAAGTATTAAGTATTTTAATTATTTTTACTGCTAAAAGTGTTATTATAATACGCATTATTAAAATAATATAATTAATAAATTCAAAATTCAAAATGTATAACTGTTATTTATGTTCTATAAAAACCCTATTATCAGTTGACAGTTAATGAATTAGTTTTACATTTACAGATTTTTCATAATTTAAATAACTATTCTTTATTCATATGTAATCAAAACTTTTGTGTAAAAAATTTCAGGGGAATTGGTAAGTTCAGAAAACATTTAAACAGAGAACATACAGCTTCTAACTTAACACTAAATTTAAATCTTAATGATAATGAAGTAACAATTCCAAATGTAGAGATCGATCCTACTTCATCTGAATCTATTTTATTAAATCCTGAATCTTTAATCTCTCATACTGAAATTGAAAATAAGATAAATAATTCATTTGAGGATATTGTAACTAGTAGTGCAGTAAGTTTTATAGCTGATTTATACTCTAATCCAAGTATGACTGAAACTTTATTACAAACAATTGTTACAGGGACTAATGAACTTATTTCTAATGGAATTATATGCCATTTAAAAAGTAAAATCAAACTTTTAAACAAGTGCACTCCAAAACAAATCCAAGAAATAGATAAACTATTCAACGTGTTAGTTAATACATTTGCAAAACTTGATACTAAATTCCTTAGAATGAAACATCTTGAAGAAAATAATTTATATGTAAAACCAAAATCTGTAGTCGTGGGATATACTAAAGAAAAAAAAATTGAAAATGGTATAGATCGTTTGTTAATGGTACCAATAGAAGGACATTTAATATCTTTAAAAACAAATCTTAAATCCTTTTTTGAACTACCTGGTGTATTCGATATAGCACTAAATTATTTAAAAAACTCAATGAAATCAAATTTACTTTCATCGTACTTGAATGGTTCTTCATGGAAATATAATATATATTCCATGTTTCCTGATAAAATAGTGTTTCCCCTTTTTTTATATTATGATGATGCAGAAATGGGTAATCCTCTAGGATCCCATTCAGGCGTTCATAAAATGGGTTGTGTTTATTACTCTGTTGCTGCTCTCCCTCCTGAATATCTTTCATCGTTAAATAATATTTTTGTAGCGTTTTTATTTCATTCTGCCGATCGAGGACAATCAAAAATCAATAATAAAAAAATGTTTGCAGCTCTAATAAAAGAACTAATTGATATTCAAGAAAATGGTATTCTACTTTCTACTAATGTAACAATTTATTTTACTTTGGGGCTTGTTTTAGGAGAAAACAAGATAATCTAGGTCTCAATTCTATTTTGGGGTTTGTTGAAATTTTTTCAGCAAACTTTTATTGTCGGATATGTTATTTACCAAAATCTGACCTACAACATTTTTTGAAAGAGTCAAAATGTATCAGAAACAAAATTAATTATGAAGACCATATTAATCAGGATAATGTTTCAATGACCGGTATAAAAGAATGTTGTATTTTTAATGAAGTACCTAATTATCATGTAGTTGAAAATATAGTTTGTGACTTCATGCATGATATTCCAGAAGGAGTAGCTCGCTATGATATGGCAGTCATCATTAATAATTTAATACAAGCAAAATATTTCACTTTGGATGAACTTAATAGTCGCATACAACTTTTTACATATGGGGTGACAGAACAAAAAAATTCTCCACCTAGCATTAGTCAGCGCCATTTAAACAATGGAAATATAATAATGTCAGCATCAGAGATGCTATGTTTCATTAGATATTTTGGTCTTATTATTGGAGAATTAGTTCCTTTAAAAACTGAAGTTTGGTATTTATATATTTCATTGCGAGAAATAGTTGATTTGTGCTGTGCTAGAACTATTCAACCAGAATGTTCAGTTCAGTTAGATGCTCTGGTTGCTGAACATAATAGATTATACCTAAAGTATTCCAATAGCAAATTAAAACCTAAACATCATATCTTGACACATTATGGTAGACTTTTGTTAAAAAATGGCCCAATTATTTTAACTTCTTCTATAAGCTTTGAAGCTAAACATAAGGTTTTGAAATCAATTGCTAATTCTATCCCATGTAGAATAAATCTTGGTTATACTCTAGCCCATAAATTGCAAATGCAAAATGTTAGTCGTCTACTTACACAAACTGGTTTAGTACCAGATTTAAATGTAGGAAAAAGTCAAGATATTTCATTTTGTAAGGAATTGTTTAAATCATTTTATGGTGTAATACCACAAGAAATAATGAATTTTTCTCATGTAGTACCTTGGTGTGAATATAAAGGTATATATTATAAACCAGGAGTGATTTTAACCCTGGGTGTTAATCTAGATGACTGTTTTTTTGGAGAAGTAAAAAGAATAATTATTGGTCAGTCTAAAATTCCATTTTTTTAAGTTACAACGATACAGTCTATAGGATTTGACCGCCACTTCCATGCTTATGAGGTATTACCTTATGATAATAATAACCAAATTATGGGTTATTATATTAATCAATTACCCGATGCCACTCCGTCAGTAACTCGAGTTTTAGGCAATGGTAAACTGTATGTTACATTAAGATATAAATTGTAGTTTTTTTATTTTTTTAACTTTTAAGTTGTTCTCAAGGTCTGTTTATGTGAAACTAATTATTTTAATTGCATGAAAGATAGGTAGGTACCTGTTATATTATTTTATAATGTTATATTATTATATTAGGCTTGTTATTTGTTATTTAACTTACCTAATTTGTATCATTAAATTAAATTTAGTTTATTAAAATTTTATCTGCATTTATTTATTTAGGAATAATTTTCATCACATATTTGTTTCGTATCCAGCTGATATACTAGTATATCTTGATTATTCGTGTTGCTAACAATACAATTTAGGGTACCTATTATATATTGTGAATCAAAATATTATCAATTATCAGCCTATGTTCATTAGTTAATCACCTACAACAATTTTTTTATAATATCTTATAATGACAAGTAAATTGTAGATATGCATCTATTTAGATGACAGTGTTTCCGTCCTTGGATAGAAGTTAGGTAGTGGCTCGGTAGGTTTAGGCGGTAGGAATGTAGGATAGGAATCATCAACTATAGACTCCCGTAAGTAGTTCGAATCCCTGACAGAGTCCAATATTTTTTGCATTATTTAATGTATAAAATTAATTGATTTTAATTTTTTAACTCCTTAAAATAGTTGAGATAACAATAGTGATGTAGTTATACCGATACTTTTTATGAAGTAAATTAGAACTGAAACTCGAGTTGTATTAACTAACCAGATAGTTGAATTAACATATAATGATGCAGTTGTAACGATATTTTTATGAAATTAATTTTAACTGAAACTTTTAGTTGTATTAACTAACATAGTAAGTTAAACCAAATGGTTACTATTAACTGCATAGCGTAGTCAAATCAACACTTCTTCATCCTTAGGCGAAATTTAACGCTCGAATGTGCACGGAATTGACTTATTTGGTGGTCAAAACAACTCCACAGTTTTATGTGTGTACAGGGTGTTCCAAATTTCATGTGACAGCAGATATCAGCATGATCTACTTAAATTAGGAAAAAATTACCTATGTGAAAACCTTTTTGAATGATATAATTTAAATTAATTTGAGATTAAATATTTTTTTTTACTAATTAGGATGGGGAGGTTCGAGGGGTAACTTTAAAAATTCAAATGGGAACCTATATTTTTGAAATATGATTTGTGCACAGCTTAATTTTAAATGAATTTTGACGGGTCATTAACAAAAATGTCTTAATAATTGAAGGAGTTATTGACATCTGAATATTGGTGTTAATTTATAAAATTCTACAGTGAATAATTAATACTAAAAGTGCTTCTGTTGTACGACCTTAATTATCTGGGTATGTAATTATCAATTTATTACAGTAAACAGTAGCAATACAAAACGTATATCAGTATTATCGCTTGATATTATTAGTTTATTACCAATTACAGATTATTTTTATTTATGGTGTCCTAATTGCATTTCTTAATCTGACAATCGATGACTTTAATTAAATTTTATAAAATAAAACAATATTAATATGTAGGTATAACCTATAAGAGTCTGAGACCGTGATAATAGCGTTTTGTATTATTTAATTATTTTATCAATGATAATGTGGGGATCCACGGGCGAGGTACGACAAGTTTCCCCCGTGATATCTCCAACGTTGACGTAACTGCTCGGTCGCGCCGTATGGAGGGCGAATTCTGTCGATGTCGATTTACCTCCGACGATCACTTCTACCCTAGAACAATATAGAAGCGAAACTCGATCAGCTGATCGCTGAATTGGTTCCCTATGATCTGAAGTCTGAACAAGGAATTGGTTCCGTAAACCAATATGATGTTAGACACAATGTTACCGATATTATGAAAATGGATCCAAGACGATGGCGGGGTATCTGCGCGGGGTTGGGTTGGTTCCCGTAGGTACAAATGATATTGTGATATGGTATAATATGGTATATTGATATGATATATTTAATTGATAACGTATGCCACGCCCATCTGGAGACCGTGTTCAAGGCCACAACCGCCTGATTCGACCAACGTACGGAGTTTCGTACCCCTGCTTCTACGTTTTATCTATATGGTGGTAGGAGGTGTCAAGGAGGGAACAATTTGACGACGTGTACGTGAATAATATTTATTAATTATAACAGAAGTAACAAAGTCGACGTCGCTTGACGCGAGACAATAAAATATTTAAATACAATAGCGATGACGGTGGTCACGTGGTTTTAATGCTCGTGTTAAGCGTAGTAAAAAATGACGGTCGGATGCGGGTCGCTCGCGTGATACGTCGGTCGAAACGCTCTGGTGAGTGGTGGTAGGCCGGCCGCCGCCCGCGTCGACGACCGGTTGTGCCGCCTAAAACATGGTGACCAACCGTGTAACAAGTTTACCTCCCCCGGAAGGGTGACATGTGGTGGTGGTTCACCACAATAATAGTGATATAAGCATGAACATTAGAGAATTTCTTTAATGTTCATGGATATAAGATTAAAGATATGATGATTGATAACTTTAAGATTATTTAATTTTTATAAAATTTTTTACGTCAACCTTTTTGAATCATATTGGTAAAACAAGATAACACCGGGCGCGCTGTTAGTACAATGGTCGAGCGGGTACCGCACCGCACCGAGTCTGGACGTATTTCCCGGACTATTACCTATTTTAAATCTTCAATTGTAGTAAGTGTAAGTTTAATTTTATATAAAATAGTACACTGTTTAATATTAGGTAATGCTAAAACATGTCATTGTCACTGTTAAGAATATTTACTTATGCAAATTGCACTTTAAATTCTCGTAGTGCAATAGAAGGAGAACAAATCTTAAAAAGTAAACAGATTGTATTATGCGGTAAAATTGAAATGGTAAATATGACATCAGCTATGTCAATGTAATTTCAAATTTGATGTAAATACTAAATAATATTATGTACTATGGAAATATTTTTATTTTTAGGATAGTGAGATACAAATTAGAGCATTAATTGTTCAAACATCACATTTAAATGATATGCCCCATTCAGTTTTCGGTGAATTAACAAAGCCTGAAATGGAAATTATTAAATTCAAATGCAGTTGCAAAGCAGGAGCTTCAGTAAACACGTTTTTGCAATACTTTTGTTTCTTAACAGGTAATTCTTTTTATTCAAAATTTTAAACAAGCATTGGAATTCAGAAGAAATAATTCAAGTTTCTTAAACAAAAAACTTACTATCAAATGGCAAAAATTCAATTATTTTGACAATGATTGAAGTAAGTGTTTTGAAATATTTTTTCTTTAAATGGGATTCAATAAAACATTAAATATTACATGAAGTTATCATTTACATACTATTGTTAATTTTCAGAAATTCAGTTGCTAATTTGGACAATTTGTCATCAACTGACATAACATGTCAGTGGTCAAAATTAAAGGAACCTACCTTAACACATTATAAACCTTTACCAATTGATACCTTTGACTGTTATAAGAAAAATGTTGTTGATTCAAATTCTCTTGACAATGATGTGATAGATACAATTAGGTAGGTATGTTTATTTTGATTTATAAACTAATAATTACTACAAAAACAAATTTTAGATCAAGATTCTTAGCTGCTGCAACAACTTCAACAATTGCTCTTCATTCCTTGGGTCGTCATTTACCAACTAACCAATCATCAGTGATATTGGCAGCAAACACACAGTTGTCCAAACTGAATGTGTCATCTCATCCTTTGTTAGTGTATTTGCAAGACTACCCAGTCATGAATATGGGTGATTGTTGCAAGGTATCATTTTCTAAATTGTCAACAGATTTTTATGAAGTATTATATCGATCTCAAAAAGACAAATCTTTTTGGGACCATTGTCGGCAGTACAGAATTACAGGAAGTCGATGCTATGGGCTGTATACCTTTAATAAAACTTCCAAAACAGATGAACAATGGTCTTTGAAAGCCACTAGATATTTTTGGCCAAAACTATTCACAAATAAGTTTGTTAAATATGGTTTACAATATGAAAACATCGCCAGAGATTTGTATTCAAAAGAATTTAATACAAATATTTTAGAGTGTGGTTTAGTGATTGATGTTAACAACCCTTGGTTAGATTATAGTCCAGATGGAATCATCATTGATGAATATTTTGTACCCATCAAAATTATAGAAATCAAATGTCCTTTTGATGGTAAGAAACTTGGTACAAGAGATCTTTTAAATAGTTTAAAATGGATTGTAAAACACGCAGATGGTTCATTGAGTTTAAAGAAAAACCATTGTTATTATGCACAAGTACAAATGGGCATTGTTTTATTAAATGTTATGGAATGTGACTTCATAGTACACAGTAGCTATGAAAATAAAAATGCTGTGTTAAAAGTAAAATATGATGAAGATTATTGTAAAAAATTGTTTTGTAGTTTAAAAGTCATTTATTTTGAAAGATTATTACATGAAGTATGTATAATTAACAATATATATTAGCTAACATTTTAATTATTATACATTATATTAAATTATACATATTATTATATTAAATTATACAAATTATATTAAAATATAAATATTATATTATATCAAATTGTTTAGGAAATAAATTTGTCCAATGAAAATATTGGTTGGCTTAAATTGCATAAACCACCTATTATTGTCATTATGTCTGAGGCTAAATGTACATGAGCCCATGGAAAGGTATGACAAAAGATATTAAAAGTTTTTATTCGCTGATTAATTCTTTCAATGTGAACTCTAGCTTTAGCGATATTTTTAGACAACAAAGCATCTTCCTTAGAAAATTGCTTTTGATTTTTAAGGAAAGGTGGTCTTATTAGAGTTATATTTTTTTTTTTACAAATATCATCAATCAAAAAACCTTTGTCAACCATAACAGTATCAGGCTTTTACATTAATTCAATAAGATTACTTTGCTCAAATATGGCTTTATCAGAAGCCCTACCACCATATGGCTTACTGATATATGTTATAAGACCACCTGGTGAAATTCCTATCAAAAATTTTAATGTAAAAGTAGATTTGTAGTTACTATAGCACTTTATACGGCAAGTCAAACATTTGGGTCTTTGTACTGATATTTCTGTACAGTCTAATACAACCCGTACATCAGTAAACTGTTCAAAACAATAGGGTGTATTACTTAAAATTTCTTGCCTAGAAGGCCAATAGATCAATGATTTAAATATATATGCCAGTTGAGGAATCAAAGAATTATAAGTTAGTCTACAACTTTCTGCAGAAAAATCATTGAATAAAATACTCAAAATTGCAAAAGATAGAAATTTTGCTGTAACTCAAAAACAAATCATTGTAAATACTTGAAATTTTCACCAAATGTTTATATTATGGTTATCTCTTTACAGTTAAATTTTCAAAATATTTTGAACATTTTTAAGCTACTTATAGACAATAGAAATTTTCGACTTTTCTAAGTTTTTTTTCATCAAATGCCGATAAAAATTTTTTGGGTGGCCAGAAAATGTTGAAAATTTAATACAAGGTTTCTTATAAGTTGTTCTTAAAGTGATAATAAAAAATCCGAAATCGTTAGTCACAATTTTTTTTTATAAGTGTTTAATTATCAGGGTAGGTATGTAATTATCAATTTATTACAGTAAACAGTAGCAATACAAAACGTATATCAGTATTATCGCTTGATATTATTAGTTTATTACCAATTACAGATTATTTTTATTTATGGTGTCCTAATAATTAAGACCTAATTGCATTTCTTAATCTGTGAATATATGAATAGTCCAAACTCCAAGACCGCGATAATAGTTGTTTATATCAAATTATTTTATAAGATATTACAAGATATTATAATCACAGATTTCTTTAAGTCTGTGATTATAATTTATAACCTAAAAATTATAGTGATAAATGATGAGATAGATGATGTGGTTGTTTGTTGATAAATGATAACGGTTGTCACTTGTCACTTTGTAATTTTTATATGACAGTTAAGACAAAAAGTTAAACTATAGTACGGCCATCCTAAGAACGCTACTCGTTCGCGCATACAAATGACCGAGCTCCGCAGTTTCATACCCATATTTCTCCCACTCTACCATCTAGTCGCCGCCGTAAATTCCCCCACTCGCAACGTGCGACCGGCGGCTAATATCACGGCCGCCTTCGCCGAGCAACAGCCGGTGGTATGTATACACCGGCTCAAGTAACACAGCACGAAAAAAATAATACGGCGCCTATTATGTTTTCAACAACAATGCAAATAATATGTATGTAATATCAATTTTTTTATTTATGCATTAATTTTTGTATATCAACAAAAATAAATAATATTGTACATATAAGCATAATACACTTTATAATATTCATTTGGAAAAAAAAAAGTTAAAATACAAAACAAATTTAATTAATAAAAAAAAAAAAAAATCAAAATAGTTAAAATATAAAGAAATTAATCAGAATCAGAATCAGAAGAACTGGTATCACCTGTTCCTATCGTTAGAACATGACGTTCGCTTTCTTCGGGTAGTTCGACAATTATTTCGTCGGTTAAATGTTCTAAGTCCCAAAACTTGTCTTCCACCGTTTTTACATGTTCAATAAAATTTGACCACATTTCTGGAGTTACGTGCTCCACGCCTTTTTTTAACAACTCGATCACGTCATTTAATTTGAAGGTGTTGTTATGCGCCCGGACATAACTTTTCACAGACGACCAAGCGAGCTCCATTGGATTTAGCTCGCAGTGGTATGGTGGTAATCGCAATACGATTTTGTTATTATCTTTTGCGTACTCATCAATTACGTATTGGTTGTACTGATTTTTTATTTCGTTTACTTTTTCCATTAAATCGTTTTTTACAGTAGGAAGTTCAACGATCACACCTTTACTTTCAAGCCAATCAATAATTGCTTGTTTTCTCCACGACTTCACTGGTATCCTATGTTTTTTCACGGAGTGGTATGAAGCATTATCCATAACAATGACGGCGTTTTTTTGAGTAATGGCAGAGTTTTAACAAACCATTCATAAAACGTATCGCCATTCATTTCATCATGGTAGTCTGTAGAGTTGGTTTTGGATTCAAAACACAAAAGGCCCCCCGGCACAAAACCGTCTGACGAACCGATGTGTAATACAATAAGACGTTTACCTTTGCCGGAGGGTTCCTTATGTCCTGTGGTGAGGCCTTTGAGAAATGTATCTCTTGTTGATGTGACCGTGGTATCGACCCATGATCTGCTATGTGTCTCGCCTGCGTTGAGCCACGTCTCGTCCAAATAATATATCGGCCTGTTCTGTGCTCGATAATGCCTTAATTTAAACAAATAACCTCGGCGCCAAGATATTAGATCTTCTCTTTCTATAAGAGCACTGTTCCTGTTTTTTTTCACATACTCAAATTGCAAATCCTTCAATATTTTTTGGAAAGACGAACGTTTCAGGTTTGGTAATGTTTCGTCTTCATTAATAGCAATTAACATTTTGTTTATTGTTGGCACCTCACGTTTTCTCCAAAAATCATGAATTTTTTGCCTTATAGCATTTTTATCAAATTCGTCAACTTTTTGAACTATACTAATTTTAACTCTATGTTTGTTGGGCGATGACACTGTACCTTCCTTCTTATACTCTGCCAATGTGGTCTGTACCGTACGTTGCCCAATACCGGTGGTTTTTGAAATTGCAATGATCATTTCTCTGTAGGACAATTGGCGCATCTCCGGATTTTGAAGCTGTTGATTGACTTTATCTTTATACACATTGATAATGATTTTCTTTTGACCACTGCCAATCAACTGAAGAAAAAAAAATATAATAAAAAATCAAAAATTTGCAATAGAAAAATAGAATACAAACACTTACTTTTCCTCGTGGGTTTTTTTTAGAAGGAGAAACAGGTACGATGTCCATGTTGCAGTTAGTATAAAAAACAATAAAGCAATTATACACAAAAAAAAACTGTAAAAAAACTGTGTGCACGCAAAAACGAAAATATTGTGTATGTTTACAAACACGTAAAATTATGAGAACACTATAGTACGCGCTGTATACAAACACTGACACAGTGTCAAGGACGGCGGCGCCGTCGGTGGTATAGGCAGCGACGGTAGCGGGGATGGCGGCGGTCAGAGTTGACGGCGGCCAGCGTTCGGGACGGTTTAGTGGTGGGAATGCGCGAGATCGGACGAATTTTGGTCGCCGCCCAGTAGTGTTCTTAGGATGGCCGTACTATACACTGTTATGCCTACTAGAGCTCTGCACGGTCCGTTTTTTTCTAGACCGGACTGGACCGATAAATTTTAACCAAAACCAGTACCGGACCGGATCGGACCGATAAATTTTAAACAAGACCAAGACCGGACCAGACCGGACCGATAAATTTTAAACAAGACCAAGACCGGACCGGATCGGACCAATAAAATTGAAACTCAGGGTCCCTCCCCTCCGGTCGCGCCACTGACTATTATTCATTACTAATTTTATAACACGTACGACGTACCTATCATTTAAGTATAATTAAAAAGCACTTGAGATAATTATTATACCGTATAGACTTTATTAGACGATTAAATAATTTGTACTGAATAGTATGTTATATAGAGTCTGCTGTGTGGATAATCATCGTGCAGTACTAGTGACTAGTGTAAACCATCTAGGTACTAGGTTGTGGGTAGTAGGTAGTAAGTATCTACTAATTACTATACCTACTTATCTTATACCTAGATGGGTAGTATTTAGGGTAATGTAAAAAAAAAATGAGTAAACTCAAACAAAATAATTAATGTTAAAATTAGTATTTATTAACTATTTAATGTTTAGTCAACTACTAATATAAAAAAAGTGAGAAAAGTATTTGAAAGAAAAATAACATTTATATCTTTATTATTAAGTGATTATACCTTATTATCACAAAATTTAAAAATTAAAATATAATAATATAATAATCTTAAAATAAAAGTAATGATTTTCATTTTTGGGAGTTGAAATGGTTGTTCAAAAAGAGAATGCCATCTACCGTATTGCCACCAAGACAACTTCTACGCTCTTCTATTACCCTTCCGGCAACGCTAAATGACCGTTCACTGCTTGCACTGCTTGCCGGAATGACCAGAATTTGCTTCGCCAAAATAGACAAAAGTGGAAAAATGTGTTTTTGATTATTCCAAAATTCCAAAATGTTATCGTCTTGAACTCCAAAGTTTTTGTTTTTATAATCTTCAATCTCTTTTTTGTACCTAGGATAATTTCTTGATTGGTCTGTATCATTCTCGTCATCTTCCCATTCAGAAAAAGTGGAGTTTCCTGAAGCATTAGGATTTCTTGCTGTAATGTTGTTCACCTCTTGAAGATTAGTGTGTCTATTATCTTCTTCCAAATCGATTCGCAAAAGTTTCAACTCAATATTTCCAATAATACGAGCTTTATCAGTTTCAGAAAACATTTTTAAAGACTTGAATTTTGGGAATAAAAATACAGCTATTTCATGTTCTTGTGCTAGTTTGAATTTTGTGTCCATAAATTCTAATCCTCTTTTTCCTAACTTTTGTAAAATGGAATTAATAGTAAGTTCTTCAGCATTACCATATATGTTTTCTTGTAGATTGGAATATGTTTGCAAATGCTTTTTTAGTAGTAGTTGGTATAATACAAGTTTCTGAATAGTAGGGCGTTTATCGCCCTCAAGTTCATCTGATGCCTTCTTAAATGGTTCTAAAAATTGAGTTATTTTAGTAAGTAATTCTGTATCTATATTTTGAATTCGATTGAAATTTTCTCCATGTATCTGTATTATTTGCGGAAGAGCATTTTGAACTGACTGCAGCATTAAGAACCTAGTATTCCACCTTGTCTCTACCTCTTGTACGAGACCTTTACACATTTCGCCATTTTTACCGGTGCTTTTCATGAATCTTACCAATTGTTTACATTCTGTAAGTAACGTTATAACAGGTTCAAGCGGCTTATTTCCGTCTTCTTCTTGTTACAAATATTTCGTGTCAAAAAAATTCCGTAGTACTGTGTTGAGTAAATGAGCGCTGCAATTAAGACGATTGGTATTTCTTAATGCGCTTAACATATTACTACCTTGATCTGTTACAAAAGTTATACTGGACATCAGATCATTAGAGGAGGGCTTATTTTCTGCATCAGAAATTTGAAAAAAAAAATTATACAAAAAACGTCTTATGTTTTCACCAGTTTTCGATTCGTTCATTGGAAATTGACCTGTATGAAATAAACGATTATTCAATTCCCAATTATCATCGATATAATGAAGAGTTATGGACATATAACTATTCCTACGAAAGTTATCAGTCCACAAATCACAAGTCGATGCACAATATTTTTTTTCGATGATAAAAAATAAATCTTTAAAAATATTATTTCTTATTTCTTTTGTTATGGTTTCAATGTGTCTTGAAACGGTTGTTGGGTGCGGCAAAATATCTTCAATGTCAACTTTACCATACTTGGCTCCATATCCAATAAAAACTGTCCAAGCTGTTTAAATCCTTCACCCTCAATAGAATGCATAGGCCTTATATCCATACAACAATATTTAACACATTTATTAATAGTTTCATCCTTAAGTTTTTTTGGTATATTTTTTTTTCTTATTCATCATTTCAAAATATGCATCAATTTTCTCTTTTGATCCTACTCCTAAATTACATCTATGTCTGGAAAGTGTAGCAGTAGATGAGTTTTGTCCGTATAGATCCTTACAATTAATACAAGCAATAAATCCTGTAGAAATTTGTTCTGGGGAATCAGGATCATCTATATTTTCTACGACATTTAGAACTTTCTTAAACTTTTTCCAAACTTCACTTTTTCCTTCTTGGAGTACTAAAGTGTATTCTCCAGTATCACTCATTAATTTTCGTTTGATCAAACTTTTAGATGCTATTTTTGTTGTGGATGTCGTAGAAACTGGAATAATTTGAAGCCGAAGTAAATACAGTATTGGTGAATTCTTTATTCAAGGTGGACGTTATACTAAGTTGACTAGACGTTTCAAGGGAACTTATGGAACTCATAAAACTCGAATCCAAAAGATCACGAATATTTTGCGAATCATCCATTATTCTAAGATAGTAAAATTAAAAATATTAAATACTTATTTCTTTAAAAATTGTCCTTATAATAAATAGATACATTTAAAAATAATATTATGAATACATTATGGGATAATGTATACTTAATAGGTAGGTACTTATTAAATTAGTTCAATGTAATTGAAAATAATTAAATATTAATAATTTTTGCTATAGTTTTAAACTATGCCTAACTATTAAGTAACTTAAATGTAAACATTCAATTAATTTATGGGCATTTATATAAACAAATTATTGGGTGAACGAATAGTCAAACATAAATGCCCTACCAGAAAAAAATCTGCCCCAGTATCGCCGGTATTAAAAAATATAAAAATGTTTTTTTTTTTTAATTCGATAATTTCCGAAATAATGAGTGTTATACGTAAAATCAATTAATCTGTATTAGGTACTTATCGGCAATTGTAGAAATCGACTGTGTAATAATATTATTTAGCCATATAGGTAATCGTTTATAAGTTCATATTTTAACACGTTGAGTGCCACAGTATTTATGGTGCGCATATATTATAGTATGTTTCCGCGCCAAAACTAAGCCGCAACGCGGTTAGTCGACTACGTGTAGACACCGGGTCCGCGCGCCGTGCACCTTGAAATTATTATTTCAATTAATACTATAATATAATCGGTAATACCAAGTAATAATAATTTTGTCGTAGACAAAATGGGTATCAAAATAAATATGTAATAAACAGTGTAAAAAAATATGAATATAGGGTGTACCGTCTGCGAACATAAATATTATACACTTTTTTTTATTATACATTTGAGCACGATACACCTGTACATTATTAAGGGGCCTTGCTACGGTTATTATTTAAGGAACAACATTTAGGCAATTCATAATCTCGTCTTAGCGGCACGAGATCTGTGTGTTAGTTGTAAATGATTATTAGTGTAAGTGAAATAAGATGCGGGTACCGACTGGAGTACGCGCATGCACATGTCAATATCTCGATAACAATAAATATTCACTATATTAATTTTACGACAACTTACTCATTGATTTGACAAAATTAAAGTTAGTTAACGTTGTCTAATCTTAATTCTGAAAAATATTTAAATTCAGCAGAAAAATGTCTATAGATCGTACGAGACATTCTGGTTTTAATTTTAATTTTAAATTTAATATTATAATTTTAAAAAATTCATATTTTTAAGTTTTTAATACCACTTCATTAGAATATAAGATTTAATTTTTACAAAGTATTCCGTACGATCTATAGACAATTTTCTGCAGAGTTCAGCATTTTTTTCAGAATCAAAATCAGACATCTTAAACTAACTTTAATTTTGTCAAAACTTTACGTCTTTTGAGTTCAAATTGACGGAAGTTACGAGGCCCCTTATAACAAACTAATACTATTTCGTCAGAATATTATAGTAACAACGAAAATAATATGATATTAATCTATTATCGGAAATAGTACAGCCACGTAATCGACATCACCGTCACCGTCGTCGTCATTCGGGAAAAAAATAATTAAAACTCGCTAAAAATAGCTACGCAAAATCCAAATATACCATTGAAATTTGAAATTGTCAGATCCTACTGAATAACCGCATATAAATATTGAAACAGTGCGTCTAAAACAGTAAAACCGATCAAATAATACGACCGCGGTCCCTGAGGGCTGAGACAGTGTGACAATATTGTCGACTACGTGTCGACCGTGGCATTGAACGTGCTAACTTAGTTAACTTAGCATCATCAGTGTTTTTCCTTTTTTTTTTTTTTACTCGATACTGCTACTTTATTATCCCAAATTTCTAGAATCAGTCTGCTCTAGACACTCGTACCCTTTACGTACATTTTGACTTCGCTCTCCTAGTTTTTATTATTTTACTTTTAAAACATGTTTAAATGTGAACAGTGTACTTTGACGTTCACTCGCAAAGACAATTTGGTTGTTCACCAAAAGATGCATGATGGTGCACGTTTTACGTGCCCTGAATGTACTAAATCATTCGGTAAAAAATCAAACCTGAACAGACATATCAAAAACGTCCACGGTAAGATAAATATTTTTAATTTAATTATTATTGTTTTTATTAATTTAATATTTATTTTATAAGCTGTAACACGCGTAAGGCCAGTGTTACAACCCGGACAAATAGAGATCGCCCCAAATATTATAGTGCCAGATCAATCAGCAGGACCCTCAAATCAGCCTCAAAATGTAAATAATACACGCCTTCGACCAGTGCTACAACGAGGTGAAATAGAGATCGCTCCGAACATAATAGTACCAGATCAGCCATCAGCCAGCAGGTCCCTCAAAATGAAAATAATATAGCGGATGATGGGTATGATGATTTGTGCGTAGAAGTTTTAAAACACAATGAAGATGCCGGACTATGCGATGTGACCGGTAAGATTTTTTCTATATATCTGTATATGTGGGATTGATTAATTTTTTTTTTACGTAAGGAGGTAAACGTGTACATGTAGAAAACGTCAGGTCACGTATAAAATCGAAAAAGGCTCGTATGGATATGTCGCGGTCGTTATCGCAACGACCGTGACTGCTTATCTAAGTTCGCGAGAGCGCGACCCGCGACCGGTCCATTCGCGGGGTCAGGTCGGCAGTCTTCGATGATCCACGGTCGCCGTATATTTACGATTGTTTTATTGTTATATTTTATTGTAATAATATATATACGTGTTTCTAACAATTTACGCGACGTGAGTATTTAGTTATTTCAGCCCGACACCTACATTTGGCGTAGTCGGTAAAGGAGTAAGGTAAATACTAATTTTAATAAAATTAATTTTACATAAAATTAAAGTAAATTAGCACATACCGGGTTAAAAGAACCTACATAGGTGTCCTGATCATATCGGTTCCTAATTAGTTATTCGTATTAATTTTAGTTAATAGAATATAAGTACTTATTTAACCTAAGGTGTTAAATTTTGGCAGAATTTGCAAAATTTAGTGTAATTCTTACAGTGCTAAATTAGATTTAGGCTATTTATAGGTTGGAAAGTACGTATCTCTACCACCGTTCGCCCGATTTACGTTAATCTCGTATCTATCGTAATTTAATTAGGTAGATAATAGCAAGTAAATTTAATCACCGTAATAGCTAGCAAATGCATTAGTGAGTTAAATATTGTGGATATTAACCGGGAGTTATCGAAACGTGGTATTGAGACCGGGAGGTCCAAGGCCGATAAACTTCTATTTCTAGAGGAGTATATTAGGTCTAAGGAAAATATGGATCCAAGATCAGTACGGTTTGGGGTAAATGACGTAATGTCAGCCCAGGTACCGAAAGATAGTACATCGGAGGTCCAGAACAGTGGTGAAGAGGTCAAAACCGACGGAGATTTGATAAACCAGTTCATGGAACAGATGTTAGATAGACTGGAGGGGGTGGAAGCGACGGTTGACGAGCAGCAACGTACTATCGCTACTCTCAGCAAAAGCGTGGAACGCATGGAGCGGGAGTTAGCCGAAGAAAAACGTAAGTCGACCGAACGGGTAGCGCAAGCAAGCTGCGCATGTGGTGGTAACACCCCCCTACCCCCCTCTAGTGATTTATCCGGGGTAAATCAAAATTACCCGGACAAAAATCAAAATCGTCCGGTCAAGAGGTGAGTTTTGAGAACCGTTGGACGAACATTCGAAGCAGATTGACCGGAGAAAACTCGCGAAATCGGAGTTTGCCCGGAGCTTCCGGTAACCAGTCCGGAGTGTCCGGTGAAATGTCCGGAGTCTTCGGTAATTTGTTCGGTGTGTCCGGTGAAATGTTCGGTAGAAGTGATGGAGAAGCGTTACGAAGTAATCTCTCCGGTGAAAAACGTGTTCACTTCGCGGACAGCCTGCTCATTCCTTAAAATGAGTTGAATATGGCCCGTGCGTCGATACCAGAGTTTGCTGGTAAGAGGGAGGAAGACCCGGTGCGGTTTTTGCTCCAGGCCGAGGCAATACACGAAGAAACTAGTATCAAAACGTTACCTCTGGAAAGCCATCGTACTTTATTGTGCAAAAATAAGCCAGAATACGGATTATCTATTTCTTCAAGGAAATCTTTAAACTGGCGATCGTAGAGTACTTTTGCCATGATGCTGTTAATAATCTTAATTACTAAGTTCATGACTTCAACTATTTCGGCCGGAAATGTTTGAGCACAAAGCGCCTCTTGATGAATTATGCAGTGAAACGTTAGTATTTCGTGGTTAATTTTCGTCTGAAGAATCGATATTGCTCCTTTATGTATTCCTGTCATACTTCTGGCTCCATCAGTTGCTATGGAAACGATTTTATTTAAATTAATTCCATTATTTTCCAGGCATTTTTGCACAGAATTTGCTATATCTTCCCCACGAGTTTGTCCAGAGAGCGGTAGCAACCCTAGCAATTCTTCTTTTGCACCTAAAGACGACATATACCTGGCGAAAAGGGCAACTTGTACCGTGTCTTTTATGTTACAAGACTCATCTATAGCAAGTATCAAGGCAGAAGCTACTTGAATGTCTTTCACTTGCATATGTGTTACATTTGAAGACATTTTTGCAGTTCTATCTTGTATTGTTTTAGCAGACAATGGCAAATCTTTGATTTTTTTCATGATTTCTGCTTTATTTTTGAAATCACTAAAAAGTTCATCAGATGCACGTATAAAACAATCTTTGACGTATTCACCATCCGTGAATGGTTTCCCTAGTTTTGCAATTTCTAGTGCTACTGCAAAACTTGCCTGATTTAAGCTATTTGAAGATTGCGTTCAGTTACTTAGCAAAGCACTTGACTGCTGTTTTGTTTTTCTAAGCTCTTCAACAGCTTTTATTCGTGTGTCACCGATTGGATATTTACTAGCGAACTGGATATGTTTTGTATTAAAGTGTCTCTCCAAATTTGACTTTTTATTGAGTGCCAGCTTTTCGTGGCAAATGAGGCAAGTCGGAAGGCCATCTGTGTTGCAAATGAACGCAAAGGACTCCGTCCAATCCTGATGAAATTCTCGATTTTCTTCAGTCCTTTTCCTTTTTTTACTAGATGCCATGATGACGCTGAAATAATGATTTTTTAAATTTTATTAAATTATATTGTATTTTATTATACTTTATTATACTGATTTTATATTAAATTTTATATATATTGATATTTTATTACATAATATATACTCACCTTTAAAAAAATAATTTGCTTATAAATCGCCTTCTTCTCTAAGTTGAAACAATGAGCGAAATAAATAAAATATAGTGACTTTAGTCAAAAACCAGAAAATTAAATTAAATTAACACACATGTAACGTAACGTAATCTGCTCTGTATACGGACGATTGACTGACAACGAGTGTTCAGCATTTATGTCAAGTTGTAAAAATGATATCGTATTCTTTTGGACATAGTTCGCATTGATAACGTGATGACGTACGACTAATTAGTTGTAGATAGCATCACAATTATCGGTTTTAACGGAATGTACAACGACTAGTCTATAATAAACATTTTACAACGATAGACTGTACTCCATGCGGGCACTATCAAATTATTTTTGTTATGTATTATTTCATATTTCCAAAAGCAACAAAAACAATATACATTTTTTTATATTATAAAATATTGTTTTTGAACATAGAATATTAATTTTTGCGTGTGGAACTGGAGAGCCACAACTTAAGATCGAAAGCGCCACATGTGGCTCGCGAGCCGCAGGTTGCCGACCCCTGCCTTAGCCCATGGACATTATAGAATAGAGTAAGTTTTAAATATTTAAAAAAATATTTTTTCTAATATTTTAAAATTTTTATAGGGATATAGAGTTGGCTGAAATGATGGCTGAGAACGAATATTAGTCATTAATCATTATGTATATTTGAAATATAGTGTTAATACTATATATATTTTTAATTTTTTTTTTTTCTGTATAGATCAGGCATAAACATAAAACTCTATGTTAAAAATAAAATATGATATTTATTTAAATTGAAAAATAAAATAAAAATAAAAAAAGCGGGTAAGTGAGTGTAGCTCTGCTGTACATTAGGAGGTGGGGTGGACCTCGGACTAGCGTAGGTTAAATTTGAATGCAATGATGAATATCATTGTATACGAGAAACGAATCTGAACGGAGATGAATTGTCAATCTAGGATATATTCTATTTAAATATTGTAATATATTCAATTTTGAAACATATAGTATAGTTACTATATGTTACTATGGTTACTTTATAGTATCTGTTTATTAATAAAAAAAGCATTTGGCCAACATACGCATTATGAGCGTATGAAATTTAATTTAAATTTCGACATATTTCGTATAAATTCGAACTTTAAACACTTATAAAAAAAATTGTGACTAACGATTTCGGATTTTTTTTTTATCATTTTAAGAACAACTTATAAGAAACCTTGTATTAAATTTTCAAGATTTTCTGGCCACCCAAAAATTTTTTATCGGCATTTGAAGAAACAAAACTTAGAAAAGTCGAAAATTTCAATTGTCTATAAGTAGCTTAAAAATGGTCAAAATATTTTGAAAATTTAACTGTAAAGAGATAACCATAATATAAACATTTGGTGAAAATTTCAAGTATTTACAATGATTCGTTTTTGAGTTACAGCAAAATCAAAAAATCGATTTTGTCGAAAAGTGCTTTTTCGTAAAATTGCCGTTTTTCTGTCACTTTTTTTTTGTTTTTCTCGATTTTTTTGAAAACTATTTGAAAATTTTCCTTTTGACCTCCCCAAAGTACCAACTAGATGAATTTTCCTATTCAAAGAGGGGCTGAAGTCAAAAATCGGAGCATTATTACTGCTCCAAATGTTGTCGTCAGACACAAAAAAAAAAAAAAAACACATCATTGTAAAAGCAATACATTCTTTACTCCGTTCAGAATCTAATATACAAATTTTAAGAATTATTTACAAACCATTTTTTAAATGCAAATACTTTATACAATGTACATTTTGTAGGATTAAATTCCGTATGGAAAATACAGCGAGGTAGTGCTTTGTCATAAGTTAAGTTATCTATACGAGGACACATTAGGTCTTCCATGTTGATAACAGTGGTGTAAGGCATAAACTCACTACTAATTGTATTTTTCTGTAAACCTTTGACGTAAATATTATTGTATTTGAATGATTGAAATATTTTTTGTATTTCTGTGTACTTCACATCACCGCAATCCAATGGTAAGCCGTGGTACAATTGTTTTAACCAATTGTTTACGCTCCGACTTTTGGCATTTTGTGTTAAAGAAGAGTGCTTAAAAATCCAGTGTTGCATAGTACAAGTTTCTATGTCTACAATAGACATATCTTTAATCATGTACTTATTTTTGATTCCAAGAATGCATTGAACATCCAAAATGGCTGAAGACATTATGGTTTAGATGTGGTGATTATTTTTTTTCAGCTCGTCTGTGATGTATTGTATTGATTTTTCAATTTTAATTATACTTTCGGCTATATCTGAACACGTTAATTGTAACGTTTCCACTTGTTCTTCTTGTATTTGAATATATTTTTGATTTTCTTCAAGTAAACGCTCAAATTTAGTTAATTTAGATGAATACGATTTGATCAACTGTTCGAGATTTAAAATAAATTTTTTGGTTTCACCAACCCAAGAACCTCCAAACACGTTCATGTCCGTAGAACGACTAATGAGCGCAAATGCGCAATATTATGTTTTTACATGGTGGGTATAAATCCAACTATTGTGTGTAGAATCAAAACCCCTCCATTTTACAAACATCTGCTTCCCCCTCCTACGAGTTATTTTTTCTATTAAATATTCGTTTGGATAATTTTTTTTAAATATTTCTTCAGAGTAAAAACAACATGCGATCGGTTTTCCTGTATAATCTTGTAATTGATATGTAACTGGTGTTGTTTTATTAATTTTGATAATTTTAAATATTTCTGTCGACCAATTTGGTAAATAATCTTTTGTAAATACTCCTTTATACTAATGCGAACGTAATCACCAATGTTAAATTTAATTTTTCCATCAATAATTTTACTTTTTTTTTATATTCACTGACGATGGATCCGCATCAGCTTGCACAGGCGTCATTCCTATTGTTCTATGTTTCAAAGTGTTGTATTCGTCAATTAATGAAGGTAAAATAGAAACCCTTTCGTGTGATCCTCGTGCTGTAAACTGTCTATACATTTTTTCTTTTAATGTACGATTGAAACCTTCTGCTATGCAAGCTTTCATGACACTAAACGTTGAATATTTATGTATTTTATATTTAGACATCAACGCGTCAAATGATGAATTGTAAAATTCTTTGCCATTGTCAACCTGCAAAAGTTTGAGGGAGCGTTTAAGCAGTATTTTTGACAATGCATTTGAAACTTCTTTAGCGGTTTTTGATTTTAATGGTAATGCCCAAGCGAATTTTGTAAAACAATCATTGACACACAGAATATACTTGTACCCCTTATTTTTTTTCGAATATGGTATCATTTCAACCAAGTCTGCCTGCCATAAATCGTTTTTACTATATACATTAACTCTGCGTCTTGTATAATTTTTTCTTGCAGGTTTATGTAGTTCGATCGATATGTCGTGTTTAGACATTTGGAATAAGTTTTATTAAACCAGCTTCACGCAATTCTTCAAAAATTGAAAGTATTTCATTGGAAACACCAGTATTACCAGCTGCTTTTGACGCTTAATGTAACCGCAAACGACAAACCAACTCATTAGGATCGTTCCAATACACTAAATTATGTTTTTGTAATTTCATAGATAGTCCTCTGCCAGACTGAAACAGATTTTTGATAATATCTTCATATTTATTTCCATTTTTTTTAATTTTTGTTCCGTCTGCTATTAGGTGTGCCGATGTCTTAATCAATATAGCTTTATATGCTTTCAAATCGTTTTCTGTATAGTCTTTTGGAACTTTCGTAAATATTAAATTATTAAGACCCGGTGTTAACGGGTATGAAGTATCTTCAATAGTCAATGTATTGTCAACAAGTTTAATTTCTTTTTTACCTAAATGTATACCATCATTTATTTGTATTTTAGGTCCGTACGTTTTGTCTCTATTGGAAGAATCTAACAAGTCGTTTACGGATTGAGAATTTTGTAAATAATCTTCTGTATTGTTTGTAGCTTTATATTCTTGTTCTTCTTTTTTAACAAAAGGTACTGTTGTTTGAAATGTTGAAGGCTTATTTCGTTTAATTTCTCTCAATGGTTAGATAATTGGGTTTAATGTTCCTGATACTAGTGAATGAATATCGGCTTTTCCTTGCTTTAGTGCCGAATATTTTCTTTGGCTTTAATCAATTCTCCGAGTACTTCACCATTAGCAGCCATGTTTGCGAATGACACATTCTTATAAAAAACACTAGTTTATATAACGACAAATGTATCAAATCCGTGACGATATCGACCATTGTCACGTTCGCAGTCTTTATTAATCACGATAAACTCAAATCTACCTTTACGCCAACACGATGTACAAAAGTCTTTAAATGCTGTATACGACATATCGCCAGAGCAATGCTCCATGTAAACATGTTTTAAATTGGTTTCATCTTGTTCAAATAATACGATAAAATTAGCGTTATTACGTAAAAGTTGTTTAGGTACTTTTGAATAGCTTTGAGCTAGGTAACAGACGTTTATTAGATTATGCCTGGCCCTGGAAAAGTAAGTTCTTGCGATCTTTTGGTTTTCCGCGATAATATCATCGAATACAAACACAGAGTTTGACAAAGCTTCTTCGGGAGCAATAACTTTTTCGTTTTCGTAAAACGTAAATAATTGTACTACAGAAATATCTGATAAAATATCACTCAACATTTTATATTTCGGTTGATCTAATGTTTTAGAATATATGTAAACGCTATGAAATCGTATTTCATTTATATTTGTTAGTAAAGCAAAAATTAAATTTGTTTTACCGCAGCCCGATAGACCGACAATAAGTACCCGTATCGTATTGGGAATCAGCGTTCCATGCCTATAGTTCAGAATAAATGTAGGTGAGTCAACGTTTTTAACTGTGAGTTTTATTTTTTGTTCAATGAATTTCATTTTGATATAAATATCGGTGTTACGATAAGAATGTCATCAGTACACAATGTCACTCGTTCGAAGAAACAACAAGAATAAAGGTGGAGGACTCATCAACACACTTATAAATAAATTGCCGATCAAACTTCACATACCTGGTAAAACTAGAGAGAATGTTATAAAAAAAAAATATATTATTTCATTCATTCTTTATAGGCTATCAATATTGTGGACCTGGTACAATTTTAAAAAAACGTTTAGCATGGGGAGATTAAGGTTAGGTTATAGAGTAGTATATAAAAAAAAAGATAAATATACTATTTCAAATTTAAATAAACTAATTGAACCGGTATTTTTATCATTTGAAAATAAAAAAAATTCAAATTAAATCCCCTTGTTATTATAATTTAGATGAAAAATTGAAAGAATATTTAGGTTTTCCAAACACAACATTTGATTTTTCATTAGTTGGTAATAAAACACTGTATATACCTACTCCCGATGAAAAATATATAAATATTGATAAAATCGTTTGGATTATTATACATTAACGGATGTTCTTGATGATTTTATAGTAAAAAATATTATTGGTAAAACATGAACGTAGATGTTCAACGTAACAACGTCAAACGTCCAACGTTCGTTGTTAACATAAGACATTGAACATCTTCTTTGTTACGTTGAACATCTACGTTGTTACGTTGTTTTGAAAAAAAAAATTTTTTATTAAAAAAAAAATATATATTTACTTATATAAATAAGAAATGGAAATGGAAAACTTTAAAGCAACTTTAAATAAAATCAACAATGAACATAATTTTATAAAATGTAGTGATTTGGAACAAGGAAAACCGTACGTAGTAAAATGTTTTAAAAAAATTGATACAATGTTTGGTAAAAGATTATCTGTTGTATTAAACGATGATGATTTATTAACTTTACCTGATAGATATACAAACGAATTTACAGAAGAACAAATAACAATGTTTAATGACAAAAATTCAAAAATTTAATTTAATCTTATTTATAATGAAAAAAAATTAAAAAATGGTTAAAAAATGCATGTTATTAAATTTGAATAAAAAATAAATTTACTTTTATAAATGGTATTTATAAAAGTTAAAAACGGCTGCATTAGGTTATCACATCCAAAATTCAATGCTAATAATAATTTTAAAATAGGTCTCGAATCAATGTTTTTAAAAGAGTTAAATTTGATAAATATTGAAACAGACTGTAAAATAAAAATTGATGGTAGAGTAGTACATATAAAAAAAGGTAAATATACTATTTCAAATTTAAATAAACTAATTGAACCGGTATTTTTATCATTTGAAAATAAAAAAATTCAAATTAAATCCCCATGTTATTATAATTTAGATGAAAAATTGAAAGAATATTTAGGTTTTCCAAACACAACATTTGATTTTTCATTAGTTGGTAATAAAACACTGTATATACCTACTCCCGATGAAAAATATATAAATATTGATAAAGAATATACATTTACAGTAGATAAAGATAATTCAATTTATAAAATACCTATTGGTATTTATTCAATAAAAGAATTAGAAACAATATTGAATTGTGATAAAAATTATGATAACACAAAACTTATATTTAAAAAAAATGTATTAAATATTAGTACTAATTATAAATATAATTTTGATGATGATTTATTAAAATGTTTAGGAATGTTTTATATTGTTTGTGCACCTAATTTGTCTTCATATATGTTTAATAATGTAGAACGTATTTATATAGGTGTTAATGAACCAAAATTGTATACACAAGGTTTTTTAAAAAATATAAGTGGTGCTATATTTACTCAAAGTAATGAAATTGGACCTGAAGAAATAATTAATAAAACAGAAATAAATGGAAACTATTCAATTGAACAATTAACAAGTTTATTACCTTCGACTATCAAATTACAAAATGATAATAATTTTATTTCATTAAGTTCAAAAAATTTTTTTTATTAGACGAAAATTAAAAATTAAGTTTAGGGATAGCTAATGATTATTTATATACACATGTAGGAGAAAAAGATATATTAAATAATAATATAAATAAACAATTATTACAAGTACATTGCAACATAATTTAAAAATGAACTGCACACAAATATAATTGATCGTTGTAAAACTAATGATTTAATAAATAAACTAAAAGCATTTATAAATGTATAGTAAATTAAACAGTTATCTTTGTGAATCATTTGCAAAATGAATACCAATTATAATAAATATTTTTTATTATTAAATATAAGATTCTTACTTTTTAATACAATTTAAATAAAAAAAAGCGGGTAAGTGGGTATCGCTCTGCTGTATATTAGGGGATGGGGTGGACCTCGGACTATGGTAGGTTAAATTTGAATACAATTATAAGTATCATTGTATACGAAAAACGATTCTGAACGAAGATGATTTGTCAGTTTAGGATATATTATATTTAAATATTGTCATATAATATTCAATTTTGAAACAAATAGTATAGTTACTATATGTTACTATAGTTAATTTATATTATCTGTTTATTAATAAAAAAAGTATTTGGCAACATACGCATAATGAGAGTATGAAATTTAATTTAAATTTTGAAATATTTCGTATAAATTCAAACTTTAAGCACTTATAAAAAAAAATTGTGACTAACGATTTCGGATTTTTTTTTATCATTTTAAGAACAACTTATAAGAAACCTTGTATTAAATTTTCAAGATTTTCTGGCCTGCAAAAAATTTTTATCGTTATTTAAAAAAAAAAATACTTAAAAAAATTGAAAATTTCAATTGTCTATAAATAGTTCAAAAAAATTCGAAATTCTTTGAAAATTTAACTGGGTATGGAGAACGCTAATATAAATATTTGGCGAAACTTTCAAGTATTTACATCGATTAATTTTTGAGTAATAGCAAAATCAAAAAATCGATTTTGTCGAAAAGTGGTTTTGCGTAAAAATTCCCGTTTTTCTGTCACTTTTTTTGTTGTTTTTCTCGATTTTTTTGAAAACTGTTGGAAAATGTTTACTTTTCACATCTATAATGCACCAAGGATATCCACTTTGCCATCGGAAACCACCCCCAAAGTTTAAAATTGAAGCATTATTTCGACTAGTTATGCTGTACATAGACACAAAAAAAACACATCATTGTAAAATCAACACATTCATCACTACGTTCAGAATCTAAAATACCAAAGTACTATGATAATACCCTGTAAATGTATACAATAAGTATTATTGTCATTCTATATATTAGATAACGAAAAATAGAACGATATAATATTATTTAAAAACATAAAAATGTCTAACTTTCGATGTCCATGTCCAATGTTAACATAAGACGTTGAAACATCTACGTTGTTACGTTTTGTTAAAAAAAATTAAAAAATTAAAAAATATATATATATTTAAATAAATATATAAATAAGAAATGGAAATGGAAAACTTTAAAGCAGCTTTAAATAAAATTAACAATGAACGTAATTTTATAAAATGTATTGATTTGGAATTGGAACTGGGAAAACCGTACGTAGTAAAATGTTTTAAATAAATTGATACAATGTTCGGTAAAAGATTATCTGTTGTATTAAACGATGAAGATTTATTAACTTTACCTGATAGATATACAAACGATTTTACAGAAAAACAATTAACAATATATAATGACACAAATTCAAAAATTAAATTTAATCTTATTTAGGTATAATGAAAAAAAATTAAAAAATGGGAAAAAAATGCATGTTATTAAATTTGAATAAAATAAAATAAATTTACTTTTATAAATGGTACCTATTTATAAAAGTTAAAAACGGCTCTATTCGATTATCCCAACCAAAATTCAATGCTAATAATAATTTTAAAATAGGTCTCGAATCAATGTTATAGATTCTGAACGGAGTGATGAATTTATTGATTTTACAATGATGTGTGTTTTTGTTTTTTGTGTCTGTCGACAACATTTGGGGCAGTAAAAATGCTTCGATTTTTTACTTCTGCCCCTCTTTGAAAAGGAAATCGAATCTAGTTGGTACTTTGGGGGGTCAAAAGTTAAAAATTTTCAATATTTTTTACAGAAGGGATATGGGTAGGAGATCAAGGGACACTGACTATATAAAGGGGCCCAGAAGAGGACTCCCTCAGACGTGATATTCCAGAGTTAGCGCAAGCACCTTCACGTCAATCTATGTCAGAAATCGTTCATCTGGACTTGAATATTTTTCAATTAAATTAATTATTTGGACTTGGAATAATATTCAGTTTAATAAAAAACACTAAGAAATATTTTGTCTAATTATTTCGACACGACTTGTAATCTTTAACAAGTTGCTGGCCCACTACAAATGTGGCGCATTCGGTAACGGAATTTTATTCTTTCAAGCAGAATTCTTTGGCTGTATTTATTTTTTTTTTTTTAAATAAAAAAATAATATTTTTTCGACTTCAAAATTTTTTCAAAATATTTGAAAAAAAAATATTCAAAGAAGAATTTAAAGAGGCAATTCATCAACGAATCACTGTTAAAGAGGACATCTGATCACTGTCAACTTCAACGACTCCGAGAAAGAACCGTACGCGTAGCGAGGCATCAGCATCAACGTTCAAAAAAAAATTCAACAACTAGCAATGGAGCCATCGACAACAACTCAAGCCGTCGTAGTGTGAGTTATAAAATTTTTAATGTAAAATAATTATTAAGTGCTAATTCTGATCCGTCTCCTTTGGAATTATTATTCCATCGTAAAATTTTAGATTCTGAACGAAGTGATGAATGTATTGATTTTACAATGATGTGTGTTTTTTTTTATTTTTTTTTTTGTGTCTAACGACAACATTTGGAGCAGTAAATATGTTTCGATTTTTGACTTCAGCCCCTCTTTGAAAAAGAAATTGAATCTAGTTGGTACTTTGGGGGGTCAAAAGTTAAACATTTTCAATATTTTTTAAATGAGTCGGGAAAAACCCTAAAAAAATGAGGGAAAAACGGGATTTTTTACACAAAACCAGTTTTCGACAAAATCGAATTTTTTATTTTGCTATAACTCAAAAACTAATTGATGTTAATACTTGAAATTTTCACCAAATGTTTATATTAGTGTTCAACGATAAAAATTGTTTGGCCGGCCAATCTTGAAAATTTAATACAAGGTTTCTTATGTGTTGTTCTTAAAGTGATAAAAAAAAATCCGAAATCGTTAGTCACAATTTTTTTTTATAAGTATTTAAAGTTCGAATTTATACGGAATATGTCAAAATTGCGAAAATTTGCAAGTAATTTTGTGGTTGAAAAATCGTAAAAAATTTTTCTTTTATAACTAAGATTTGAAAATTTGGTACAAGGTTCTCCATACATTTTTCTTCAACTATCTGTAAAAAAAATTCGATTATTCGATTTAAAAATTTTACTAGTGTTTAAAGTTTTAATTTTAATTTGAAATCAAAAATACACTTGTAAAATAATGTTTTACTACTAAATAATTTTCGATTTTCGTTATTTTAAAAAAATTACTAAACGTAAGATCTTGAAACTTTTACTTAAATGTTTGAATTTGTTTCAAAATAGAATGTATGACAATATTTAAATATAATATATCCTAGACTGACAAATCATCTCCGTTCAGAATCGTTTTTCGTATACAATGATACCTATCATTGCATTCAAATTTAACCTTCCCTAGTCCGAGTCAACCCCACCCCCTAATGTACAGCAGAGCGATACTCACTTACCCGCTTTTTTTCAAAATAACTAAAAAAAGTGTTAATACAATACTTTTTGAGGTGGTCTTTTTAGACTAAAACTATCTGATGGTGAACTCTGTTCATCACAAAGTAAGTCAGTAAGTTTTCCAAAACCTTCCAATTCAATACCTTCTAGCTACATAATTATAATCATAGTAATAACACAATTTATATATTATACAAATGTTTAAAAATATAATATTTTATACTCACACAAGCAGATGTTGAGGTATCGTAAATAGACACTTTCACCTCAGGAACAGTAATTTTAGCCTAAAAATTGAAAAGTTAATGATTAAATAATCATAATAATTTAAATTATGATTATTAGGTAAGTGTATGAGTGTAATTTTGCTGAGCATAATTTTCATAAATAGCATTATTAAGTTCACTTACATATTTTAAACGTTTTACCACAATAGAAGGTATGGCATCTTCTTTTAAAAGTTTACTTCTGACATAATTCTTGAAGCAGTCCGAATTGAAATGTTCAGAGCATATTGAAGTAGATGGCTTAATTTTGGAGGTATCAGCACCACATTCATCAAAAAATTGTATCCACTGATTTTTACGTGGTTCATCTGCTGGTAGTCTACATTACAAACATTACATACATTACAAAGATTAAATTATTACAATTTTCAACGTGTACCAAAAAAAAATGTTTATAAATGTTACTTACCGATGAAAGCTAACATCTGTTTTTTTCGCAGACCAAGAACGTTTACACAAAAAACAACTTGGCATTGTTTTAGACCATAGAGCACAGAGTAAAGAATAGAGATGAAGAATTTTACTGTTTGTTTAAACTTTTAAACGAAAATTCTAATTTCTAAACTTAGGACTCAGTAGTTTAGTGGGCGCCAATATACAACTATACCGTCGATAACATTAAAAAAATAAAAACAATTTAAAATATGATAACTGTGTCTTATCAGTGATTAGGTTCAGTAAGGGATACAATAGTTTGATGCTTTTCAATTGGTCACTCTAAGCGTTCTCCATCTAAATGCTTCACTTACGTATACGCATGGCCACCCCGTGGTTGTATTCGATAATACTTTTTACCGTTTAAACTCAATAACAGCATCAGTTGATTGTTGTTTTAAAATCATAATTATACTTAACGCAGAATATCCTATAGAAAGTGAGGCTATTTGGAATTATATACAAAAAGGTTTTTATAAATTACATACACCTTTAGATAAAAATTTTACTACCGCCAATGCTTTTTTCTCTGATATGGGAATAACAATTTAGTATATATCATCATTGTATGTTTTGGAAGAAAATTGAAAATATTTCATTTTTGTTAATATTATTATAATCTTAATTACATAAATCTTTACTTTTTTTTTCTTAATATATAAGTATCTTTGAACTTAAAACATGTTTACTTGTTTTTTTTATGTAAAAACACATATCTTAGTGTTAAGATTCTTTTTTCGCTCTTCGATTTACAACATTCTAATCATAATTTTAATTGTTATCAATGTGCTGAAGAGGATTATTTTACTTAAAAAATTCTTATTCTAAGCATTTATTAAGACATTCTGCAGATATAATTCAACCTTCTACTGCACAGTTATTCTTTGAAAACACTCCCTCTGTAGTGTCTACAACTCCCACCAATATGAGTAGTGATAGTGAATTGTGTGTAGAAGTAGAACCATTTAAAATGTTAAAGCAAACATTGTCTACGTTTCTTTCATGTTTATATGCAAACCCCTTAATTCCCAGAAACACTATTCAAATCATTATTGATGGCATGGAAACTGTTCTTACTGAGGGTGTTGCTAGTTACATAAAAAATAGTGCTGAGAATATGTTGTCAAGAGATCAAATTTCAGTTGAATGTTTTGGTTCCTTTATTAATATAGCAAACTATATAAAAAATGAGGATTTAACAGATTTTAAAACTGAACATAAACGATTTTCTTATTTTACTTAGCAAGGAACCTATATAGAACCAAAAGAAATAGTAATAGGGCAGAGATTAAACAAAGTCATTAGAGGTGGTGTGTCCATTTTAGAACCCTCTAACTGTACACAACATTTCATACCACTACGAAATGTTTTAAAAAAAATTTTTTCAGTTGAAAATGTTGTCATAGAAACATTAGAATATATAAAAACTTTAAAATCAGAACACGGGGTCTTAAGAAATTTTATTCAAGGTACTTATTGGAAAAGTAGAGTTGCAAATCACAATGAACGGATTGTGTTACCACTTTTTATGTTTTTTGACGATTTTGAAATTGGCAATGCACTTGGGAGCAATTCCGGTATCCATAAATTAGGAGGTGTTTATATATCAGTGTCTTCCACCATATCGTTCAACAGTTTTATCAAATATTTTTGTTGCTCTGCTTTTTCATTCATCAGACAGGGTCGAATTTGGCAATGCAATTATTTTTAAACCATTGATAGATGAATTAAATTTTTTGCAAGAATATGGAATTGAAATTGATACTCCAGAGTTTAAAGGAAAATTATATTTCGAGTTGGGGCTTATTTTGGGTGATAATTTAGGACTCCATTCTATCACCGGATTTACTGAAAGTTTTTCATCCAATTATTCGTGTAGGATTTGTACAATCAGGAAGGAAGATATGAGGGTTTAATGTTATGAAGATAATGCTTTATTGAGATTTACTGAACAGTATAATGTTCATTTGTTACAGAATGATGTATCTACCACAGGTATAAAAGATAAATGTGTTTGGTTCGATGTAAATAATTTCAGTTTATTTGAACAAGTAGGAGTTTATGTCATGCACGATATGCTTGAAGGTTGTTCTAAATACATCATGAAGTTTATTTTACTTTATTATACTAAGGAGTTAAAACTTTTTACTATACAAGTATTGAATGATAGAATTTATGGTTTTGATTTTGGGCCCGAAAATAATAAACCTTGCTCACTTACTTAAGACAACATTAATCAAGGAAATATTAGACAATCCGCTTCGGAGATGTTGACATTAATCAGATATTTTGGTTTACTGGTTGGTGACTTTATACCACAAGAAGAACTAGTTTGGGAACTTTATATAGTTATGCGTAGGGTTATAAATATTTTAATATCAACATCACTGACAATAGATAGTTGTTCAATGTTACAAACCATGGTAGCAGAAATGAATAACTCTATTTAAGGTACAGTAATAATCATCTCAAACCAAAATTTCATTTTTTAACACATTATCACTCCATGATCAGAAAATTTGGTCCTGTCATACACTTTTGGTCCATGAGATATGAAGCAAAAATTTCTGCTAGATCATCATTCAATAGAAGAAATATTTGTTTGACTTTGGCAATAAGGCACCTACTTCAATTAAATTAAATGTTTACTAAAGGTAAATTAAATAAATCAGTTATTGTAGGACCTCAAAAGAAATAGATTCCATTAAAGCCTGTCTAATTCAAAATGAATTAAATCTTAATAACATTGAAACATTAATAAGAATTAAATGGGCTGAAGTAAAGGGAACGCGTTAAAAACTATTTTGACGTTAGATATTATGAACGATAACCCAAATTTTGGTATTGTAAAAGATATTTTTCTTTATGGACCGAATAGGGTAGTTTTTGAGTGCAGTAAATTTACAACAATTGGTTTTGATGAACATGTTTTTTTGTTATGAAGTACCATCACCAGAAATAAATTGTATTATGTTTGAAAGAACATTTGGGGTAAAGCACCCTTCCCCTGATTTCCTGCAATGACCATAATATATTATAATATGATATTTGGCATCACTTGTTATTAGGGTTCTAAAATTTCATAAAATGTATTTTTTAGATTCTGAACGGAGTGCTATTAAATATTTCATTTTGATGAAAAATAATAAAAATGATTAGATTAATTAAAAAATATTTTAAATATAAAGTAAAAAACTTATAAAGTCATAATAGTTATAAGTATATAACACTCGTGTTTTATCTATACTTATTAAAATATTATGCCATCTACCTATATATTTAATTAAAATATGAATAAACACATAAATGTAAAATATAATAACGTATTGAAACTAATTTTTATTTATTCTTCAATAAGATAATAGGGTACTCTGAACATGGTAGTGTGGGGCCCTTGAGCTCACAATTTTTTGTGGTGTAATTATTCATGTTAAAATTATATTAAAATATAATTAAAAAATTATAGTTAATTAATCTTTCATAAATAAATTTATTTATTATATATACAAAATAATATATTTATATTAGGTATTTAAAAAATCTTAATTCATTATTAATTTAAACGTTTTCTTACTATGATTCTTGTTGGCGCCGCGTCAATAATATATTATCGCTGTTGGCTAATCGTCGCGCGACGGCACCGTTCCTAATCTCTTCTCCCTTTTCCCCGCACACCACTCAGTCCTGTTTGTTAAATTGTTTAATTATTATTATATTGTCACTGTATATATTTATTCTCTTTGTTGTGTATTCTATAATCAATTATTAGTCGGTCTTTGCCGCATATGTTACTTATCATTTCCTTTCGCTTTTTCATATTATATGTTGTTAATTATTATTCTTTTGTTATTGTTTTGCGGCCAACGCCCTAATTATTATTATTACTGTTGTCGTTCGTCCGAACATCTTTGTTCCCGCTATTGCTGATAATTTAAGATTTAAAAAAAATACAATATTTACCTACAATATGATGTTTTTATAATAATTATACCTCGTGAAGAAAAGTTGATTTTTTTGCCACCAACGTACTTGGCAATCACGTTATTAAAACCTTCAACCACATTGTTATTGACATTATAGATCAGGCTCGATACATAATGTGCAACTATATTTCTGGCCCCTAAGATATCAGCCCATAATCCAGAAGTTTACATTTGAGGAACTAGATTAACCTCATTTTCTTTCGGGCCTTAACAAAAATAACTAAAAAATAAATAAAATATAATTTATACATAATATATGTATTGTAAGTATTTGTAACCCACTAACTTAATTTTAAAAATAATTATTGTTCATTTGATTTGTAACGATTAAAAAAAATTAATTACCTAGCACAATCATCATGGTAGCCAAATACATGGTATGGGCTATTCAAAATATCATGTTTTAAAAGGGCGACTTTTTCATTGTGACTAAGATTCATTTCTATTCTAAAAGCTTTTGCCTTCGTCACTGCACATCTTTAAAAAAAAACGGGTAGGTAAGTGAGTATCGTTCTGCTGTACATTAGGGGGTGGGGTGGACCTCGGACTAAAGTAGGTTAAATTTGAATGCAATGATAGTAATGATTAGTAAAACGTTATTTTACACGTGTACTTTTGATTTCAAATTAAAATTAAAACTTTAAACACTCGTAAAATTTTTTAAATTGAATAATCCTCAAATTTTTTCATAATTATTTTAAGCTTAACTTATGGAAAGCATAGATTAAATTTTCAATTCTTAGCTTTTGATAGTAAAATATTCACGATTTCGACGAATTTTTTATCGTTATTTTAAAAAAAAATACTAAAAAAAATTAAAAATTTCAATTGTCTATAAATAGCTCATAAAAAGTCAAAATTCTTTGAAAATTTAACTGTGTATGGAGAACGCTAATATAAACATTTGGTGAAAATTTCAAGTGTTCACATCGATTAGTTTTTGAGTTATAGCAAAATAAAAAATTCGATTTTTTTGAAAACTAGTTTGAAATTGAAGTATTATTTCGACTAGTTATGCTGTACACATACACAAAAACAAAAAAAAAAAACACACATCATTTTAAAATCAATACATTCATCACTCCGTTCAGAATCTAAAAATAATTTATTATACATAGGTTTGTTAATTATTCATAAAAACTCATTACCGTAATTTAAGTCGTCTATCTTTTAAAATTTTCCTCAAAACTCCTGGTACTACTATCCCGGAGGTACTCTTTCGACGAGTGGATATATCCACAATACGGTTACAATAATTTCTTAGAATATGATTTACACATTCTATTTTTTTAATAAATATATCGGGTCCATAAGGTTTTGCCAATGATAATTTTTTCATGACACTTGAGTCCCTGTCACCAATAAGTTTATTAAAAATTACATTGTGCATTGACATGCTTTGGCGGAAACCTTCAACAATAATGTCTGCTTCCATTGAAGTAGAAGTTCCTTCCCAGTTCTTAAAACATTTATGAACAGAAACTTCTTTTTCGTTGGATTCAGCTTTTTGACAAACAGCACAAAATTTATTTCGAATTTCCATAAAAAGTATTTTTTTGTTCGGTATCCAATAATTGTCGCCTATATACAGGGCCGTCTTAAGCTTTGCAGGAGCTTAAGGGGCCCTTTTAGTAGGCCTACACAAATTAAATAAAAACATCAAAAGTTTATTTAATATAATTACTTTATTAATTAAAAACTATGTAAATTTTACAGAGTTATAAATGGTATTTTACTGTTATAACTTTCAACAATGAAACTTATAGTTTATGTGTGTCGTTAAGTAAGCAACGGTTTTTTTCGAGATTTCTGTTGTGCAAAATCTTCAATTATATCTTCGAAGTCTAGTATTTGAAGGAGATCACTTTCTATACACATAATTGACAAATTGGTGAGCCGTTCTTGTAACATAGTTGTTCGTAATTCGTTTTTTATTCTTTTCAGTTGTGAAAATGAGCGCTCCCCGCTGCAATTGGTGATCATGAGGCAAAGGAAAATCTTTGTGGCAACTTCCACGTTTGGGAATGTTTCTGCTAATTTGTCTGCTTTTATTAAAGAATGTATAGCTAAGATACTTAAGTCCATGGATTCATTTTTAAAGGTTTTCAAGTATTCCCTTAAATGAAAACATTCTGAATTTAACTCATTAGTGTTTATGTCTTCACAATAGAAATCTGCCAATTCTTTGCATTTTTGTTTCAAATGATCAGGTTCAATTATTTGTAACTGAGTAAAAAAACTAAAACGTTCATTAATTTCTTTATACAATTCCGATCGTTGCATTAGATGTGTATTTAGCGTGTCGATTATATAGGCTATATAAAATAATTTATAATGTTATTATTTTTAAAAACGACTTATTGAATATTTTATAAATTTTTAACCATAAAATACTGCGAAAGCTTACGTAATTTCGACAAATTTAACGCTATTTAACCCCTTTATAAAAAAAAAAATTAATTAATTAACTTTTTATATTAGGTAAATGAAATATTTATGAAGAACTTTGTGAGGATCTGCGGATTTTTAAGGCCGCAGAAACCACCCATGTGGTTAGGGAAACACTATACACATGACCTACCAACCGCACCGCGTGTGAGTCCGAGGACCTGGTCAGTGGAACTGGTAGGTTTTTTTTTACACGCAATGATGACTGAACATCAAAGATTTAAGAAATTATGGGGGAAATAGAAATTTTGGAGTTTTTAATGGTAATAATAATAATTTAGAGTTATGAAAAAGTCAGGTTTTTGTATTTTACAACGGCACAACGTGCATAATAAATAATAATAATAATTTAAATATGATTTGATATTTTGAAAATATAATAAATGGGCACATGACTGATACCGTAATACGAGTTATATAATAGACTAAGATAATAAAATTTTTACATTTTTTATGGTAATATAATATAATAATTATTGAAAAATACAATAATACAAACGCATGACGGCAATGAAAATGGAATTATGGGAATTGGGGAATAAATATGTGTCGCAAGTCTGCTTTATTGATATATATATATATTGTTTTACGTATATAAATACTACAATTTCTCGGCCCACAGGGGACGATCGACCGTGAATATTAATATAATACCACGACGACACCCATAGGGTTACCGGCGACATAATATGTTGTGGGAGGTATGTTTAAGAAAATATACAATGAATTAAATAATATTAATAATATAATTGTAATGATATGCTCATTTTTACATATCATAATTGTATATTTATTATTTCATTTTATTCAATAAAATAAATAGCGGCAAAGTTGTCACACGCATGTAATAAAAACCAATAATCACTATTGATCACTGATGAAAGAAACGATTCACATTGTTTAATCACGTGGGAACTCACACGTTATTGTGGCGATATGGCGCAAAGCGTGTGATCCATTTCGTGTGCCGCCAAAAACAATGGATGGTCCATTGAGGCTCTCCGTCGTCGGGGAGAGAACTGATTTCTCTAAAGACGCGGAGGCCTTTGATGGAGCCGCCTGCGACACTGGCCGGCTTGACCACGTCGTTTTCTCTCAACAGTGTAGACATACCGCCTTTTCTAACAACGTCTCTCTCCTGAGTGCATGAGCACCAGTTAAAAATAAGCAAGTCCAGAAGCATCTAAAATACCCAAGACTACACACCAGATCCTGCGAGTGACAACTGAGCCGTTCCTTTTTTATTAAATTGAAATCTATCAGTGTTACTTTATTTAAATCTGAGTGTTTAAAATAATACCTTTTTCCATCATACTTATTACGTCAATTGCACATCCAGACAGCTGCGAATAAGGTAAGGTGCATGTGCATCGATATTTGTATAATCATACGATTTTACATAGGTATTATATTTTGCTTATTAAATTTAATAATTTAACAATTAGTACATATTTTATTAACGGTATACTTGATCATTTCGAATATATACATATACTCGAATCACGACCTCGAGAGCCCTCCGACGATCAGGAGGAAGGTAATCGCGCAAATTTACATATTAACTTATTCTACTTTACTTATTTTTTCTTTATATTTCCTTTTTATTTTTGCGTTATTACATAATATCATAGTTATATTGATTATTATAAATAATCTTATGTAAGGGCTTGCGACAAATACAAGAGAAAGGAATAGAAAAAAAAGAGAAATAAGAAAGAAATTTGACACGCGTCATGCGACGCCTATACATCGTGCCGTAAAAGGGGGGCCGGGGGAAAAAATAATACGTTACGATTTGACAATATAGCTGGAGCTTGAGTTGATGCATCGATTGGCTTCGCCCGCCACGGGCCCGCAAGGTGGATTTAGCCCATCATGGCTGGTTGACAGTCCGTATATATATATATATATATATATATATATATATATATAAAAGATGAGTGACAAATAAACGTGGTTTTGATTGAGGCCAGATATGTTGAATTGGTGGAGTTGACGGTGATCAAAAGTGAAGCGAGTCGGGCGCCCGAAAAAAAGAGAGTGAAGACAGATCGTCGATGATTTCGAGCCGTTGCCGATGTCCGTTGATTTTGAATGGAGAGGGTAGGTCAGTGTTGTCTTTTGCGAAATTTAATTACATTGTTGTGGCAATGGCAGAATGCACTGTGTGTGGTACTGTCTTTGACGACGATAGCGAGAACGGCGGCAGCCGCCAACAGCCACAAGCCGAGCAGACGGACACTGCGGTATGAGGGGGTCGGGGGAGAATTGTTATATAATAGAAATAATAATATTGTCGTGCGTAATAATACTCATGTTGTGCGTATTTACCGGGAATAAATAATTATTGGAGGTTTGAAATTCTGTGACGTTACAACTTTAAATTACTATGTTTAAGCTTTTTTTAGCTAGCGAAAAATTTTTAATTTCAAAAAACAAAAATTTGAAATGTATATAAATTGTTAAAAAATATCTAAAATATTTTGAAAATGTTATCATGTAATAAGAATGCAATTTTAAAGATTTTGTGAAAATTTCAAGTACCTTTCTACGACTATTTGTTTTTAAGTTACACTAAAAATATTAATTCAATTCAGGTAATAAAAATTTAAAAAAATTATTTACGATAATATAAATATAATATAATAATAATACTTACTACACCAGAAAGGGCATTGTAGTTACTTTTGTAAGACCTTTTAGAGAAGAAATTTTTTTATTACTATTTGCATTCAATATTATTTAGTTTAGTTTATTTGATATTAGCTAATTTTATAAAATTATTATTTTATCAAAATAAATTTAATGTGGATAACATGGGATTTGTAATCGTAGCAATTTAGAACTTTAGATAATCTATTCTTATCGATAAAGCGCATTCTTATAGTTTTAACGTTTGTGTTATTTATATTATATTTTATATAATATGGTTATGGCCACTCAATTGGCGATAACGATTATTGGAAAATATACGTAAGAAATATCAATGAGTTATTTTTCATTTTGGATGTCTACAAAAATAGAATACCCATAACCCATCTCGCAAGCATTACAATGTTTAACCCCATTTGTCACTACTTATTTGTGTGAGAGTGGATTTTCGGAATTGCTGTATTTGAAAAATAAGTACAGAAGTAGGCTCGATATTCAAAGTGACTTAAGAGTGAAAATTAGTTCCATTCAGCCTGATATTGATGACCTTGTAAAAAATAAACAACAACAAATATCACATTAATTTTATTTATTTAATTTTATTATTATTTATATTTATTATTTTATTTTATTAATTTGAAAATTGTAATTTAAAATTTAAATATTTAGTTTTAACTAAAAATTATGATTTTTTTACTTTCATAAATATCAAATAATAAAAATGTAAAGAATTGAATGAATAATAAAAATATACGCTAAAAAAATTTGACTCCTAATTTAGTTTTAGAATTGAGGTGGTACGCGTATTGATTATAAAACTATAAAAGTGTCTGGTGGTACTCGATGATAAAAAGGTTGGGAACCCCTGTTTTAGACCATGTACCGTCTGCTACAACCGTAATTAGTGGTATTCCATTTTCATTTACGCTATTTTCTTCCACTGCAAGTCTAGCCTCTTCTTTACCAGCCATTTCCATTGCTTCTATAGCTGTGTTCTCGGTGTTTTATATTAAATCATAATGAATTTTTTGATATAACGGATTACTCATATTAGGCATATTTAAAAAAGCTGAAAATATGTCTAGTTGTGTATACCCTTGTCCAGTATTTACGATTGCAGCCACCATTGCCGAATTTACAGGCATACATGCGCGATTTTCATTTGTAATTATTTCTTGTTTGTTACAAAAATTACACATAAAAAAGAATTCAGAAAAAAATCCATTTCTAATTTCTTTTACCAAAATTAAGTTTTTGAAAGTACAATCGAATGGGTGGTGGTCAATATTTTTAATAGCATGAAATAAAAACATTATATCAACTAAACGTTGACCACTACATTTTACCCTTTAAAAATTATAAAATATTTTTTAATTTTAATTCTCAATTTTATAAAATTACGCCAACACTTACTCGACAGGTATTATATTATTTAATGATTTTTCGCCGGTATTAGAATTTATATTTTCTCTTTCAGCCTCAATCTGCGTTCGATTATCATGTCTGTTATACAAATATAATGTAAATTATTCGTCATTTTTTACAACTTATTGTAGTTTATAATACATACTTTTGTAAGTAATTACTAATTGCTACAAATAATTTCATCACCAACAGCAACCGGTGCACCTAAATCTGAAACCTGATAAAATAGCTTATAATGATTTGTTCATGAAAGTTAATTGAATTAAAATACCTATACCAAATTATTAAGGTACTTTAGGACTTACCTGGAGATCAATTATTGGGTTTTCTTTTGTTTTAATACAATTTTTTAATTTTTCTTTTTAGATTTAATTGTTTTACTTAAATACCGACGTTTTTTCGTCCCGTATCTATAATCTTTGTTATTCATTTTTTTATGAGAACTTGGAATAATGAAAATATAACCCCCATATCTAAAGCACTGATACTAATACACTAATACTGCACTGAAACTAAACTTTAGATGTAGTGCCGTTAAGTACTAACTACTAAGTGTCGACTAAATCCATAGATAACTTCGGGCATAATTGTACAGTAGGTATATTGTGTAAATTCATTACAGTAAACATATCAAATTATAAATATATTGCAATTCATTTGAATTTATTATAAGTCTATTTAGGAATTATATATAGCCATATAGGTACGCTGGCGGCTCGAACGGTATCAAACGTTTCCCAGAAACAATTTATGGCTCGCACGCGCATGCACAAGTCTTTATATTTGATGAAATAAAATATTTTATTCCCACGAGGAAACTAATTTCAATCAATGTAGACCTAAAAGCCTGACAAAAATACGTCAACTCAAAATGATCGTATTTTAATTCTGTAAAATTATTTATACTTGTCATTGTGTTTTTTAGGTTATTGTGGAAGTCAATTTTAGAATAACTGTTTAACATTCTTAAAAAAGACACTTAAGTAAATCTAAAAATTTAAAAACTCAAATAAGATTTAAGAATAATTTTTAAAAAAATATCAAAAATCGATTTCCACAATAACCTAGAAAAAAGGTCGATCAACTCAAATCTTTTTACAGAATTGAAATTTGATCATTTTAAGTATGCGTAATCTTGTCAGGCTTTTAGGTCTAAAACGTGAAATAAATACGCTGCTTCCAATCGCCTTAAACGAAATCTGTTCGTAATCTTATAATAAATGTTTAGTAATAATATCTTATCGTGTGGAAATACCTACATTAAGTAATAACAATATTAACGATAAGAGTTTTATTTTATATTTCCAGTCTACAAAGTTATATTGTAATGTGACTAATGTGAGTATGTGATAGTTACGCGACGTGTATTGTGAATAGATTGTTTTTCATATATTTTTAGCATTGATTATAAATTTTGTGTATTATATATTTAAATACCTATTTTACAAATTACTCAATTCGAAAAATATATACTTTAAATTGTTTTTATACATTATATTTTACGAGTATATTAACAATATGAATAGAAATAAAGTTTTATCAGGTTCTCAAAAAAGGAAATTAAAAGAAGAAAAAAATAAAAAAAATTCAAAACTTCCAAAAATTACATCTATGTTTCAAAAACAGGAAGAACAGGTAAACAAGAATAATTAAAATGCTTTTTTATTCCATAATTGTTATTAAACAAATACAATGTTTATAATAGGTATATAATAAATAGTAAAAACTATGTATTGTTATATTACTTATAAAATAAAACCTAATAATATAACAGTATGTTTATGTAAAAACAATCGATAAAGAATTACAAAAAGAAATTTTAAATGAAAAAGAAAGGTGGAAACAAATTTTAAAAATTATCCTTGATTGTGTTCGTTTTTGTTGTGTTAATAATTTGGCTCTTAGAGGTTCCAGTAATGATATTACTAAGTCTAATTGTGGCATTTTTTTAAACTTGATTGAACTAATAAGTAGTTACAACCCTATTATTGCGCAACATTTATCAAATTCCAATAGAAGAACTACTTATTTATCTAACAAAGTTCAAAATGAGTTCATTTGCTTACTTGGTAATTCTGTCAGAGAAAAAATAATTTCTAATATCAAAGAAGCTAAATATTATTCTATAATTTTTGATTCAACGCCCGACATTTCACATAAAGAACAAATGACTCAAATTGTTCGTTATGTAGTTGAATCCAATGATAAGCATACAATTGAGGAAAGTTTTATCGATTTTATAACTACAACTAAAAAAACAGGTGAAGGGTTAGCTGAAGAAATTTTAAAAAAACTTTCCGAAGATGGATTAGAATTTAAAAATTGTCGCGGTCAAGGTTATGACAATGGTGCCAACATGGCTGGAAAAATAAAAGGTGTCCAATCTCGATTACAGGAAATAAATAAACATGCACAATTTTGTCCTTGTACTGCGCATAGTCTAAATTTGGTTGGAGCCCATGCATCTCGAGTTTCAGTCAGAATAGTAACTTTTTTCGGAACAGTACAAAGTATATTTAATTTTTTTTCTAGTTCGACTGCTCGTTGGAACATAGTATCTCAGTTTTTAAAAATTACATTGAAATCTCATAGTGATACACGTTGGGAATCGAAGTATAATGCTGTACATTCATTACTTACTCAGTTGAAATATGTTATACAAGCATTACAACACATATCTAAAAATTCGGAATTTGGGGATGGAGTCTCCGGTGCTCAAAGTCTACTTGGTTTAATTAATGTTGAGTTTGTTTATCTTTTGGTTATGTGGGACTCAATTTTAAATCAAGTATATAGAGTTAATATTACCTTGCAAAAATCAAATATTTCTATTTCTAATGCATCAAAAATTGTGATGGGCTTAAAAAATGCTTTGGAAGAAATGCGAAATGAGGGATCAGAAAATATTAATATTTTAGCAAATAATGTATGTAATGAAGCTGAAATTTCAACAATATTTAAATCTAAAAGGCAAAAAAAAATTAAGAAAATGAATGGTGAACAAGCATCTGATTCAACATTTACTATACAACAGGAACTTAAATTGGAGTACAACCAAGTTATGGACACTTTAATTTCACAAATATCTTGGCGTTTTGAAGCATTGTCGAACATTGCTAACGATTTTGAATTTCTTTCTGGGTTCAATCTTAATACGTTGTCGATTGAAGATCTTAAAAAACACGCTGCTGATCTAGTTTTAAAATATAGTTCAGACCTGAATAGTGAATTACTGAATGAAATTGAATGTTTTAAGTATCAAGGAGAAGCGATTATACCTAATTTAAAAATGGCAACTTATTTAGACATATTAAATGGCATAAAAACATATGAACTAAGCTCAGTGTATCCAAATTTAGTTATCGCTTACAGACTATTACTTACTTTTCCTGTAACTGTTGCATCTGGGGAAAGATCATTCAGTAAACTTAAATTAATCAAAACATATCTCCGTTCAACCATGACTCAAGAAAGATTATCGAATCTTGCTATACTGTCAATAGAAAATAAAATAACACAAACTATCAATTTTGATGATGTTATTGAAAATTTCGCATCGATCAAATCTCGAAAAATAAGTTTATGAAAATTTAGTCAAGTACTTATTATATTTTAAAAACTTAATTGTTATAGTATTTTATCAAGACTATTTACTATAAATCCATTCAAAAGTTTAGTACCTAATATTAAATTAAGAATTAAGATAATATACATTTTTAATACTTGTAACCTAAATAAAAATAATTAACTCAGTGATGCGATTTTTTATTTTGATTAACATATTAACTTAAATGCTGTTTACTTCAAACATTATCACCTATTTTAATAACATGTTTATACTATTTCATACTTATAAGTTATAACTATTATATTATATATTATACAGATTTGGTGAATTTCTGAGTTCAAATAAAATGTATAATAATCATTAATACTATTGCAATTGTCAATATTATCCACAAAATATATTCAAAAAAGGCTCTCTTCTTGTTTACATATCATCTTTAGATGTGTTTATACAATTTACATGTCGACAAAAATGTTTAATGTGAAAAATAAGGTAAATCTGACGATCCTATCTCCGGCTCTTCCCTAATGCTTTTACAAGTATAAAAATATTTGGTAGAGGAGGTGGGGGCGCTAGAAATTATTCTTCGCCCCGGGCGCTGATTATGCTAGGCACGGCACTGGTAATTGCTACAAATAATTTCATCACCAACAGCAACCGGTGCACCTAAATCTGAAACCTGATAAAATAGCTTATAATGATTTGTTCATGAAAGTTAATTGAATTAAAATACCTATACCAAATTATTAAGGTACTTTAGGACTTACCTGGAGATCAATTATTGGGTTTTCTTTTGTTTTAATACAATTTTTTAATTTTTCTTTTTAGATTTAATTGTTTTACTTAAATACCGACGTTTTTTCGTCCCGTATCTATAATCTTTGTTATTCATTTTTTTATGAGAACTTGGAATAATGAAAATATAACCCCCATATCTAAAGCACTGATACTAATACACTAATACTGCACTGAAACTAAACTTTAGATGTAGTGCCGTTAAGTACTAACTACTAAGTGTCGACTAAATCCATAGATAACTTCGGGCATAATTGTACAGTAGGTATATTGTGTAAATTCATTACAGTAAACATATCAAATTATAAATATATTGCAATTCATTTGAATTTATTATAAGTCTATTTAGGAATTATATATAGCCATATAGGTACGCTGGCGGCTCGAACGGTATCAAACGTTTCCCAGAAACAATTTATGGCTCGCACGCGCATGCACAAGTCTTTATATTTGATGAAATAAAATATTTTATTCCCACGAGGAAACTAATTTCAATCAATGTAGACCTAAAAGCCTGACAAAAATACGTCAACTCAAAATGATCGTATTTTAATTCTGTAAAATTATTTATACTTGTCATTGTGTTTTTTAGGTTATTGTGGAAGTCAATTTTAGAATAACTGTTTAACATTCTTAAAAAAGACACTTAAGTAAATCTAAAAATTTAAAAACTCAAATAAGATTTAAGAATAATTTTTAAAAAAATATCAAAAATCGATTTCCACAATAACCTAGAAAAAAGGTCGATCAACTCAAATCTTTTTACAGAATTGAAATTTGATCATTTTAAGTATGCGTAATCTTGTCAGGCTTTTAGGTCTAAAACGTGAAATAAATACGCTGCTTCCAATCGCCTTAAACGAAATCTGTTCGTAATCTTATAATAAATGTTTAGTAATAATATCTTATCGTGTGGAAATACCTACATTAAGTAATAACAATATTAACGATAAGAGTTTTATTTTATATTTCCAGTCTACAAAGTTATATTGTAATGTGACTAATGTGAGTATGTGACAGTTACGCGACGTGTATTGTGAATAGATTGTTTTTCATATATTTTTAGCATTGATTATAAATTTTGTGTATTATATATTTAAATACCTATTTTACAAATTACTCAATTCGAAAAATATATACTTTAAATTGTTTTTATACATTATATTTTACGAGTATATTAACAATATGAATAGAAATAAAGTTTTATCAGGTTCTCAAAAAAGGAAATTAAAAGAAGAAAAAAATAAAAAAAATTCAAAACTTCCAAAAATTACATCTATGTTTCAAAAACAGGAAGAACAGGTAAACAAGAATAATTAAAATGCTTTTTTATTCCATAATTGTTATTAAACAAATACAATGTTTATAATAGGTATATAATAAATAGTAAAAACTATGTATTGTTATATTACTTATAAAATAAAACCTAATAATATAACAGTATGTTTATGTTTGTAACACTAAAACCTAAAATATTTTAAATTAATATTTTTTTCTTAACCATATAATACTAGGATCCGTTATTGGTAGATATTCCCGAATGTACGATTAGTAATATTCAAACAATTACTGTTGAGCAAATTGAAAATAATATACCTAATTCAATATCTTCAACTATCATTGATGTACAAAATCAAAAAAAACCTGTACGTAAATTTGATTTCAAAATCAATGTATTTTACACGAATATAGACATTATAATTTCACAACTCTGTAGACGTTTTATGATTATGAATAATATTGTGAATAAGCTTAAATTTATTTTTACCAAAAATTTAGTATTATATTCAGATACAGAACTGACTCATTTTGCTAAAATTTTAGTAGAACAGTATTCAAATGATTTGTCTTATCATTTGTACAGCAAATACTTTCATTCAGAAGGGTGCTATTAAAAAATATAAAAGAAGTTTCTAGCGTCAAAGAATTAGCTGAATTATTGATTGTTCAAAATAATTGCATGTTACCAAGTGTTCCATCGTTTTAAAATTATTTCTTACTATACCAGTAACATCAGCTACAGCAGAACCTTTCGTTCTCTAAATTAAAACTAATTAAGAGTTATTTAAGAAGTACTATGGCACAACAACGTTTATCAGATTTAAGTGTATTGAGTATTGAAAACGAAAAAAATCGCAGTTTAGATATAAACATGTTAGTTGACAAATTTGCTGAAAAAAAAGCTAGAAGATCACAGAAATTTGAATAAAATAATTTTGTAAAATTTAGTTATTAAGAGTTTAGACATTAAGTAATAATTGTGTAATAATGTAATATTAAATAAATATTTTTATTTTTTATCAAATCATAACAAAATTGTAATTAAAATAAGTGATTTACCTGTATCTGATTAATATTTTTAAACTAATATACCTTATATTATAACCTACCTATAAAACAATATTTTAGAGGCCCATTTTTATTTTTGCGGGGGGAGCCCAAATTTTATTGTTACGCCACTGCTATTGCAGTGGTTTGTTTTTTATATATTATATTTAAGTCGCATTGCGCGCACCTTGTGTGAAATTATTATTATAAAGCAGTGAGGCTTACTTACCACTTCTCACACATATTATATTATTCTTAATACCTCGTCATTGTGAGAAGACAATAAATATTTCTTTACACCATACCCGTCTCTCGTAAGTCATTGATTTTTATATTACCTCATACTTCCAATCAACACAACCAGCGCTTCCCGACTATTGTGTGTCGCTGTACTTGACTCCACATCACCACAGAGAGAGTGTCACCGCGTAAGTCCGCCAGCAACTGGTACGTTGTGTGAGAGGCCGCCCAGGTCGTCGAGTTTGATAGGCAGTCCACATCATCAGCTGACCAGCGTCCTCAGCGGATTTCATTAGTTTTTAAGTTAGTTTAAGACGTAGTGTCCCTATTTTGTGAGCTCTGTGGTCATTGCACCAGACCGGATCGACCACAGAGACCCCTTTCCCCATTAACTAAATTTCACTTCCTGTATCCCGTGTATTCCACCTCCAGTCCTTAATCGGTGTCGTCGTCGTGCGCATAAATTGCATACTCGCAACTTATAAGGAGCGAATATATTTGGTTGCCTAAACGCCACTTAGTCGGCGTTTTTTAGACTCTGAATTGGCCGGCTTTGGCAGTTATTGTATTTTTAAAGCCCAAAGTGTTGGGCGCACATAATTCTAATTAAATGTAAGCTATTTCTTTAATATAAACTTTTTTGTTAAAATTATATAGTGGTATTTTATTATCTACTGTATTAAATGCAAACTAGATCCAAAAAGACAACATCTATATCATTTCATTTTCAAATGAGTTATAAAAATAGCTTGATATAGGTACCTATTATGCAATTATTGTTCTGTGCTTTTACCAAGCCTTAAACCAAATTAAGTAATAGATATTATAATTTTCAAGGTAATGACTAGTTCTTTTTTATTATTTTTTTCAAAGAATTTTGAATTGTTAGATATTTGTGAAATTGAAAAAATCATTTTAATGTTACTTTTATCACCTTTTTTGTGTATTGACCATTGAAATTATAATTGAGATTTTAAAGTTTTCTGGCATATATAGGTTTTAGATGTCATGATAGATAGATTAAAAATATGCAATATGTATATGTACTTAATACTTATTAGGGGAATAATGAGGAGGTTAATATGGTATAAGTAAAATATAAAAATAAACTAATAAATAATAAATTAACTTAAGATAACTAAAAATATGCATATAATTATTTGTAAAGGCATATAATATGATACAATATTTAATTTTACAAAGTAGGTACTTATTTAAATATTTTTTTTTATTCTCTCCAGTCTCTGCCCATATACCTAATAAAGATTTAGTATTGATTATGTGTATAAGTATTTTGAATACATAGGGGGATAAACAACATGGACTTTTTCTGGAATGTACTTGATTATTATATAATATAAGTAACTAATTAAAATATACATTTTTAAAATTTTTAGTTCTGATTAATTAGTTTACTAATATATTATTATTATATTATGTCAATTTTGATAGAACAATATTATAAATACCAAAAATATGATTAAAAGTAATCGTTCTAAACAACGAAAGACTCGAGAAGAATTGAGAACATATTTATTCCAATACCAATGTTGACACAAATTTAATGGCAAACGATAACAACAGTTATTCTACTAATTCAGAATCCCTTCAGATACCTTCTTCCGAGCCTTCTTCTGACACAGACAATTTATCAACTTTACAATTATTATCTAACAATCAACATTTTAATTCTATTCGGCAAGTAACAAACTATGCTCCTCAAAATACTCATACATCTTCAAATGAATCAATAAATCACCAAATAAATAATATATCTGCAGTATCTTTGGAAAATAGTCAAAATACCCATTCATTCAGGGAGGAATTAAGTATTTGGGCTGTTAAGTGCAATGTTCCTCATGTCACTTTAGATAAATTGTTAAAACTAATGAAGCAACATAAAAATATTAAGACCACTGATCTTCCACTTGATAGTCGTACACTATTAGGTACCCCATCTCAAAAATCAAAAGAAATCAGAACAGTACAACCTGGAATTTACTACCACTTTGGTTTGAAATTTGGAATTATGAAATATGCACCTATTTATTCATGTAGCATTGAAATTGCTATAGGTATTGATGGGTTACCGTTGTCTAAAAGTAGCGGGGCTCAATTCTGGCCTATTCTTGCAAACATAATGAATATTCCAAAGAAAATTTTTTTCCTTGTTGGCTTGTACTATGGAACTGAAAAACCTCATGACAGCAACGATTTTCTATCAGATTTTGTTCAAGATGCCAATAATCTTCTAACTAATGGTATAATTTTAAACAAAACTAATATTAAAGTTTCAAAAAAATTATTTTACCTGTGATGCACCAGCAAAATCTTATATATTAAAAGTTAAAAGCCATGCAGGCTTTTTTTCATGTACTCGATGCACCATTGAAGGGGAATACATTAATAATAGAGTGCATTTCCTAATTTAGAAAATCAGTCATCTGCAAAAAGAACACATGAACGCTATCTTCAAATGTTTGACGAAGATTATCATATTTCAAATCAAATTTCCATTTTAACACAAATTGATGGATTTAATTCTGTTAATATGTTTAGCATTGATTATATGCATCTTGTATGTCTCGGTGTTACTAAGAAGCTTATGTTTCTTTGGTTTAGTAAAGGTCCGTTAAATGTCCGTGTAAGATCTAGAAAAACTCGTGAGCTTTCATCAAATTTATTAAATTTAAATTCTTATATTACCACAGATTTTGCTAGAAAGTCTAGAAATATTTTTGAAATGCGCAGATGGAAAGCAACGGAGTTTCGTTTATTTCTACTATATACTGGGCCTATAGTTTTAAAAAATATAATAACGGATGAATGCTATACAAATTTTATGGCATTGAACATTGCCATGATAATTCTTCTCAGTCCGAATAATAATCATCTTTTGAATTATGTAAGGGAATTACTTAATTTTTTTGTAAGAAGTTTTCAAAAAATTTATGGTGTACATAATATATCACATAACATCCATAATTTATTACATCTTAGTGATGATCATCAAAATTATGGGCCATTTGACAATTGTTCTGCTTTCTGTTTTGAAAATTACATGAAGGAACTTAAATTATTTTTGAGAAAAAGCGAAAAACCTTTAGAACAAGTTATTAACCGTTATTATGAAAAATATAATTCAAAACAAGTAAATTATAGTCATATATATGTTCCATTAGATCAGCCAATATTAAAAAATGCACATACAAATGGCCCACTCATTAAAAACATATCTGGATCTCAATATCATACATTTTTATTTAAAAACATATCATTAAAATTAAAAAAAAGCGGGTAAGTGGGTATCGCTCTGCTGTATATTAGGGGGTGGGGTGGACCTCAGACTATGGTAGGTTAAATTTGAATGCAATGATAGGTATCATTGTATACGAAAAACGATTCTGAACGGAGATGATTTGTCAGTCTAGGATATATTATACTTAAATATTGTCATATATTCTATTTTGAAACAAGTATTTTATTTTTCAATTAGGACGCATTTGCATACGGCATGGTTATTGTACCTGGTATACCACAGTTTGATTGTAGATATCTGATATAATATTATTATGTACAATCGTGGTATACACAAAAAGAAAATATACCATAGGTATCTAATCTAGTTTGTATATAGATATAAATAATAAACTTTATCTATTTTAACTTGTGATATTATATGTTTTGTTTACATTCTATATGTTGACGTTGTTGGTTGATTGCGGGTTTTTAAATTTCTATTATGAATTAACCATGTATTAACTGTAATTGTTTTAAATTAATATGATTCAACATTGTATTGATTCCTTGTGTAACGATTACATATTAACATCAAGATGCGCCATTTCCTAAAGATTTCATTTTGTAAGTTTTATAAGTACCTATCTCATTTAATTACTTAATATTTACTTATAATTATGTATTTTGTTTATTGTTTAGATATTACTAATAGCTGAATTACATCATCAAATGTGCATATTATAGTGTAACCAAGCTCAGCTGATGTTATACTCGGTGAATTGTAGTCCAAATTGTTATTTGCCTCTCAACTGGTAGACTTTAATATAGAGGTATTCCAAATAAATTTGACCAGATTACTATGGACTATTTACAATATTAATATCAAATTAAATCATTAAATATAAAACTTTTTTTTTTATATTTTATTAAATTTCATAAAATTAACAGTGGATTTATACATTTGTATCAATAGATACAGAATTGTGTAAGACTTTTGTATCACACAGTACATTGAGTAATGACAAATTGTTTATAAGATTCATAGTTCATAATACATCAACAATATCAACTAATTGAAATGTTTGCACTGTTAAACCGAATGAAGGCCATTGAAAGGCTCATATACATTCAACTCTTAAATTGATTAAATATTTTGAATCTGTAAAAAATAACAAATATAATGTAATAAATTAGTATACACACATACAATAAGTGGTTTTTTAAATATTTACTTTTTACCTTTAATGTATAATATGTATTATTATAATATATAAAAAAAATTGTTAGTATTCAAGTTGTATCATAGTTATGTACAATGTAAAATATGAAGTATTATGAATAAATAAATTTAAACAAAATCTTTATTTATTTATTTTTAGTCACTGTATATTATAATTACATACTTGGTAGAAAATTACAGTAAACAGTGGCGGCGCTAGGCGTGGGCGAAGTGGGCCATTGCCCACGGCCTCGCACCTCAAAGGGCCTCGCGTTTCAAAGGGACTTATAATTAACCATAGAAAAATATGGGAGAAGTATCTATACAAAAATTTTTGTATCCATGAAATTATTTTATTAAAAAAAAAATCATAAGCATAAATGTTATATTTCGTCATATTTAGTCATTACTAAAAGTACCAGATCACACTATGCGTTTTGTCGGTTGCCGATCGGCAAACGACCGCGACTATTCTATAATTAACATATAAACCGCGTTATCGGGGCCAGACTGACCGATTCGGCGAACCGATTTTATCTAAACTCGATAACGTAATTTCATTTTGACAGTTGTTGTTAGTTCAATTGGTTGTGTTTTATCCTCGTTTCTGTATCGATCGATTACCGAAAATTATATTCAATTTAATAATATTTAACGAAGCAAAAATCATACCACACGTACCTAAGTTGTAAGTATAAAACTTTATTAATTGTGTTTACATTTTCCATTGTTTTTTTTTTTGTTTTATGATATTAGTTATAAAATTATTTTATTATAATATGAAAATAACATAATCAGTATGGAAAACGATTTATTGTGACAGAATAGATACACCTATAATAATAATTTTTTATAATAGGGAAGTATGGAAATAATATATTTTAGTATGTTGTATTGGAAATGTTAGTTAAAACTTTAAGAACTAATAAATAATTGTAATTTGTAATAGAATATTATTTGTATTATAAATATAATTTAATAAATAATAAAATAATAATTTTATAAATATTACATAATAATTTATTATTAAAATATAATTAACTATCCATATGTAGGTATCATGTCTGGATCTAGTAGAGACAGAGATACTGGTCGGAAATGGGAATCTGGTGCTTCCAAAAGAAAGAGAAAAGCTGTAATGATGCAAGTGAACCAAGCTATGAGTACTAGTATGATGAAATTTCTAAACAAAACCAGTACATCAACAACTACAGACTTAGACGAACCTAATGCCAAAATGGATTTAAATGAAGGAAATTTATCCAATAAAATTTCAAAATACAATGAAGAATTGACAAAAGAAGTTGAAACTAAGTCTGATCTTGAAACTTCTCCGCCAATAAATATTTTTGAAAATAAAGAAATTACTCTTTATGTTAACTCTAATATAAATAATATTTGTGATTTAGATATGCACAAACAAGAAATTGTTTTAAGTGAACCACTAATGAGTTTAGACCCAGGGAAATGGGTGTTTCCGTTATCAGGCTCACAGCGTCACGATTTAGTTCAAAATGGTCCTCAACAGATGCTAGATATTTGCGATGAAAATTATCCTTTAGACAATAATAAGAGACATTTTTCTAACTTCCATTATACAAGAAAGTTAAGTAATGGCGAAACTCAACATCGCAGATGGCTAGTTTATTCTCAATCTCAAGATAAAATATATTGTTTTCCGTGTACAGTTTTTTCTAATTTACAAACACAAATGATTCGTGAAGGATGTTGTGACTGGAAACATCTAAGTACAATTTTACAAAGACACGAAAAGAGCCAAGAGCACATGGTGTGCATGATTAAATGGGTAGAATTTGACAAACGAATTAAACTCGGGAAAACAATAGATCAAGAAAATGAAAATCGGATTCGTGAATCACAAAAGCATTGGTACAATTTGTTTGAAAAATTAATTAATGTAATAAATTTCTTAGCCTCACATAATCTATCATTTAGAGGTCATCGAGAATCAATGAAGTTAGATGATAGCAATAACTCTGGAAACTTTATTGATTTATTAAAATTATTGTCCAAATATGATCATTCATTACAGAACCATTTTCAACTAATTAATGAAAAACAACTGGCACAACATTATTTGAGTCATGATATCCAAAATGAATTAATTAAACTTATGTCTAAAAAAGTAATTGAAGAGATTATTAGTAAAGTAAAACTAGTGAAATATTATGCTTTCATGCTCGACTGCACTAGAGACATAAGTCGCGTTGAACAGATGTCCATTAATTTAAGATTTTGTAATACGTCAACCGGTGATATAGAAGAACATTTTATTGGATTTATTGCTGTTGATTCCACAACAGGGGAACATTTAACAAACATTATTCTACACGAGCTAAAAAGTAATGGTTTAGATATTCAAGACTGTCGTGGACAAGGTTTTGATAATGGCGCGAATATGGTAGGAATAAACAAGGGTGTTAAAACATGAATATTAAATATTAATCCAAAAGCATTCTTTACACCTTGTGGTTGTCACAGCTGGAATTTGATTTTAGTAGATGCTGCTAAGTCTTCCATTACAGCTAAAACATTTTTTGGCTTTATTCAAAAAATTTATTTGCTCTTTTCAAAATCTAGTAAACGATGGGATCTTATTAAAGATAAATTAAAACTAACATTAAAGTCTTTATCTGAAACAAGGTGGGAAAGTAGAATTGCTGCAGTCAAAGCAATATTATTTCAATTTGACGATATCATTGATTGTATAAATATTCTTAAAATGCAAATAGTAAACGCAGAAACTCTATGTGATTGTGAAGCCATTTTAAAAGAAATGTTAACATTTGAATTTATTGTTGCAATACATGTGTGGTATGAAATTTTACTTCGTGTAAATAATATAAGTAAAATCTGGCAATCAGTTCAAGTTAATTTAAAAATGGCTGTTGATTCTTTAAATAATTTTTGCAATTGGATTCAAGAATATCGTGATATAGGATTCAATAAAAGTATTATAGAATCTCGCCAGTTCATAGAAAAAAGTAGTTATGAAATAGAATTAAATTTTAAAAACAAGAGAATAGCAAAGAAGAAAAAATTGTTTAGTTATGAACACACTGATGAACCTATAGAGAATGGTGAAGCAAAGTTTAGAGTTGACTTTTTTAACAGCATGATTGATGGAATTCTACATGACATTAAATGGAGATTTAAATCATTGAATGAATACTTTGAATATTTTGGTTTTATTTATGATATGAATATTTTAAGATCCATTTCCAAAGAAGATCTTTAATAAGCATTGTTGTGATTTAGGTACAGTTCTTCAAGAAGGTGAAAAGAGCGACATTCAATCATTTGAATTATACGAAGAATTACAACTATAATTTCAAGTCTACCAGACTTTATTAAGGATGCAAAACAACTCATCAAATACATAATAGAAAATAATTTACAAGAAATATATCCAAATGTTTATATAACAGTCAGAATTATGCTCACTATTCCTGTCAGTACAGCTTCAGCAGAGAGAAGTTTTTCGAAGCTTAAAATAATTAAAAATTACCTACGAAATACGATGACACAAGAAAGATTCTCAGCATTAGCAGTTTTGTCCATTGAAACGAAAATTGCAAATAATTTAAATTACGAAGATATACTTAAAACATTTAGTGAAGCAAAAAGCCGAAAAGTCCATTTCTTGTAAATAAAAAAAAATGAAACTTCTAACAGTATTATCAATTTAAAAAAATATGTATTTAATTTTATAATTATGTATAAATAAAATTATATTGACTACTTTGCAAATAAAAGGTTAATAATTAGAGTTTATTGTTTTAAAAAATTGTAAATCTTAATATTTATTAAATAACTATTGTTACTTAAATATTTATTAAAAAAATTTTTAAAAAAGGGCCTCTTTAAGTCTACTTCGCCCACATATTAATTTTACCTCGCGCCGCCACTGCAGAATAACATGTCCTAAGCAATTTAAATTATGTATGGAAAATAACATTTTATTATACAGGCTCGTCATCTAAATACTTAACACTGGTAGATGATTTGTTGTAGAACTGATATTATATAATTTATTATAATATGTTATGATCCTAGGCAAATACCTAATAAATGTTGATAATCTAAAAGACCGCACAATTTAAGTTGTAGTTTGTATTTGGAGGATTGAATACAACCATACATATAAGACCAGAAGTGAGGATTATAATACATAATTCAATATTATTTAAATAAAAATAAAATCTAGGTTTCTGCTTATTTTAAATAATAACAATTATTATAAGGTCAGTGCCCTCACACTTTTTATCAAGGCTTGGGACTGGCAACTCATGCATAATATTATGTAAGTGAATAGTTGGCGGTTTACACGTTCCTTTTTGAATCCAATAACAGTCAGATTGTATACAAGTTATGTTTATAATTTATTTTTAGTTGTGTTATGTTTTGTTTTTTCCAATTGTAAAATATTTTTATATTCTTTTTAGAATGATAACATATACATCCTTGCTGTTGTTTGGCCACCTTTTTTCTGCAACTGTCGTGTCATTGGCGCAAACCCAATTGGAAGTTCCTTCTCTCAGGTATGCTATGTAATGGCCAGAGCTCGTGTTTTCTCCCATATGTAATATTGCGGCTTGAGTTTTGTATTGTGCTCCAGCAATTTCCAAAATAGAGGTGGGTACGCCACTTAGTTTTAGATCTGTTATCTTGTTGGGAACAAATTGACCATTTACAAATGTTGAAGTAAACAGTTTTAGTTGAATTACTATATACTCATTTGCCACTATTATCTGATGTTTATTTTCAGAACCTCCGATATTATTACAATTATTGCATCTGTAGTCATCTAATGTATTCCAAACATTTTGATTTGTTGAAAATAATGTTTGCAAAGTTAGTGATCTGTTCTGTGGAATCTGCAAATGTAGAATCAAACTTGTAGGTGCATTGTTGGCCGTTGTATGATTACAAGTATTGCAACGAATGGTATACAATTCTTGAAATCCAAATAAAGATTCAAATGTAGGTCTACTACGGTCCATAAGTGCTTCTAAAAATTCTATACAATCTTGTTGCTGTTGCAAAGTATATAATATTGTCTCGTTGTCCAAATATTCTCTGATTGTTCGAGTATCACATGATCCACTGTTACTTGTATATTCGTGTAGGCTATGTTAAAGTGTTGGTCCGAGTTGATTATTACGAATTTCATTTACAAGAGATTGACAATTAAAAAGAACCTGTATGACAGAATTACCATAACATGATACACAATCAGTGTTAGTAAAGCCACTGAATATACTACTTGATGTGTCAACTTTATTCTTAATACTTGATATTTTTATTTTTTTTTGGATTTTTTGACACAGTTGCATTATCACTTATTGTTTCTAATAATGAATCTGACCTTATGTTGCAATTTTCTGGAACTTTGAGAGTATTGCTATTGACCTTAATAAATTGAATATCATTAATCATGATATTATAATCGACTATTTTGGTTGATTTGGTTTTAGTTTCTGGAACCAAAATAGTGTCACTATCAACCTGTATAAACTCAATATCGTCCAAGTTATTATTATTCAGGACCTTAGTTGATTTAATCGATTTTTTAGATAAATTAAAAAACAGTAAGGAAAAAAAATCTGGAGTAAGGTTAGAGATTACTCCAAAGCAGATTAGAAAAAAAGAAGGGGGATTTTTACCTTTAATTTTACCTTTTATAGAAGCTGCAGCAGTAGCCACTCCAGCTATAGTTGCATTGTATGATAGTTATAAAGATAGTAAATATAAGGAAAAAATGGAAAAAGAAACAATTCGATACAATAAAGAAATGGAAAAAAATAAAGGTTCTGGATTGAAGAAAAATCAAAAAAAAAAAAAATCGAAAAAATGAATAATTTTGATATAACAAATTTTAGAAAAAATATTAAAAAATTTAAAGGAGTTTATACAGTTTTTTGGAGCAAAGAAAAAAATATAAATATTGAACCGCTAATAGTAATTTTGATATAAATCAATTTGGAAATAAACTAAAAAACTATAGAGGGTGTTTCATGAGGGATGAATTACCTATGAAATCATGGGTAAATGAATGTGGAGTTCTTAATTTAAATAATTCTACTCAAAACGGTTCTCATTGGGTTGCATGGAAAAAAATAAAAAATAAAAAAATATATTTTGATTCTTTTGGAATTCAACCTCCAAAAGAAGTTGTAAAATATTTGGGTAAAGATAATCTATGGTATACCGATAGAAAATTTCAAGATTATAATGATCCTCCTATATGTGGACATTTGTGTTTAGAATTTATTGACAATTATAAAAAATTTATTAAAAAATTAATTTACTACGATTTTTTTTTTTAATAGAACAATTCTATTAAAAATTAATATAAAAAAAATAATTAATATAAAATGGAAGATGATCTAATACATTGCCATAAATGTAAAAAAAGAACAAAAAATATTAATGCAACTAAAATTCAAACAGTTAACGGTCGATGGAGAATTTCATCAAAATGTTTCATTTGTAACACAAATAAAAGTAAATTTATAAAAACTCCTGAGATTAAACACTCTAATAACTCAATAATTTCTAATAAAAAATTAAATGATACAGATAAATTGTTATTAGCTAAAGAACTTTATAAACCAGTTAGAATACGATTTCCTAAAAGGAGAATTTTTACTAAAGGTATTGATGATTTATGGGCTGTTGATTTAGTTATAATGAGAAATTATTCAGATCAAAATGAGGGTTATTGTAATATAATAACTGTTATAGATACTTTTTCAAAATTTGCATGGGCTTTTCCACTAAAAAAGAAAGATGGAATTAGTGTTTCAAAAGCTTTAGAAAAAATAATAGAACAAGCCAAAACACAAAATCATCAAACACCTAAATTACTTCACGCAGATAAAGGGTTAGAGTTTGAAAATAAATATTTTAAAAATGTTTTGAAAAAATATGGTATTCATATGTATCATACACAAAACGAAAAAAATCAGCAATTATTGAAAGGTTTAATAGAACATTAAACGGGAAAATGAGATTATGTTTTGAAGTTCAAAAATCTAAAAAATGGATAAATATTTTACAAAATTTATTAGATGAATATAATTTCAAAGACATACATCGATCCATTGGTATGGAACCTTGTGAAGTAAATAAATCTAATGAAAACGATGTTCTACACAAATTATTTCTTATAGAAAATAAACCTAAACCAAAAATTAAATTTAGTGTGGGTGATAGAGTAAGAATAAAAGCTTATAAAAAAACATTTGGTAATAAATATAGTAATAATTGGACAAGAGAAATATTTATAATTAAAGAAATTTTAAACACAAATCCTATAACATATAAAATAATAGATTTAAACAAAGAAGAGATTGAAGGTAGTTTTTATAACGAAGAGTTGCAAAAATCAAAATTTTAAATGTTATTTTTAATAAAAATTATTCTATTAAAAATAATAAATGTAAAAAAATATTATGGAATATAATAAATGGATGATTTAAACGAAATTGAAACTTTAGTGAAAGAGAATGATAATATTAGTAAAATGGATAACAAAAAAACATATCCTACCAAAAATTGTGATAAATGTAATTTAACAATTGGTTGCAAAAGTTGGGCTTCTCATTTTAAATCATATCGACATCAAAAAAATGATAAAGATCAATCAATTGTACCTTTTAGATTTAATAAAACATACAGTGGTATACCAATTAATCATGAAAAACAAAAAAATTATAATTATTTGAAATTAATGAAAAATGATATAAAAAAATATGTGAAAAAAAATTCAAAAAAAGATAATTTATATGTTAATTTTTGTGCTTTTGGATACTATGAAAATACTGAAACAATTAAATATAATCTACATAAAATTCCAATTGATGGAAATATATTCATTATTGATCAAGGGAACGATCAATTTGGAAATGGAAATCCTTATATTTCGAAATTATTAAATTCACCAACTTGGTTAGAAATTTGTAAAATAGCTAATGATTTAATAATTACAACAGGTGATTATACTCATCATTATCTAGATAATATTAAGATTGTTGAAGATTTAGGAAATATTAAAATGTGTAAATTTAGTATGGGATCTTAATATTAAAGGTGGACACTCTTTCTTTTTTTAAAAAAGGACCTTAGTTAAAGGAAGTGATATACATAATAAATATCATGCTCGGATAGCTCAGTTGGTAGAGCATTAGGCCTTTAACCTAAGGGTCCAGGGTTCGAGCCCCTGTCCGGGCGATTATTTACTATATTTAAATACTATTTTTTAATAGAAATTATTCTATTAAAAATTAATGATCACTTTCATTTAATTGTAACCGTATGGTACTGTATCATAATCTGGTAATATTATTCTTTTATCATAGCCAAACGAGAATTTTTTTGTAACTTTTTTATTAACTATATTTTTAGTAAGTGTATCACGTGTTATTTGATTATATTCTAATTCTATATTATTATCTTTATTTTTTTGTTCAATTATTTTTATCATCGATTCACCGTTAAGTTTTAACAAATTTTGATAATTCAAAGTAAATCCTTTTATAACTGTTTTAAATTTATTATCTTTTTGTTTTATAATAATAACTTTTAGGTCCTGTCGATGCCCAATCTGTTATATGTACATTTTCACCTAATTCGTCAGTCCATCATATGTCTGATGAAGAATTCGAAGTTGAAAAAGCAAAACATATTTTATCAATTACACTTTCTGAGTCATCAAGAAAATCATTGGAAATAGAAACTCGGAATCAAGCTAATAACCAAAAGTGGTTTGAAGAAAGACGAAAGCGTTCGAACAGCCTCCAATTTTGGAAAAATATGTAAGATGTGACCTTATACATCATGTACAATAATGGTACATAATATAATTTATGGAAATGTGACTACCAACGCAACCGAATATGGTAAAATTACTGAACAAACAGCCATAAAAACCCTCACAGAAATGATTAAAAAACCAATAACAAAATGTGGATTGTTTGTCGACAGAGTGGTTCCTTACCCAGCAGCGACTCTGGGTAACATTTTTTATATTTTATTTGATTATTGTCTATTGATTATTATTATTTGTTCATACTATATTTAACAAAAAATAAATAAATTCGGTAAAAATTTTAATTTTAGATGGGTTAATCGGAGAAGATGCGATTTGTGAAGTTAAATGTCCATATTCTGTTAAAAATTACGAAAGTTTAGAAAAAGCGGTTCTTGATAAAAAGGTAGTACCATTCAACATGTTCTTAGATCATATACTACGGATGTAGTCATGCGTATAATTGCTCTAGCACCGAATTGTGTCCAACATCATCCCCACTATCTTTAAAATTTCACGGTACACGACGCTAATGCGCATGCCCGAAGTCCAGAAATCAGTATCAACAATGCCAACTGATAAGTAATAACACGTTTTAATAATAATTTTTAATATTCATGCATAGTGAAAATTATAATTAACAATACTTTTCATTTTACAATAGTAAACAATAATTAGTCAACAAAAGTTATTCCACATTTTAATAAATAATAATAATAATCACATTTCTTAATTACATAGAAATAAAAATTCTAATAACACAATTAATACAATTGCTACGTGCTCTGATGTCCCGTACGCAATACTTAATACATAATACATAATATATGAAGGGGGTACGGCTACGTAGGCATAGGTATTAAAATAATAACCTACAATAATTGGGATAACACGAAAACCCGTATCAAAGATACTACGCCGTAAGCAATTAAATAAGGTAAAACAAGTCTAGACATTGTAACAGCCCATATTAATTTCAACCCTCTGCGCTGGGAGACTCACTAAAAACAATATATTAACCTAACCCAACCGCCAGAATATAATATAACGATATAATAAAAACTATATAATTATTGATAATCATATTAGTCACAACGCGAGTCTGAGAACTCGGACACAGTGATTGCGGTTAACCACCTGCTCGTGGGCGGATAGTCTCCGGACGTCATATTGGAATACATCATCGCACGAGCATCCTGAAATGCGTAATAGCGTGAGAGCGAATGACGCACATAGGAATAGGCCAGAAGGGATATGGGTAGGAGATCAGGGGACACTGACTATATAAGGGGGTCCAGAACAGGGCTCCCGCAGACGTGATTTTCCAGAGCTAGAGCAAGCACCTTCACGTCACTTTACACCAGAAATCGTTCATTTGGACTTAGTCTATTTTTCAATTAGTTTAATTATTTGAACTTAGAATATTTTCGAGCAGTTTAATAAACACTTAGAAATATTTTGTCTATATTATTTCATCACAACCTATATCATTTTCGACAAGTTGTTGGCACGTTACAAATTTGGCGCAGTCGGTAGGATTCTTTCAAGAAGAATTCTTTGGACGAATCTATTTATTTTTTTTAAATAAAAAATAATTTTTTTCAACTTCGAAATTTTTTCGAAATATTGAAAAATTTTTCAACGAAGAATTCGAGAGGCAGATCAATCACGATTCACTGTTGAAGAGGACAACTGATCACTGTCAACTTCAGCGACTCTGAGAAAGAATCATACGCGTAGCGAGCCAACCGATTCAAAGTCAAAAATTCAACAATCAGAAATGGAAGCAGCAACTCAAGCCGTCGTAGTGTGAGTTATAATTTTTTTTGTAATGTAAAATAATTATTAAGTGCTAGCTCTGATCCGTCTCCTTTGGAATTAATATTCCATCGTAAAATTTTTTATTGTGAAGGTGTATATATATTCTCCCCGTAAAATAAAATAATAAATTTGTAACAATCAATAATAATTTTTCTAATTAAAAAATAATTAAATAAATATTAAAATAAAAAATTAATCAAAATAATTTTTTTAAGTTGGAATTTTTACAATTAAATAAAATAAAATAAATTAAACAATTTAATAAATAATAAGTTATAAAATAATAATTTTTATAATACTTAGGAAATTTTTCAAGTTCCGATTTTTGTGTTTAAATAAATAAATTGAATTAAATTAAATATAAAAGAATAAAATAAAGGAAATTTAAATAATTAATAATTAATAAATAAAATATTTTATTGAAATAAAATAATTGCAACCAGTTATAAAAATAATTAATAAATAATAGTGACATAGAAAATTTTTCTAACAGTCAAAATAATTAATTTTTTTTTTATTATAAAAGTATATCAATAATTTAATTTCGATAATTAATTATAAAGGTAATATAGAAATAAATAAATAATAGTTGAAAATCGAAGAAAAAAATAAAATAATTTTTCGGACTTAGAAAAATAAACGTGAATAAAATAAAATAATTTTCCAGATTTAGAAAATAAAAGTGAATTTTTAGAATAGAATTAAATATTAATTGAGGATTTAAATAAATATAAGAAAAAAAAAAAAGAGAGTGAACATAGGAAAATAATTTATTGAGAATTAAGAAGATTTTTTTTTTTTTTTTTTAGGATTTTACGTTGAAATTAATACGTAATAATTATCGTTTTTGAGAGAAGAATTTTTTTAGGGTAACCGTTGAAAATAATACGGAATAAATAATTTGTTGGGAATAAATAAAAATAAAAGAGAGTATACGTTGAAAATAATACGTAATAAATAATTTGTTGAGAATAAATAAAAATAAAAGAGAGTATACGTTGAAAATAATACGTAATAAATAATTTGTTGAGAATAAATAAAAATAAAAGAGAGTATACGTTGAAAATAATACGTAATAAATAATTGTTGAGAATAAATAAAAAGTGGATAATACGTTGAAAAATACGGGAAAATATTTTATTGAGAATTAAAAGAAGTTAATTTATTAGAGAAATATATGTGTCACAATTGAGAATTTTATTGGAGGAATTTAAGTCCTATTATTGAGTTATATTGAGTTATTAGAAGGCAAAGTGGTAAGACCTTATATTTTGTGAATTTATAAAAGACAGTGAAGTCTTAAGTTTTTATTGAGTTATATTGAGAATATTTGAGTTTTATTAGGCAGAGTACCTATTTTATATTGAGAAATAATTGTGAATTTTTATTAGGCAGAGAGTCCTATTTTGTGTTGAATAAATAAATGAGAAAATAATTGAGAATTTTAATTAGGCAGAAATAAGCCCTATTGTGTTGAATAAATAATTGAGGAAAATAATTGTGAATTTTTAGGCAAGAAATAAGACCTATAGTGTTGATTAAAAATAATTGAGAAAATAATTGTGAATTTTAGAGGCAAAGGCCTAGTATTTGAAAAATATATAAGAATAATTTTGGAACGAAAACGATAATAATTAAGTTTAAAAAAAATATAATATAAAAAAATTTAGAATATTATTAAGTTAGTAATTAATATAATTTAGTAAAAAAAAAAAAAAAAAAAATATTATATATTAATTTAGCCGTAATTTATTATTAAGGATTAAATTAAGTTAATTTTATTTAAGTATATAAGTAGAATAGACAATTTGTTTTAATTTAAGAATAGTTATTTTTTCGGTGATTAATGAGTAATATAAAAATAAATTTATGAGTAGTGATACGGAAGGTAGTATAACTGACGAATTAAACGATAGATTATCGGGAGAAAAATTTAATAGTGAAACTAAGGAAAAGGGAATTCAAGTGGAATTAAATATAAATAAATCTGATAAAAATAAAACAGATAGTGAATTAATTACAGCGGAAGGTTACGGAAGTCCGCAAGAATTTGATAAAAATAAATATTTAAGTGAAATAGTAGAGAAAAGTTTATTAGATACAAGTATTAAATTTAATACAATTAACGAAATCGAAAAAAGGGTTATAGGTACGCGCACAAAACAGAATATAGTGCATACGCAATTGCAACCAGTAACTAGAAAAGCTAGAGTAAAAATGGCGGAAGCTAAACTTTTATTAAAAGATATTTCATCGTTAATACCAAATTGCGCTGACGAAAAAGATGTATACGCGTTTATTAGGGCATGCGATTACGCATGTGAGGCGATAGAAAAAGAACAATTGCCATTATTAACTAAATTTATAGTAACCAAATTAACAGGGAAGGCATTAGACGTATGTCGTTATAGGGAAACTTCGACTTGGGAAAGTATAAAAGTAATTTTAAAAAGCGCATTTGAACAACCATTATCTCCGCAGACACTTCAAATAAGTTTGAACTCTTTACGCATGCGAAATGACGAAGACGTACAATCTTATAACGGTCGCGTAGAAAAATTGTATTATAATTTATGCAGCGCAACGGTAGCAAATAAACCCGCGGAGGAAGCGAAAATTCTTAGGCAAGCGATAACGGAACAGGCATTGGCTATATACATCAATGGTTTAAAAATGAATTTACAAACAATAATACGTGCGAGAGATCCAAAAACTTTAGAAGTAGCTATGCAACTAGCCAGACAACTGGAAATCGAACTCAGTCATAATACGGAAATAACGCAGAATAATGTAAAAAAGGAACAAAACGCGAATAACTATAATAATAATAAACGTTGGTCGAATAACTATCAGGGTAATAATAACGCGCAGAAATTTAATAATAATTATAACAATAACTTTAGACAAAATTATAATCGCGGAAACTATGGACAAAACGAAAATAATTTTAACAATAATTATCGCAATAATAACGGCAACAATTTACCTAGGAATAATAATTTTAACAGAGGCGGTAATATTCCAAATAATAACTATAATAATTATCCGCGTAATAATAATGATCAATATAGTAATAATAATCAGAATAATAATAGACAAAATAATACAGGATGTTATAATTGCGGTAGAAATAATCATATCGCGCGAGATTGTCGCATTGGCAGACAAAACCAAAGACAAAATAATAATGTTCGTCAACCCGTACAAAGTAATAATAATGGACAACGAAATAATAATAATGCAGCGCCGATAACTTGCACTTACTGTAATAAAATAGGACATGATAGTGTTAGTTGTTATAGTAGGCAAAGAGATGAGCGTAACAATACTAATCAGTCGGGAAACGGGCAGGCATCGAACGGCGCCGGCGTCCGTTCGATCAGCCAAATAGTAGCCGCACCGGAGGAGCAAATGTACAACGTTGCTTCAACATCGTCTCAGTAATACACGATAATCATATTTCATTTCAATCACCTAATTTTAATACAGAAAATATTAGTCTTCTTTTAGATACCGGTAGCGAAATAAATTTAATAAAAATAGATAAATTAACTGGCGAAACTTTAGTAAATGAAAAGGAAAAAATATTTTTAAAAGGCATAAATGACAAAATAGTATCTACTATTGGTAAAATTACAATAATTTTAATATTAAATAAAAATGAAATAAAAACCGATTTTCATGTAGTGAATAAAGAATTCCCAATACCGAAAGACGGGATTCTAGGTCACCACTTCCTGTTGCAAAATAACGCAGTTATAGATATCGCGAATAATATATTAACGATTAAAAACGATATTAAACGCGAATTAAATAAAATATGTTTTACATTAAAACCGCGAACGGAAACAGTAGTATCTATACCAATAGCCGATCCTAATATGGAAAATAAAAATATTTTAATACACAAACAAGAATTAATACAGGATGTCTATTGCGGTAATATAATAAATACAGTTAAAAATGGAAACACAGTTATAAGTATATTAAATATTTCGGAATCACCACAAAACATTTTCGAGGACGAATTAAATAAAATTTTATACGAAGATAACGTAGAATGTAAATTACACGAAATAAAAATGATTAACGATAATAACGACCGCGTAAATAAAATTAAAAATTTAATACGAAGTGACCATTTAAACAAGGAAGAACGAGATACGATATTAGAAATATGCGAACATTTTTCGGACGTTTTTCATTTAGAAAATGATTATTTAACATTTACAAACGCGGCAGAACATGTAATACGATTACCGGCTAATCAGCCACCGATTTATAAAAGACCATATAGGTTACCGCAAGCTCAACAAAAAGAGATTGAGGAACAATTAAGTAAAATGGAAAAAGACGATATAATAGAACGTTCAATGTCACCTTTTAATGCACCGTTACTTTTAGTAAAGAAAAAATCAGATTCATCTGGTAAAGATAAATTTCGAATAGTAATAGATTTTAGAGCGCTTAATCAAGTAACATTAAACGAATTTCACCCGTTACCAAATATTACGGAAATATTAGATCAGTTAGGACAATGTCAACTTTTTACTATTTTGGATTTAGCAAGCGGATTTTATCAAATACCGTTAGCAAAAGAATCTCGGGAATTAACAGCATTTTCGACCGGTCAAGGTCATTATCATTTTAAGCGTATGACTATGGGAATGAAAACAAGTCCCGCGACTTTTCAAAGACTTATGAATAACGTACTTTCAGGGATTATAGGCATTAAATGTTTAGTATACCTGGATGACATAATAATATACGCGAAAAATTTAGCAGATCATAATAGTAAATTGATAGACGTATTCGAACGCCTACGGACGCATAATCTAAAAATACAACCGGATAAATGCGAATTTTTAAAGCGCGAATGTTTGTACTTAGGTCATGTAATTTCAGAACACGGTATTAAACCGGATCCGAAAAAGATAATATCAGTATTAGAATTTCCGACACCAAAGAACGTTAAACAAATTAAATCATTTTTAGGCTTATCAGGATATTACAGAAAATTTATAAAATCATATAGTTTATTAGCTAAACCGATGACACACTTATTAAGAAAAGATGTAAAATTTGATTGGGACGAAAACTGTCAAGCAGCTTTCGATAAATTAAAAAACGCACTTTGTTCAGAACCGATTTTACAATATCCAGATTTTACAAAAGAATTTATACTTACGACCGATGCGAGTGGTAAAGCTTTAGGAGCTATATTATCGCAAGGTAAAATAGGTAGTGATTTACCGATAGCTTATGCATCTAGAACTTTAAATAGAAGTGAAATGAACTATTCAACAACCGAGTTAGAATGTTTAGCAATAGTATTCGGAGTTAAACAATTTAGACCTTATCTTTATGGTAGAAAATTTGTAATATTAACAGACCATAGACCGTTATCTTGGCTATTTAATTTAAAAGATCCATTATCTAAATTAGCGAGATGGCGTATACAACTCGAAGAATATGATTACGAAATAAAATATAAACCGGGAGTACAAAATTCGAATGTAGATGCGTTGAGTAGAATGTATAATATACAGGAAATAAAAAACGAAAGTTATACCAGCTTTTTGGAAAAATCGGAAACAACCGTAATAACAAATAAAAATGTAAAAGAAGTGAATGGAGATTTATCGGAATCGCCAATAGAATACCATATAGTATCGGAAATAGAAAAATATTATAATTTCAAATCGGGAATTAATTATGAATTAAAAAGAAAGTTCGGAAATAATGAAATGTTAAAGTCTAATAAAGAGATAGGCGATGTAGTAAAATTTAAACATGAGGAAAGATATATTATATTTATAATAACTAAAAGTAAAGTAAAACAATTAACTACGTACGAAAACCTTTATTTAGCATTATTAAATTTGAAATACTTTTGTATCAAACATTCTTTGAATAAATTAACTATGAATCAAATAGGTAAAAAGGATGGTTTGGATTGGGCAAAAGTAAGATCAATGATTAGGTATATATTTCGCAATACAGATATAGAAATACTAATTTGCACTAAATTAGAATATACCAAAGAGGAAAAATTAATTATATTTAAACAATTTCATGATTCTTTATTAGGGGGTCATGCTGGATTACATAGAACGGTTAAAAAGATAAAACGGCAATTTAATTGGCCAGGTTTAAAACAAGAAGTGAAAGAGTATATAAAAAACTGTCCTTCATGTCAGGCTAATAAGACGACAAATAGACATCATAGAAGTCCAATGATAATTACAACGACAAGTTCTAGACCGTTTGAAAAAATATTTATGGATATAGTAGGACCTTTAATAACCACTGTCATGGGAAATACATATATATTGACCATGCAGGACGACCTAACAAAATTTTCTTTAGGCGTTCCATTGCCAAATCATACGGCAAATACTATAGCTGAGGCTTTTGTAGTAAATTTCGTATGTGTGCACGGTATACCTGAAACTATTTTGACAGATCAAGGTACAGATTTTCTTAGTAAAATTTTCACAGAAGTGTGCAAGTTACTAAAAATCAATAAAATAAATACAAGTCCTTATCACCCACAAACTAACGGTAGCTTAGAAAGATCACATAGAACATTAGCCGAATATTTAAGACATTATGTAGATAAAGATCTAAACAATTGGGACCAATTATTACCATATGCATTATTCGTATATAACTCGACAGAACACACTTCGACCAATTATCAACCATATGCATTGTTATATGGGAGAGAGATAGACATACCAGTTAAATTAAAAAGTAATCCGGAACCGAGATATAATTATGATGACTATATATTTGATTTAAAACAAAAAATGCAGGAATCGCACAAAATAGCGAGAGAAAGGTTAATTAAAAAGAAAATAAAATCTAAAAAACATTATGATAAAAAAGAGCATACTGAAGAGTTAGAAGTAGAAGATTTAATATTACTTAAAGATAAAACGCAAAAGAATAAATTAAGTCCTTTATGGAAGGGTCCATATGAGGTTTTGGAAATATTAGATAGTGAAAACGTAATAATAAAAAGAGGTAGAAAACATGTTACTGTACATAAAAATGATGTGAAAAAATATCACGAAAAATCGGAAGAAGATAAAAGTGATTAAATAAAAATAATCATAACTATAAAATATTTAAGTAAATTAAGAAATAAATGATAATTATAAATTATAAGAAATAATAGAAATAAGTAAATATGTAAATCATATTGGAACTATATAAACTAAATAAGTTACTAACTGAAATATAATTAAAATAAAATAAAATATATAATATATAAAAATAAAATAATAAAATTATATATAGATATTGGTAGATATATGATAAGATAAATATTTTATTTTTAGAAATAAAACAAAACAAGAACAATTTCTGACTGAATTGGGAATTGCAATCGATCATGAAAAACACTGTTTTAAGAGACTAAGAATGTACGAATCGCCTAAATGTCTAGATATACACGTAAAAACGGCAAATGAAAAATTAGAGGAACCATATTCCGAATTAGAATTAAAACAAATAGCTAAAAACATGACTGATTATATGCACGACATGGCAGGGGGCACGGAATCTTTAAATTATGCTTTCTGTAAAACTTTGGACGATTGGTTAAACTATATACCAGAAGCCGACGAGATAATGAAACATAAGAGAATGCGTACTTACGAGCCTATAATAATCAAAAAGAATACAATATAATAAAATCAGATTATTTCTCTTTCTCTAATATAATTAAGTTATAAATAATAAACAATAATATTATAGGTTAATTATGATAATGGTAACAAAAAACTTTGCAATCGAAAATGATGATTATGATGAGGCTATAGAAATTTACGAAGATTGGACTAAAACTCAGCCACCCGAACTTATTGCAATAAAAACGGATACCAAGGATACCACGGAAATCGAAGAATTAACAACAAACAATTTAGAATATAATAATAAAATTAACATTTTAAGAACCCAACGTAATAAAAGAACAAAACCTAATAATAATACAACAGATCTTATTACACACACTAATACGACAACACAACCAGATTTAGCCACAACGGATAATAAAATAAAGATAGAAAATACAAATACAAAAAATAATTTAAGCAATAGCAATAACACCGTTACACATCCAAATCATACATTGAAACAGGAGAACACGACTATAATAAATACATTTAACGTTAGCGAAATTATAAATAACAACACAATTAATAGCACAGAAATAAATAATACAACTAACTTCATAGACGAAGCGGAAAGCGTTCAAAATAAAATTAGGTACGACAATTATATTGTTATAGCCATAGGTGTATTGTTATTAATCAGCATGTTGTTAGTAATATATGCGTGTAGATATAACTATATGAGACAATTTCGTTACACGAATGTAGAGGCACAAGTACAGCCCGAACGGTATGAGATGTATGAAACCACTTTATAAGGACCAATAAAATAGAATAATTTAGATATTTAATTAAATAGAATATAAGAAAATATACATATAAAAAAAAAAATAAAAAGAGATATAACATAAGAGAGAGAAGTAATATATACATTACAACAATAATCAATAAACTAATATAAAATATGTAGTAGTTAGCTAATGTAAGCATTTTAAGTAAGCGACTTATAAACATTATAGGGAAGGAAGAATGGACATTATTTATGTCAACGAACCGGGCTCGCAGAGGTTCAAGGTGCCACTAATAACAGGTGTAGATATAAATGATATCCCGGAGTTCGAAATACAAACGGTTACATTGGGGGAAGGACGCCAGGTGAATCTTAGGTTAAACAAAAATGGTGAATTTATCGGTGAAAAATTAATGGAGTGCCACAACGATCCGCGGTTCGTCAGGTGGGATCCTCCTTCCGCAGTACTTGATCAACATAATTGTTGGTACGAAGGGTACGAGCATGATGACGGAGTAAATCGGCCAGGGGAGATAGAAGCAAATTATGCTTGCATTCTAAGTACTCTTTTATTTGAATTGAGAGTGGGACAACTGTCGCGGACACCTATTCCATACGTTCCGTATACCGGTCCACCGGCGGAGGTCGGCGAACGCCATCAGCCGGAGATTCTTATAGAATTTGAGGAATGGCCGATTCGTCAAGAGTTATTATGTATTTCACTACCACATTTCGGAGGGGGTGGATTTAATGAAAGCCGACGGTTAGATTTTCTAATAAATTTGGGCCGAAAAATAAAACACCAGCGTCACAGTTGCTTTTCGGGGGAATGGGCAGAAATACCCTACTGTTATTACGAACACATTAGATCGGCACTTGACACCATGCGAGTACCGTTAAGGCGAGAAGAGCGCACCAGCACAATAGAATATTTAAGAGGAATAATGACAACATTAGTGGACAATTTCCACGAGTATAATGAACCGTTGTGTTGGATGTTAAAACGAGCCATACACTATGACATGGATTATTTAATCACTATTGATGATTTTAATCGCTGGGAATTTTAACCACAAAATGACCACTTGTAAATTAATAAATTGTGCATTAATATTAAGTTTATTTATATGATAATTAGATTGTAAGTTATTATAAGTAATATAATAAAGTATGATTATATTAACATAAAGTTATAGTACATTCATTATTTAAACATTTGTTTGGTAATACCAATATTATCTAATACACGTATTATGATATAGGTTATTTTTAATAACAGCTGTTCAAGGACAACTACCATACTCTATCGAAGAATTTAAAACCGAGACAAGCATATTTTATGAAAATCAAGGAGATATCAGAATAATAGGAGCTCAATGGGAGCTAATAACTTATGTACCCTTAACAAATTACGATGATAGATATAAGCAATTAGAAGTAGAAATTAATACTATGATAAATCATTGTCAGGATAAAATGTCAAAACATGAAATTTGTTCTAGGTTTGAAAACATATTAAAAACAATGTTTAACGAAATCTCTGCTCAAATGGAGCAAATGTATGAGTCAATAGGTAGATATACAAATAGTTTAGAAACAACAACCATGACCATTTATAAAACTATAACTATGGGTAGGCGTAAACGAGGTCTAGTCAATATAATAGGTTCAGCAATGAAAACATTGTTTGGAGTGTGCGACAACGATTGTGCGAAAGAGACCACTGATCAAATAGGAATAATTGAAAAAAGTAACGAACGAATGATACATTTATTAAAAAATCAAACTACAGTAGTCAAATCGGCAGTACAGGGAATAGGGGGCGCATCAGTAGAAATCAATAAGCTTTATAAGGAATTAGAGGAAAAGCAAAATGAATTAAAAACTAAAATAAATGAATTAGTAAATCATACTTCAACTTTGGACACTTTGGTGTTAACAAATAGAATACATAGCATTTTTACAGCGTTATTAACACAATATTCTTATGAAACAACGACCCTTAGTTCAATAATAACAGCAGCTAGGACGGGTGTACTACATTCTAGTTTAGTAACACCTCGGGAATTAGCAAAACAATTAACACAAATAAAAATTAATTTACCAATAAATTTAAATTTGCCTATGGGCACAGATCCAAGTGAAATTTACGAACTAAGCAAAATAACTAAAATGGCGGTATTTTATAAAAATAATAAAATAGTTTTTCTAATAAAAATACCTTTAGTAACAGAACTGGAGCTGACCCTTTATAAAATAATACCTATACCACACCGTGTGGAAAATAAAAACGATAATAAGGAACATAGCTTAATTTTAAAACCGGAATACCAATATGTCGGTATAACCAAGAATCGTAGGCAATATACCACTTTCACTGAAACACAATTATTACATTGTACAGAGACAGAGGCATTTACTATTTGCCCAGAATTTCAACCAATACAGCACGAATCGATTAGACAACCATGTGAAGTGGCATTATTTAAAAATCCAGACCTCTTACCACCTACATGCGAGGCAGGAGTGATAGTAATATCGAAAAATATATTTCATAAATTAAAATATGCAAATGCATGGATATTCACCACCACTAGTGACACGTTGACCATAGTATGCCAAGGGAATAAGGAACCGTATATAGTAAAGATTAAAAATCAAGGTTTAATAAAACTAAACCAAGAATGTAGAGCGTATGCGGAGAATATAGTATTGAACCCAACGAGGGAGATAAAATCGAAATATTATATAAATTTCATTCCAAAAATAGGTGTGAGTGGGTTACCAGTAAAACTTAAAAGCGTGAAAAACATAAAAGTACGAAAAACAAAATTTGATTCGCATAAACTAGATAATGTACATGAGATGGCACACTCCCTGGACGAGATAGATAATATGATAGATGAGGAAATATTGAGACAATCGGGAGTAGATAACGATAGTAGAAATTCATACCTGATGTATGCAATTATAGGATTAATAGTATTTTCATTATTCTTATTATTTTTTATATATATATCGTATAGATGCAACTTGACCACTGGTAGAGCATTAAGCCACCATCAAATGGCAGTAATTAATGATAACTTACCGAGAAGTCGAAGTACTTTCTACGTGGAATCCCCACTTAAAGAAAATAAAGCTAAAGAAAAATTGCTAAGTGATACACCTGATAGATTAGGTATGGGCGGATTACCACCAATAATTACAGAATAAAAATACAAAACTAAAACGAAAAAAAAAAATATAATAATATGAATTATCAGTAATTAAAATAAGTATAGTAATAAAATAAGTATAAAAAAAAAAAAAAAGAAAAAAAAAGCTTTTGTAATTATTAAATATAATGTATGTGAGCTTGTGTTGTCGTTGCTTGTGATAAAAACTTTGACAATTATAATTAATGTTGAACTATTTTCATAACAGAGCGGAAACACATAAATTCGTAATTATGGACTTTGAATTTTCAATGGTGGACAGGACAAGCATAGTGGTTATTTCAGGAGCTATCTCAAATAGCCTAGATCGATTCAAAATTCGTAAGTTGGAAGGTAGACCTTTATTGTTACCTATCAACGAAGAACCAAGACCGATGAAAGACAGAGAGCTACAAGTAGCTATAAAAGAGATTAAAAGAGTATTTAGGTGTAAAACGGAGTTGAGAGATGCTTGTCTAGACCAGTTAAACAAAAGTTTGAATACGACAAGAAATAATTTGACCCCTGGATATATTGAGAGTTACATCTTAAAAGGAAATAAGGAGAACGTAATAGTAGTATGGAACGGGCACTCTGATAAAAGTATTCTGCACAGATTAGATTTAACGCAATTTCCAATTTTAAACATAACATGCTATGATAAATTATTTAATAAAAATTTCACGATACAATTCGAAAAATTAAGTACCAGAGAAATAATATACGAAGTAGATATAGGGACATTTAACAAGTCGGGACGCCTACTTAATTTGGTAGAAACGCACGACATGATTTGTAAAAAGAAACATAAAATTACGTATGCACACGATCCTACTGTGGATGTAAAATACACCAAATGTATTTTTGACTTTGTGATACGAAAACAAAGATATGAAAATTTAATAAAACACTTTTAAAATTATAAATTAAAATTTTATATATAAATTTAATTTCAGACATAATAATTGAAAACTATAGTTAAATCAACCACAAAGTAATAAAACAAAATGAATAGATTGGAACAGTTAAGTGCGGAAATTGCACTAAATATTGAAACACAATACCACATAAATCCAGAACAAGGAGATTGGCATAATTTTACTAATTGCTATGACTATCACATAGTCACCGCAAATAATTCGATTTTAGTACCCTACGAGGACGACAAAATTTTGAAAATGATATCTGCAACTAAGAGATTTTTATCAGATATGTGCGTCGACAGAGATTTGAGTGAGCCTTATTGTTATGAGTTAAATTATTTTTTAGAAATATTAACTAACCCTGCAGATGTTTTGTACTATGATAGGTAATTATTCAGAGAGTACTGGTCATTTCGGTTTGTGTAGTTAGCAGATAAATTCTTGTGACATAACAGTGAGAATGTGTCTGCAACTACCTGAACCTACTTGATAATATAACACGTTGGTTCAATCAATATTTTATGATAAATCCGGTTGGATTGTACGGCCCGCCCACTAACAACTTTTGACAATTGATTATGATGGAGCGAGTTCGTCACAATCCAAGTGATGGGGGATGATTGACCAAACAGTTATGATCAGTTAAAGATAGCGTCATTTGCAACGGACAAACTTAAAATAAATAGTTGGCCATTGCATTTGGGGATAATATTTGATTGAGTAAACTAAAGAGAGAGACAATATAAAAAAAAAGAATATGTAAATATTAATACTATAAATAATAATAAATATTACATTAGGAAATAGTTATAAAAATATAAATTAAAGTATAAAATATAAAATTACTATTCAATATATATATACACTTATACTTAACGGAAACGTATCAGATACACTGAAATGTTATAATAAATTATAAATAGAAACTACACATTACAAATATATTTTATTATATACTTTACTATTTTTATTCTATGGCAATAAATGCATTATTATCCACTAGACTTTAACTTTTATATTATATAAATTATAAAATTATATTATTAACCACTAACAAATTAACATTTACACACTAACCAATTATATTATATAACTATATTATTCAATTATTTTATATAACCACATTAAAAATATTATTCACTAACCATTTATTTTATTATATAAAAAAAAAAGGAAAAATTTGTAAGCACTAACAATTATTTACTAACCACTAAAAATTATATATTAAGTACACTATTGTAATCAATAAATTTGTATTGTATAACTGAAATTTCATGAAAATGTTCAAACAATTGTAATATGATATTGTAAAACATACAAATAATTGTAAAATGTATTGTAATTGAAATTATTGTAAACAAGTTACAAAACTTGTATTGTATTTTGTAAACTTATATAACTATTTTTGTGCTAAGACTTTTGAAAGATTTCTGTCTTGAGGACATAAACCTTTTTTTTCGTGGGGAGGTGCTACGTGCTCTGATGTCCCGTACGCAATACTTAATACATAATACATAATATATGAAGGGGGTACGGCTACGTAGGCATAGGTATTAAAATAATAACCTACAATAATTGGGATAACACGAAAACCCGTATCAAAGATACTACGCCGTAAGCAATTAAATAAGGTAAAACAAGTCTAGACATTGTAACAGCCCATATTAATTTCAACCCTCTGCGCTGGGAGACTCACTAAAAACAATATATTAACCTAACCCAACCGCCAGAATATAATATAACGATATAATAAAAACTATATAATTATTGATAATCATATTAGTCACAACGCGAGTCTGAGAACTCGGACACAGTGATTGCGGTTAACCACCTGCTCGTGGGCGGATAGTCTCCGGACGTCATATTGGAATACATCATCGCACGAGCATCCTGAAATGCGTAATAGCGTGAGAGCGAATGACGCACATAGGAATAGGCCAGAAGGGATATGGGTAGGAGATCAGGGGACACTGACTATATAAGGGGGTCCAGAACAGGGCTCCCGCAGACGTGATTTTCCAGAGCTAGAGCAAGCACCTTCACGTCACTTTACACCAGAAATCGTTCATTTGGACTTAGTCTATTTTTCAATTAGTTTAATTATTTGAACTTAGAATATTTTCGAGCAGTTTAATAAACACTTAGAAATATTTTGTCTATATTATTTCATCACAACCTATATCATTTTCGACAAGTTGTTGGCACGTTACACAATACTGAATACAATATCAAACCTATAAAATTTTTGTTTACTGATTAATAACGTATGCATTTTAGCAAAATGATGCAGTCTGATTGTGACATAACGGCGAATTATTAAATGTATTAATTGTGATCTATGACTATTGAAAACGTCTTGGTCTAGTATATGATTTTTCATTATGTCACTATTAAAGATAGATGTTTCAAAACAAACTTCATTCATGGATTTAAAATTGACTTATATTTTTTTGGTAAGAATTAGATGATTATTCATACTAATAACATGTTCTGTAGCTAAACATATTTTTTGTACATCTGCAGATATGTTAATTAATCTTCCTTTATTTTTAATTTTTAGCAATAATGACATGGATTCATTGTTTTCATTAACTAATTGGGATTCACAGATTGTACAAATATTTTTTTGCCTTTTTATTTTACGGACTACGAAGCCACTGGTATATTTAACAACATCTACTACATAATCTTCTAAAGAAGGTCTTTGGTACTCGTAGTCGTGATCGAACTCATCAAAATATAGGGATTCATCATTATCGTTAAAATTAAAAATTGCATCAGCATCAGTCCTCTTATTTGCACTCACATATAGAATGGTAGAGCTGTCCAAAAGAGTGCAGTTTCCAAACTCTGAACCATTTATTTCGTGAAGTACAAGTAACCTTTTATATGCCGATCGAAATTGAATGGCATTTGGATTATTATTAAATCCACCACGGCTTTTCATCGCACTGAAAAACACTTCCAAATGATCCTGGCTAATTTTATATGAAAGTAAGTATAAAATATCATAAGGTTTTAGAATTTCATATAATTTTAAAAGATTTGTTAAGCATATAATTAGTCCTAAAAATCCAGTTTTATTAATACTCATTATTTGTAATGTTAGTGCTGTTGACATATGCAAGGTTTTCAATATATTCATTAAAATAAATTAAAAACTCTGATATATATTGTTCATTTTTTTCATTCATTAGACATGATTTATTGGTATTGGAAATAATACTAATAATATTATTACTTCTAATATTAATAATATAAATGTCCCACTCCCATCTTTTTCTGAAGCTGATGAAGATATAATTGTTAGAGAGTCTGATATAATCCTCAATATTGAAAACATTGATGAGTTGGTTTTATTAGAAGATAAAATTGATCACAATATTATTATAAATACTACTTTTGACACAGAAATGAATATAAATATTAATAATGCTATAAACAATAATAATAATAATAATAATATTTCTGGTATTGATATATATGTCCCATCTTCTGAAGCTGATGAAGATCTGATTGTTGGAGTGTCTGGTAAAAAAAAAAAGAAAGATTGATGTTCGTTTAAGTAAAAAACAAAAACGTGCCATAGGTGAAAGCTATAAAAAAATAAAGAAAGATAATAGTTTTGAAGTTGTCAGAAAGAAAAAAATGAAAGAAAATGATTGTTTGGTTAAAAAAATGTAAAAATGAGTGTGCAACCATTAGTGAAACTGAAAGATTGGCTATATTTAATAAATATTGGTATGAACTTAATGATTATAATAGAAAAAGAGACTATTTATTAAGTTGTATGGAAAAAGTCCCCATTAAAAGGACTTATGTTTTACATACAAGTATTTGTTCTAGTACTTATCGTTATTTTGTCTCTGTTGATAATGTTGAAAAAGAAGTATGTAGAAAATTTATTCTTAGTACATTGGACATTTCAGAAAAATTACTAAGATATACTCGTGATAACAAGATTGATCTCTATGTTTCTAAACATGACAATAGAGGTAAGCAACCATCAAAAAATAAAACTGCCAATGTCATAATTGGGAATGTTGACAGATTTATACAAATGTTGCCAGCTGTCCCATCCCACTACTGTAGAGGCTCCTCTAGTAAAAAATATATTACAAATGATTTTAATAGCTTGGAACATGTGTACAGAGTTTATATTGAAGACTTTAAGTTGAATAATAAGCCATCAGTATCCTGTAGTGTATTTAAAAAAAGATGGAATACTGAATATAACATAGGTATTCATGTACCAAAAAAAGATAAATGCACTTTTTGTGAAGGATTTACAAATAATGAAACTAAAACAGCTGAAGATATACTTAATTATGAACATCACATAGCAGAAAAAAAATTCACACATGAAGTATTTAAGCAAGACCAACTGAGAAGTGGAAAAAATGGATTTTTATGCTGCAGCTTTGATCTGCAAAAAGTGTTGAACACTCCATGTGGCAGCAGTATGTTATTATTAAAGGGCGGATGTTCATGCTCCAAAAAACTTTAATATATGCTATAAAAATTTTTAAAATATACTTTAAAATATGCTTAATAAAATGTCATTATATGCCTAAAAAATGTACAATATATGCTCAAAAATACAATTATATTCCTAAAAAATGTGTAAAAATATGTTCAAAAACATCTAATCTGCTATGAAATAGTATATAATATTAAATTTGTTAAAACGGTAAAAAACTTAAAATAAAAATAAAATGGATGAATAATTTAAATAAAAAATTGATGTATTTGTATTATGTCTTCTTTCATTGTTGATTTAATCTGAAAAATTAAATTATTATTTTAATTTTTTTTGATAATATAAAATGTATTTCGTTTTACTTACTTAAATGTGTATTACACTGAATAATTATTGTTTTTGAAATATTTTCAAAGTGCATAGAACGTCGTCTGTCTGTCAAAAAATGTTTATGTTTGGAAAAACTTCGCTCGACATCTACCGATGTGATAGGTGCGTATTTAAAAAAAGTTAAATCATCAGGCGTTAAGTTTTCTTCTGTCTTGATGGTGTTATTTTCACCATTTAAAATGTTTGAAATCGTACACAGTATACCAAAACCTTTATTGTTTTGTATAACTTTTTGAAATTTTTTAAACACGACAATTCCTTTATCGTTTTGATTACTTTTAAGACTCTGTTCTACATTTTTTACTATATTAATTGCATCAAATAAAGTCATACCCGATTTTTCCAGATTTTCAATTACAGTGGCCAATAGCTTAAAATTAGATTTTATATAAATTAAACTTGAATCTAGTGATTTTTCTGACAAAACTTCTTTTGCTTGAAGTATAGAGACTGCATCATCTGTATCAAACTGTTCGATAACATTGCGAATGTTTTGTATGTTTTCACAATAATATATCGCAGCATTTATCCAAGTCCCCCAACAGGTGATAATTGGTTGTGGAGATAAATTTATATTTGGCAATACTTTTCTAAATATTTCGATTCGACTAGGACATTTTAAAAATACTTTTTTTATACTAGATATTAGCTTATCAACACTTGGAAAAAGACGCCTTACTTCTTCTGCTACACGGTGAAGGGCATGTGCTAAACAAGTAACATGTATCATCTTATCATAAAACGCTTTTATAGCACCACCCGCTTTAACCATATATGACGCAGCGTCGCTAACAAAAAGTAATACATTTTCATGTTTTATCAAGGCTGGGCAAGTTAATGATTTTTTTTAACTCAGTTAAGTTAAGTTAAAAAAATTTTGTTCAATTAAATTAATAGTTAAGTTAATTTATTTTTTTAATATATCAATTAAGTTTAAAGTTAAGTTAACACAATTTTTTAAACTTAACTTCAATTAATAAGTTAAGTTAATAATAAAAAAAAAATTCATTGAAAAGGTTTTAAAATAAGTGAAAATCACTTGTATAGTAGGTAATAATGTAATATACTAATATTAATATAATGTATATAATAAGTAGAAGTTGATTTTAAGTTAACGTAGATATAAATGAGTTAAGTTAAAGTTAAGTTAATTAAAACAGCGAATTAGTAAGTTAAGTTAATAAGTTAAAATTAACTTAACTTTTAACTTATTAACTCGTTAATGCCCAGCCTTGATTATTATGCGCTAATAAAATATAAATATGCTTTGAAAGAAAAATGGATCGAAATATGCAAATATATGCAACATAAAAATTTTGCTTTCGTTTTCTATATGTCAAAAAACGAATTTTTATCCTACTCTGCAACTTTTATTATTAAAGGAAAAAAATATGCAAATGCATGAACATCCGCCCTTTAGTTATTATTTTATTCAAGAAAACTAGCGTATTATAACTTAAGTATTTATGAAAGTAATACAAAAAATGGACATTGTTATCTGTGGTCTGAGCCTGATGGCAAAAGGGGCTCAAATGAAATTGCTTCCATTATATTTAAATATTTAAAAACTATTGATGAAACAGGTACTTTTCAAGAAATAGCACTTTATTGTGATAGCTGTCCTGGACAAAACAAAAATCATGTTGTTTTGTCTATGTTGCGATATTTCCTATTAATTTCAAAAAATATTATCAGTTTAACAATTAATTATTTATTGCCAGGACATACATACATGCCAGTTGACTCTGTGCATGCATGTATTGAGAAACATTTAAAAAGAAAAACTGTATGGGCTCCTTCTGAATGGCCTACTATAATCAGAAATTCAATAACTAAATTTGGTCCATATAATACTGTTGAATTAAATCATTCAGACTTTTTAGATTGGTCCGAAGTTTGTTAAACAATGTTTAATCGACCAAAATTAACAGATACAGATGGCTGTGATGTTAAATTTAAAAAGATTAGAACAGTATATTTTAATAAAGAGTTAAGTAATTTTAAGATAGCTTATTCTTTTAAACACAATGTCAATGATGAAAATAATATTATTTTAGACTACAAAAATGTAAGTATTACTGAGAATAGATTAAGATCCAAACTAAAAAATGTTGAACCAAAACAGTTATATTTCTCCAAACTTCCAATAACCGAAACCAAATACAATGACCTAATACAGTTATGTACCAAAAAAACAATCCCTGATAAATTTCATACTGAATACTTGGAAATACCATTTAAAGCAACAATAAGAGATGTGTTAGCTGAAACTGACGAAGAAGACTGAAATCAAAAATTATTTTTTAGATTACATCTATTATTATTATACCTACCTAATACTTTTAATATTACAAACAAAGTTATTGTTTGATTTTTATTATAAAATGTTGATAATTAAGTTTGTTGTTATATTATAAACTATATAATAATTATTATTATTCATGTTAATTTTTATAATTTCTATTATTATTAATAAAAGCTATTTTATTCAAGTTTATATTTTAAAATGATAATTACCTAATTGAATGAAAATCATCAATTATTTGTTTTAACTTTTTATCAAAGTCTGATTAAGTTCCTCATAAATTTATTTTGTTTAAAATGTATTATTTTTTGTTTATAAAGTTATAATTTAAATTAAATTTTATAACATATAGGTAGATACCTGACTATTATATTATAATTTTATTGTATTTATAAAAATGTTGATAAAATTTGTATATTATTTTTATTTTGTTCAAGTTTATAATATTTTAATATGTGATGATTTGAATAAAAAAAAGAATATTATGTAAGAAGGGCACTTACCACATAAATAATAATATTTTATGACAATTTAAAAAGGGCTTGTGAAAAATAAAATATATAAAGGGCTTTTACCACTAAAAATTATTTTATTCAAAAGGGCTTCTGTATAATAGATAATGCAATATGGGCTTAACCCTCGAATCATGTGTTTTAAATACTAATTACATAATTATTCCAGGTAAGTATTGCAAATTAATAATTATCTATAAAATCGATATTCTTTCAATTTTCTAAAATTATGATTTCGTTAATTGTATGTTAAAAATTGTATTTTTCACGCAGTTTTATGTTCCTCTTCGACAATTTCAATTATGAAGGTTACGCCCTTTCTACAGAACACCGTCGATATGGTCAAGTGTTGTGTTGTTGGGTGCTCGTCGGGGTACTACAAAAGCAACACCGAAAAAATTACGCAATTTTCTGTCCCGAAAGACGAAAAACTACAAGCTATTCGGGCAAGAGCAATTCCACGAGACAATTTTATATTAAGTGAAAAACATTTTGTATGTTCCAAACATTTTCATGAAGACAAAATAATCCGATTTTGGCAGTCCGGTACAATACAGGTAATTTATTTACTTATATAAAAACTGATATAATTTTAAAATGATACCTTCTTATAATTCCAAAATATTTTCATAGGTAATAAATACAATATGCTATAATAGGTATTTAATCTATTTTAATTTACCTCTAATAGACATAAAATAAAATAGCCATTGAAGGTAGACATTTTTAAATGCTTATGCAATTCGTTATAAAAATGCAATACTTACCTATTATAATATTGTATGCCTATATTTCATATCTATATAAAAAAAATATACATATTATATACAATTAATTATAGGCAGGTACCTAGTTTGAATTAAAAATGTCCTTATTTATGTCATAATAATCTATGAGGACTTTTTTTACAGATTCCATATAAACAATTTAAATTAAAAATTGGAGCGGTTCCTTCAATTTTTCCTGGCCCAAAGTACCTATCCAAGACTTTAAAAAGAAGAAAAGATCCTGCTATTCGAAAATTTGATGTCCCTTCCAAAAAAATTAAACTCTCCATACCAAATAACCTTCCAAATTATGTTGATGAAAATGTAGATGTATTAGAACAATGTAGTAATGTTAATAATCTGTTTAATGAAATAGCCAACCACGATAATTTGTCATCCATTATAAAGTGGCCTTTTACATTATCTGATAGCAATAATGATGTTAAAGAGCAAATTTATAACTTTGTTTCATTGTCTTCGGGAGATTCATTTCCTATTGTGGAAAAATCAATTAAAGTTAGTAATTCTGGAACAATTACTTTTGGAATTTTCGGTAAGGAAATTAGTAATACTATTATCAATATAAATATGTAGGAGGTTCACAGCCTTTTGTTCCTCTTTAAGGGGATTCAACACATTTAGGACAAATTGGTGTGGAATCCCCATAAGTATATACATCATAATAACAATAATTTAAAAAAACTAAATATTGTATGATTGTTCGCTTCTAACAGCTGAGAGAAATTCATCATGTAATTTAGTGATAGTTTCTTTTGGTAAGCCATTCATTCTTATAGACAGATATTTGAAAAATGTATTGTTTTCATTTATTTATTCTGTATTTGGTTGAACTGGTAGAACTGGTGGTATTGGTCTACTCTCTTTAAGTTCATTCAGAAGTTCACGAGTAATATTTAAACTTTCACTTGCAATATGTACAAACACAAATTAAATACTAAAATAAGTGTCAATAAGTTTTTAATGAAACTGAAACGCTTTAAATATTATACATTGATAAATTTAATACAAAATTAAGAACCTATTAACTCACTTTGTTTACGCTTTGGATTTTTTTCTCTTATATCAGAACCAGTAGATAAGATTGTGTCATAATTTTCAAGGTTGCAAGATGTACTGAAACAAAATATAAATATAATATATTAAAAATTAAGACTACCATAATAGTACCTACATTAAATTACCGTTTATTATTTTCTATCATACTGTCCAAAAACGTTAAATGTTTTAGATGAACCCATTCTTTCTTTTTGCCTTCACTTCCACTAGGTTTTAGTTTTTTTTCTCTTGTATATTTTTGTCTTATGTATGACCAACTCTTTTTTATGGTAGACATAGTATATTTTCCTAGATAATATAATAGTGACAATAAAAAAAAATGATAAATTAGTCGTAATTTGTAATTTTCAATATTTATATAAGAAAATGAATCTATCAAAAATGTATTTATGAGAGATCGATAACATATTCATAGCTAAAACATTTTAATGGTTAACTAGAGTCTAGAATTCACTTAAAATGTACAATATACTACTAAGTTTTATAGCTAATTCATATTATTATAAATTATTTAAAAAAATATTACATTATAGTCTACAGCTTAATTAATTTGGAATAATTTACCTTCAAACTACACATATACTTGGTTCCAGAAACGATCCTTAATGTTTTCTGATCTCTCACTTAAATTCATTTTGTGATCCCAAATTGGGCGACATGGCTCTATGAATTCTATTAGGCGTGAGTAATCCTCTTTAGAAATCTCACAAGCCTTTTTCAACCCCTCAAAATCATCATCATTATCCATACATTTTGTATTTTGTAATTCTGTTTTCCTATTGGTAGAAATAGAGCGTGTTGATGGTTGGTCTAATTCGAAAGGACCTACCATAACAAATAATATTAAATTAAAATAAATTTGAACGTTTTAAACAGGATAGAACATATAAAAAAAAAATTACTTGATTTTGAATACAGGCATGTATGATGTTGGTTTTTTATTACAAACTTATTGCAAAATTTACAAACTGATCCCTGACAGTACAAAATATTATAATTGATAAATAAACATAGGAAAACAAATATTTAAATTGTTCAAGAATACTTTAAACAATAATAATAATAATGATATTTAAATATTTGTAATACAAAATAGGACAAATAGTAAATACATAAATAATAATATAAAAAACATACTTGAACAAATGAAGTCATTTTGTATAATTAGATATTAATAAAATGTGTAAATATTATATTATAATAATAATTTTATAACATATTATAATATTACATTTAATTACCAATTAATAATTATATAGTATACTTAATTATTTTATTTTGATATTTTGTAAAATTATTATTATTTTGATAGAAGGTAGTTGATAACAATTATGTAGGCATTATAAAATTATTTATTATTATCAGGAGGATTAAACCACGACTGTTACCGCACGACGACAAGTTGAATTTTTTTCAACTTTCTGGTAACTCCTGATAACATGGTATATTAATTAGGTAACCATAATATTCAGCCAATCAAAACACTGTAATTTTAAGACGTCGTCCTAAATTATGGACGACACGATACAGTGTAAAGGCACCTTTAGATACCGTTTTCCAACCTGTGTAGATAACCGTGGTATGTATGGAATACTTGGGTAATATTTTAAGAGACTATGCTATAATGTATTTATTAAAGTTATATATATCAAGGATGCACATTAATATTTAATAAATTTGGTATATTAAAATAGTGTGTAATAGGATAATCGTACCCCCGGATAATCTTACCGGGGGGGGGGGGGTAAAGTTATCTTAGAATAATCGTACCCCCGGTAAAATTTTCCCAGTATAATCGTACCCCCGGTAGCATTTTCCTAGGAAAATCGTACCCCTCTAAGGGAGTAATATTTTCCTAGGAAAATGTTACCGGGGGTACGATAATCCTGGGATTAATGTACCCCCGGTAACATTTCCCTAGGATAATCGTACCCCTCTAATAAGTTATATTTTCCTAGGATTATGTTACTGGGGGGGGAGGGTACGATTATACTGGGAAAATCATACCCCCCACGGGTAAGATACTTTGAGGGTAAATTTGTACTGTGGGTGAGATTGCAATAATATAATTTTACTTGGCACTAGGGGTAAATGGAAAAGTTTTTTGTATCAGCATTCAACATATATCTAAGATTTGTGTGGATCCAAGAAAGTTTGATTAAATATTTCCTGTGAGAAAGAAATACAGAATTCTTCTAGAATCAACATGGATTTTGAAAAAATATACATTATATTAATAATTATTAACAAAACCTTTATTGTAATTATAATAATTATTATGCCTTAAACCTTTAGACAAAAATAAACAAAAAACAAATATCTTTAAATTACTTGTTACTATTCGACGTTAATTACAACATCGTAGTGTACATTATTCAAATTTCTAATGTATAAACATTTTTCTGTGTTACTGAGTGGTTTTTTTTATAGTGATGTCTTTGTTGAATAACTGCCATTTACTTGTGGCAGTCATATAAACGTAGATCGACGTTTTTAATTAAATTGCGGCACCAAATATTTCTACGTCAGTACCCCACACAGCTGAAATAAAAGACATATGATTTCGTTCATAATAGTTGTACTCATAAAAAAAATTAATTTCTTTTTACAACACTAAAAATATTTAAATAGGTTAATTTGACGTGTTTTTTTTTTAAAAAAAAATATCGATTTACAAAATGGTTATACATTTAAATTACCATCATTTTCTATTGTATTTTGTTCCAAATATTTCTTCATATTTTCCTTTCCCCCTATATATCTTTCGATATTTGAACTTGTTTTGACAATCTGAAAATAGTATTTATGTATATATATGTCTTTTATAATATGATAATAAATACAAGTATAATTTTTTTTTACCTCACAAACATGTTGTCTTATGGTAAAATGATAATTTTCGTCACCTGTTATCCAATACAATAAAGATCTATATAAACAGTTTCCATCTCCAACAATGTTTTTAATTTCAGATGGAACTGTCAAGACTTTTGCAAGTATAGTTTCGTTTGTTGCTTGTCGGCTGAAATTTAATTTTAATGTTCTGCATTTTGTCTGCTGCCATGTTTTACCAACCGGATAAAACATCCTGGTTTTTGGAACGGTGGGAATCTTTTCTTTTCGTGACATTTTTTTTTCGCTCGTCTTCAATTCTTCTGCATAATATGTATCTTCATTCAATTTTTTACCGTCAGATTCAAAATATATTTTCATATTACTTATTAACACTTTGGTTTTTAACACTTTTACATCATTTTTTAACTGACATATCTTGTTGTTTATAATTTCATGGATAGTGAATGGACCCAGCCATGGCATCGAGACCCATCCTCCTTTCCTGTCATCACGACGGAGATTTTTTATTAACACTTTATTCCCTACTTTAAATTTATTCTCAGCTAATGGGTGTCTTTTCGCGTATGATTTTCGTTGAGCTGATTATGCATCTAGAATATTTTCTTCCACTTTATCTTGAAGTTTATCTAAAAGTTAAGATATTTTATTATTTTAAATATAACTAAATATTTGAAATTATAGTTTTATTTTTATATGTAATTTTTATAAAATATTTAATAGAAAGAAGAGACCAAATAAATTTTGTTTAGTTTACTTATAACTTATAATTTAACAATATACTTAAGCTCTAAGGTTAGCTTAACCGAAACTGTAAGATTCAGCCTAAGTATCATTAAACCATAATAGTATAATATTTTTAGTATTAATTGTTAGTAACTGAATCATCATTTTGCATGTACAATTTCCTATGATATGAAATTGAATTTTTTAACTAGACACCATAATATGTACCTATACTACTTGTCTACTTCCTATATTAGCTGACTTCGCCTGACAAACAATAAACAAATTTAAAATTTCACATGAATATGACACGAATATTACTTGTTGTCCATGACTAAAGTAAATCCTAATTATTTAAAAAGCACCATCTAAGGAATAAAATAATAAATACAATTTTTTTTATTATTATATAATGAAATACTACCAACCTAAAATATTTAAAAATACTAATATCACTATTATACTATTTTTAGTACCGTAGCTAGATATTTTGGAAGAAAAGTACACATTATATTTATACAGAATTTTAGAATAATAAGAAATATGTTTGTATTAGTTATTAAATTTATTTTTGATTAAAAATTATAATTAAATTTGGTTTACTAGTCAAAATAATAAATACATGACTTAGCACTAGAAAAATTTTAAAAAATTAGATGTTGAAATCTATAAACACCTTTCTTTTTTAGAGGTGGCAAACTAATCAATAATATTTTAGATAGTTATTTCAATGTCTTTGTCTAAAATTGTTTAAATAAAAACTCGTTTAGTTTCTGTAACTGCAGACCAATGCCAACTCTAAATAATAATTATTATTATATAATAAATGATTTCGGACAAATAGATAGACACTTAAATTCATTGTATTCATATGCATAGATATGGATTTTGTTGATTAAATATTTGTAAAATATTAGGGTCAGCTAATCTGTTGGTATAAATCTTGCATCCAAATAGTGCAGAAATCAATCATTTCATGAACTAGATATCTAGACAGTGAAATTCGTTCAGATTGTGAACTTTGACGAATATATATTATAATATGTACCTACATCCATTTCAAGAAATGTACAATATATTGTATACTTTGGGTAGTTTTTTTACAATAAAACACATAATTTTATATTATTTAGCAATAAATAATTACTTTATACTTATGCTAATAATCAATAATTTCCTGTATTGCCTTATGAAATGGTGGTCTAAAAATATAATACGTATCATTTAATTATGTAACGCATTTCGTAATTTTCACATTACCTTCATGGATTTTTCTAATAAGAAATTATTTTATTTTATTAAAAAGATTTTCGTAACACACAAAATATTAGACAAACTACAAACACAATAGTACCTCGTATTTGCGTTTCATACAAAACACACAAGCAGTATAATCTATTATAATATACCTAATATAATTTATTGCTAAATAACGAAAAAAAATTTTATAATAATTACACAAGTCACAAAGTATACAATATAGGTATTGTCTATTTCGTGAAATGAATGCCCATAAAATGTATTTTTGTCAAAGTTCATGAAATACTTAGTTGTGCCATAAGTTCTGTCCCTATTTATCAGTTGTTCCATTAATATTTTACGATAACACTAATGACTTTGTTTATGAATATAATTTTCAACAATTGTAATATCTACTATTTTTGGTTAGTACGATAGTTCACGTCACGTATTAAACATGGAATGGGGTATTAAAGAAAATCGTGTTGCTGTTATTGCGTTATTTAAGTGTAAATAAACACCATTAGATATTTTCAACTTGTTGAAACTGTTGAAAATAACGAAAAAATTTGTTTATCGGACCATAAAACGGTTCAACGAGTTCAACACTATAGATGACAAGCCAAGAAGTGGACGTCCACGTGAAATAAGAACAAATGCAGTAGTCAAATCTGTCACACAAAGGATTCGTAGAAATCCACTTCGCAAGCAAAAAATCATGGCTAGAGAAATGAAAATTCCACCAAGAACCATGTCACGAATAATTAAAGAAGACTTTGGTCTTGGTGCTTATCGAAGAAGCACCGGTCAGCGGTTGACAGACGCTTTACGTCAAATTAGAACGACAAGAGCGAAGAAGTTACTTAAGCGGTACGCAAAAAATGGCCACAGACAGATACTGTTTACAGATGAAAAAATTTTTACTGTAGAAGAAAAATTTAACCGTCAAAATGATAGAGTTTATGCTCACAACTCTCGGGAAGCTGCTGAAAATATTCAAAGAGTAGAAAGAGGACATCATCCAGCCTCAGTGATGGTTTGGTGGGGAGTGTCATATGAGTGTTACTCAACTGCATTTCTGTGAGCAGGGAGTCAAAACACGTGCGGTTAACTACCAAAACGATATTTTAGAAAAGGTAGTGAAGCCTTTAAGTGATACTTTGTTTGTAGGAAAGAACTGGACCTTTCAGCAGGATTCAGCGCCTGCACATAAAGCAAAAACCACACAACGCTGGTTAGAGGTCAATTTACCTGAATTTATCGCCGCTCAAGATTGGCCCTCGGGAAGTCCAGACCTCAATTCTTTGGACTACAGACTGTGGAATATTTTAGAGGAGAAGGCCTGCTCTAAGCCCCATCGAAATATCGAATCATTAAAAGCCGATTTGGTAAAATCAGCTGCCTCAATACCGTTAGAAGTGGTGCGTGCTGTCATAGACGAGTGGCCAGATCGTTTGAAGAAGTGTATTAATGCAAATGGTGAATATTTTGAATAGTATTTATTTTTTTTTAGTTAGTAAGTTAATAAAGAATGAATAACATCAGTTTTTTTATATTTGTTTTATTTTATTTATTAAGTATACACCTTTGTGTAAGGAACAGAACTTATGGCACGACTAAGTATGTGATTTCACTATCTGGATGAGCATATAGATTTACACTAGTTATAAACTTGTTTTAAGTGTGTAACTATAGTACCTATCTATAACCTACACCTTAAAATAATAGTTTTTAAGTATTGAAGTGTATACCTCTCATTGATAGCATGCATTTCAATATTTCTTCAAATTGTTCTTCATCAAAATCTCCCATAAAAACATTATCATACACGTTATCATCTTCTAAGCTATGTTGTATATCTACTGGAAGTACAGCTTCTCTTTGATATAAAACATAAAATGGTGAATATTTTTTTGAAGTATGAGGCACAGTTCGATAAGCAAATAGAACTCCTTGCAATACGTCTGGCCACTTGAGTACATTTTCTAGATGAATCTAAACACAAAACAAAATAATTTTTTTTATTAATTATTTTTGGTTTAAATTAACCAAAATATTTTTAGGTACCAACTTTAAGTAACGAATTTTTTATTGTTCTATTAAATCGTTCAACAAGCCCATTTGCTTGAGGATGATAGGGTGATGTGACTCTATGTGAGGTTCCCGTCATACAAAATAGTTCTTCACATACCTGGTTACAAAATTCTCTACCTTGGTCACTTATTTCCACCTTAGGACAACCATGTCGACATATAATTTCGTCGTGTATAAAACGAGCAACTGTAACCGCTTTTTTATCTGTAAGGGGTCGTGCCTCACACCATTTACTAAAATAGTCTATCGCTACAGCAACATATCAAAAACCATTTACTTCCGGTAACATTATAAGATCGATTCCTATTTGTTTAAAAACCTAAATTTAAAAAAAAAATGGTTATTAACATTTTGAGTAATTAATTTTAAAATATTTTAAATTTTAATGTCATCAAAATCATGAATTTTAAATCTCAAAATGGCCTTTAGAAGTTTCGAATAAATCATTAATCATATAACTGGGGCCTTAAAAATATTTTGTTTGATGAACTAAATTAGTCTAATTAAATTTTAGATTCTGAAAATATCAGTAATTTTGTATAAATAAAAAGTAATACTTACCTTTTTAGGTATAGGAACGGAATGCAACTCGGGCACTATTTTCAATGTTGCTGGGTTAACCCGTTGACATATATCACACTCTTTAATAAATAATTTTACGTCTGAAGTAATAGATGGCCAATAGCAACGTTGGTTCAGCATATTAATAGTCGCATCCCTACCACTGTGACTTGACAGTGCAACAGCTTCTAACGATTCTTCAGAACCCTCGTGAATCATTTTCAGAATACTCTTTCTTTCTTCTTCGTCGAATATAACACGGACAGAATTTTTTTTATAATATAAAACGTCATTGGACAAAAAAAAAAACGATTTGGTTTGTCTTCGAAAGTTGGATTTATCATTTTTACTATGGATATAGCTAGGATATCCCTGATGTTTCAAGTAAGCCAAAAAGATCTTAAATTAATTGGCTCCGGACATTTGGTTTCTTTAACTACAATCTTCTCAGGTATTTCAGGAGGGTTCAGTACAGCCAAGGTGTTCATATTTTCGGTTTCCCATGGTCGAAACATCATAAAATACAACAGCTACATTATAATATTATAACCAAACAATTAACAGTTAATTAGGAGGACCAAATACGTTTAAATTTAAAACAATGATTCTTTTAACTCTAGGATTATCTAACCGGGGGGTATGATTCTCCTAGGATTATCTACCGGGGGACATAATTTTAAGTTCAAATTTTGACAAAAACCAGTTAATTTGGAGTTCAAAATTTAAAAAAATTTAAATTTTTAGATATAGCTAAGGCTTGAAAATTTAATACAAGAGGTTTCATACAACTATAAAAGTAGTTTTTCATTCATTCTGGTAAGGCGTAAACTTACTAGTTGACAAAAATTTTTTCAAAAAGTAATAATAATGCCCGTATTATAAACTACAATGTATGTCACCAAGATCCAATACACCAATAATTTGGTTCATCATCAGGACAAGCCTCCTCAAAAATTAAAATCAAAACTATTTTATTAATAATACTATCATCTTAAAACGATATCCATAGGCACTAATTTAGTTATTTAAGCCTTTAGCTACATCTTACCATTCATATCAAACCTATTAATTAGAAATATTTACACTTGTGAACTTGACAGCGCAACACTAGCAGACATACATCTAATCAATCCAACAAATTTGTTGGTCGATTGTTGGACATTGTTGGACAACTTTCAAAATTTGTTGGACATTATTTTTGCCGTGGGACCAACTTTAAATTTTGCGCTGCCAAGTTCACGCCAGCAGTGCAACTTTTTGTTGGAACGTGTTTTTTGTGCTACACGTTCTTCTCGATTTGTTGGACACTGTTGGACAACTTTTAAACTGCAGGGCTTGAAACCGATTTTTGATACCGATTTTGAATACCGGTAAAAACCGTTAAAAATCGAAATTGAAACTGAAATCGGAAAAAATCAATACCGGTATCCAGGGACGGAAACCAAAAAAAATTTTGGCGGTTTCGGTTTTGGTTTTTAATACCGGTTTTTTATATTTAAGGTTTTGCTCCCCGGCTTTTATACTCAAAATAAAAGTTGTAGGTTTTGGTGTCGGTTTTTAAAACCGGTTTTCTTTTACTCAGGTTTTGGTCTTAGGTTAACCGCTCATATATAGGTTTAAAAAAATAATTAAGTATTTTTAAATTTGTATTATAACACCCTTTTCATTTGGGTTCATAATTGAATAACGAATATACACAATTTTTTCTCCTAGATACAAAGAATTTAAAATATCTAGAAAAAACTTAAGTCTTATAAAAATATAAAGTTATAAGTTATAACTAAAACTTAAATAGCCTTAAACTTATTATTTACAAATTACAAACCAATAACAATTAGACTTGACATTTCATTAAGACAAACATCAATTCATTTGACATTAGGCAATTGTAATTTGTTACTTAAGGCTTTTTAATAAAGTTTCATTCAAGATTCAAATACAATTATAAATCAATAACCTTTATAAACATTAAACAATATAATATTAAATGTTAAATATGTACTTAAATATTTAAGTATATCAAAATTGTATATACTATATTGATTACAACAACACAATAAAATAACATTGTACTTTTCATAACTAATATATTTATAATGTTATAAGTTATAACTTATAGGTATTATGCATAAATACATTTCACTTATTATTTTTAGTATTTTACTAAATTACTAAGTTTGATCGTAGTATCATTATTTGTTCAAGAACATTTGCTCCTAAATTTGACCGTAAATCATTCAAGATAAACTTTAATGATGAAAACAATCTTTCTACATACACCTATAACAAGTAACAAATTTATAAAATTAATACAGTTTATACTTTATAGTTTATACAAAGTAACATCAAATTACCTGGGTGGTTGGTACTGCCATAAATATTTTTGAAAGTTGATATAGCTCTGGCATTTCATTTTTTTTATTTTTCCAAAAAGCAATTATATCCTCAGTATATGTCATTTTGGTTGAATTTTCAAAAGTATTAAGAATAATTCTAATGGGAGTAGCTGTACTAGTGGTCGTTGTGGAAGAACTTGATTCTGGGAATTCTTGTGAATTTGATAGAGAGTTCAAATATACCTGAAATTCATCGTCTGTGTTATTATCTATTATTTTGTCATGACTATTAGAGTTATCCTCCGTTTCAACTGTAGAGGTTGGAAAACGATTTTTTAAACGATTCAACAATTCCCATGTTTTAATTAAATGAACTACTGCTCTTGATTTAGATTCTTCAGACATCAAATGTTGGTAGCGAAGATCAAGATATAATGCTACAAAAAATGAATGGTGTAAAAATTAAAAACATATTAATTATTAAATGCTATATAAAAATAAAAATATAAACTATAAATCAAATTAAATATTATTATATCAGATTCAAACACCGGATTATGAAAAATACTGTCTTTACGATTGTTTATGTTTATGAGCAATTTTTTTGACAGTGGGGTATTTAATTTTTTCAATTTCATTTGTGTGTTAAGCCAAATACCAAAGCAGTCACCAGGATTTAAATCATTTTTCTGCATTTGAATTGTAGCTGTTTTAGCTGGCTCCAAATCATTAACCTATTATTTATTTTAAATTAAAATATATACTACCAAATAAAGTATAAGCTTCAAACTGTAATTACCTATCAACTTTATTATTATTATTAGTGCAACGTTACAACTAATTACAATTAAAACACCTTCATAATAAATTAATACAATTTTTTTTATTTATTTTTTTATATTTTTAATTTATCAAATTGTAAAATGCTTTAGTTTAGACTTAGAATTTAGGAAATAATTATACATAAAAATCAACATTTATTGTGATTTGTAGTACCTATTCAATATTCATATTATACTTACCAAATTATGTATTGAATCCCAATCATGATCATTTAATAACTTTTTGGCATTAACACTACAGAATTTTCTTAGTTCTAAAAGTCTATTTAGCATGTTATATGTACTGTTCCAGCGTGTTTCAATATCTAATATTGCCTGTTTAAACCCTCCTTTTTTTAACCATGCTGAATACGTCTGGGTTCTCAGGGACTTTGCTGCCTACAATGTTCAGATACATTAGATACAATATTATTGTTTAGTGTTCATACTTTTACAACAAAATTGTATTAGACATTAGACCATAAATTTAACTTATGTTTTATTCGAATTCTAATAATATTCTATACATTTCAAATTGTTCAACTTCAGAAGTCTTGCTATTTTAGCAAATTAATATTACAATTTAATGTAATTATATGTTAATATAAATTATAATCAATATTTGATTAGGTGCTATTTATGATAATAATAATAGGTATGCTATTAATTATTATAGCATTATTATACTACTTACTTTTCTAGCTTTTGATAAAATACCACTTATAGATCTTTCTTTTAAAGTATCATATACACTCAGTTGAAATGTATGAACAGCACACCGTACACAAGTAGTCATTGGAAATTGATCAAGAATAGAAGCTGTTACCAAATTTTCCAACTCCAAGCAATCATTGGCCCGAAGTTCATTACCATTATTATCTTCTAAAAATAAACAAAATATTGCATAAATTTCAATACACATAATAGTAATACCAGTATACCACATAAAGTATATTTATCAAAATATCTACTCAAAATTTGCCATTTACCTTCATTCAATTCCTGAGGTTCATCATTGTCATTTTCTACTTCTTCTTGTGTATCAGGTTCAACTATATTAAATAAGTCCACCATTTTTACCATATTTTTTGCATTATCACAAGTTATGGTAAAAATTTGGTCGGATGTTACACTGTATCGTTCCAAAATTTTCATTAGCTACAAATTATAAAAACAAAATTGTAATTGAAACAATTTATTTAGTAAGTGATAGATATTTTTTTTAATTTATTATTAATATATCATTACCATTTCTTTTAAATAACTGCCAGTGTGCTTGTCCAAAAGCTGAATCAATCCTAAAGTTAATATTTTAATTTTGCCATCACTAAAATACTGGCAATTTATTCCTAAAATGCATCTGTCCAGTCTTGTCACGCCATCAATTTTTAAACAAATAAGTCTATTTTTCAATTCTTTTTTTATATTAATAATCATATTATTGTATTTTAGTTCAATTTCATTTTTTATATTGTGGCGATTAATGGAAAATCCTAAAAGACAAATAATTAAACATAGATATTAGATAATAATATAATATTAAATTGATTAATAATTAATCAGAAATATTATATGGTAATTTATTGGTAGCATTAATATAAATACCTGGTTCAATAGCTTTTAATATAGGGTTCAAAATTTTTTTAAACCCGCTGTCTTCTAAAACAGACAATGGTCGTCCATTTTCAGAAACTAATTCAATGCATGCATTAATCAATGTATTTTTGTCCAGTTCTATTGTAATTTTTTTTTTTAGACACTGTTACTATATTATCAAGTGTTCCTTGATGGTGGACCTTAAATGATTTATAATATTATAAATTTATAAATAAAAATTATCATTTATCAGTTTAAACAACTTTTATATTTTCTATAAATTATTAAGTGTCAACAATTAATAGTATGTTTCTCATTAAATTATCCATTTAAATACCAATGAATATAGTACCAAAAGCATTAAGATAAATTTAAATCAAATAATTGTTGGCTTAAAAATAAATATTAAAATATTAGATACCTATGTATAGTTATAATTTAATAAATAATTTTAATTTTTAACAAAAGCAAATTTTTAATTTGTCTTATATTCATATAAAATATAGGTGAAATTCTTACCTTTTGTTTTTTATTTTGTTCTGATCCTTGTTTTTTTAGCAATAGTTTATTAAAATCATTTAGTAAAAAGTTATTTTACACGTGTATTTTTGATTTCAAATTAATATTAAAACTTTAAACACTCATAAAATTTTTTAAATTGAATAATCCTCAAACTTTTTTATAATTATTCTAAGCTTAACTTATGGACAGCATAGTATTAAATTTTCAATTCTTAACTTTTGATAGTAAAATATTTATAAATTTTTAACTACCAAATAGTGAAAAATATTCATGATTTTTACGAATTTTTGTCAATATTTGAACTTCAAATGCTAATAAAAAAAAATTGTGCAAAAAATAATTTTTGAATGAGAGTTAGAACAAGTTATGAGGACCCTTCAATTAAATTTTCAAGTAATTTGTCCCAGCTTCATTTTTTTTATCAACATTTATAAAAAAAAAATTAAAAAAAAGCGGGTAAGTGGGTATCGCTCTGCTGTATATTAGGGAGTGGGGTGGACCTCAGATTATGGTAGGTTAAATTTGAATGCAATGATAGGTATCATTGTATACGAAAAACGATTCTGAACGAAGATGATTTGTCGGTTTAGGATATTATATTATATTTAAATATTGTCATATATTCTATTTCGAAACAAATAGTATAGTTACTATATGTTACTATAGTTACTTTATAGTATCTGTTTATTAATAAAAAAAGTATTAGGCAACATACGCATAATGACATATCTCGTATAAATTCGAACTTTAAGCACTTATAAATAAAATATGTGACTAACGATTTCGGATTTTTTTTTATCACTTTAAGAACAACTTATAAGAAACCTTGTATTAAATTTTCAAGATTTTCTGGTCGGCCAAAAAATTTTTATCTTTATTTAAAAAAAAAATTACTTAGAAAAATAACAATTTCAATTGTCTATAAATAGTTCAAAAAAAGTCAAAATTCTTTGAAAATTTAACTGTGTATGGAGAACGCTAATATAAACATTTGGTGAAAATTTGAAGTATTTACATCGATTAGTTTTTGAGTTTTAGCAAAATAAAAATTTGATTTTGACGAAAACTGGTTTTGCGTAAAAAATTCCGTTTTTCCGTCATTTTTTTAAGGGTTTTCCCGACTCACTTAAAAAATATTGAAAGTTTTTAACTTTTGACCTCCCAAAGTACCAACTAGATTCGATTTCCTTTTCAAAGAGGGGCTGAAGTCAAAAATCGAAGCATTTTTACTGCCCCAAATGTTGTCGACAGACACAAAAAAAAAATAAAAAAAAAAAAAAACACACATCATTGTAAAATCAATACATTCATCACTCCGTTAAGAATCTAAAATTAAGATACCAATAATAGGTACCAAAACTCTGTCGTGTGATCACGAAGAGCGTTTGGGTGTAAGACAAAAGTCGTTTAATACATATACAGGGTGATTGATTAAGCGTAAAACACTCATTATTTCAAAAAGTATTCATGTTTTTGAAAACATTTTAGATTCTGAACGAAGTGATGAATGTATTGCATTTACTATGATGTGTGTTTTTTTTTTTTTTTTTGTGTCTGACTCCAACATTTGGAGCAGTAATAATGCTCCGATTTTTGACTTCAGCCCCTCTTTGAATAGGGAATTGAATCTAGTTGGTACTTTAGGGGGGTCAAAATTAAAATTTTCTAATAGTTTTCAAAAAAATCGAGAAAAACAAAAAAAAAATGACAGAAAAATGGAAATTTTACGGAAAAACCACTTTTCGATAAAATCGATTTTTTGATTTAGCTGTAACTCAAAAACGAATTATTGTAAATACTTGAAATTTTCACCAAATGTTTATATTATGGTTATCTCTTTACAGTTAAATTTTCAAAATATTTTGACCATTTTTAAGCTACTAATAGACAATTGAAATTTTCGACTTTTCTAAGTTTTTTTTTCTTCAAATGCCGATAAAAATTTTTTGGGTGGCCAGATAATCTTGAAAATTTAATACAAGGTTTCTTCTAAGTTGTTCTTAAAGTGATAAAAAAAAATCCGAAATCGTTAGTCACAATTTTTTTTTATAAGTGTTTAAAGTTCGAATTTATACGAAATATGTCAAAATTTAAATTAAATTTCATACGCTCATAATGCGAATGTTGGCCATAGTAACCATAGTAACATATAAAAACTATACTATTTGTTTCAAAATAGAATATTTGACAATATTTAAATATAATATATCCTAAACTGACAAATCATCTTCGTTCAGAATCGTTTTTCGTATACAATGATACCTATCATTGCATTCAAATTTAACCTACCCTAGTCCGAGGTCCACCCCATCCCCTAATTTACAGCAGAGCGATACTCACTTACCAACTTTTTTTTACATAGTTTTAATTCGTTGAAAATACTACGTTTTTATTAAAAAATTATATTTTTAAATATTTTTTATCCCTATATTTTTTTAAGTTTTTTACTTTTTTGAATGACAACATAGAGTTTTAATTTCATATTCCTAAGCAGAATATTTTTCTGAGTATTTTGATACATAAAAATCGAATTTAGGACGAGTAGTTCATGAGTTATACCTATTTAAAGTTTAGTCAAGCGGAGTGGAGTGGTACGGTGTTACCCCGCAAAATGTTTGTCCACTACTCCGCTTGTCTAAACTTTAAATACATATAACTCATGAACTACTCGTCCTAAATTCGATTTTTATGTATCAAAATACTCAGAAAATTATTCTGCTTTGGAATATGAAATTAAAACTCTACGTTGTCATTCAAAAAAGTAAAAAACTTAAAAAAATATAGGGATAAAAAATATTTAAAAATATAATTTTTTAATAAAAACGTAGTATTTTTAACGACTTAAAACTATGTAAAAAAATAATTTCAAAAACATGAATACTTTTTGAAATAATGAGTGTTTTACGCTTAATCAATCACCCTGTATATATAGATATAAGGTGTTAAAATTTCGTTTGACTTAAAACTTTTCTCCTACAATACAACATCAGACTTACGACGTCAGGAGGTATAACAATCCACCGTAGGTGGATTGCCCAGCACAACTATCGATTTGCACTGATTGATGACTAATTTCTAGACCCTCAATTACCATTATTTTATTTATTTATTTTATTCTCATGCAAAAAAGCACCAGGCAAACGATACGATACCCATGTATCCAATCCATAATTGCTCAGCCATGTATATATTTGCATCTAAAAACCAGAGTACCAGAGACCAGACTTCAGCTAGAAATTCTCATGAAAGAAACGCATAAATTGGAGCCAATCTACCATGGACCTATTAATAAGTCTATGGGCCGAACGATAATGCAGGTGTATCAACATTAAAATATGAAATTTCCCAATTTCTTTCACAAACTTATGTATTTTCCAATTCAAATATTATTGTATATTTATTGTACAATTCAGATTTATGTATTTTAAAATTCAAATAATATTGTATATGGATTTTATACGGATGGGGCCAGTGTTAAAGGATTTAGTGTTAGAGATAAATTTTTGGAAAACGTAATAATAAAAATTAAAAAATTAAGTTTTTGGACAAAACTTTATAAAAAATATCAGAATTTGGATAGTTAAATAATTATCAATGAGTAGACAATTTTTATGTATGCAACGCTTTGCGTGGAAAATAGGAAATCGTGAAAATATTGAATGTGCAGTAGGGTTTCCTATAGAAAACACCTTTAAAACTGTATGCCAATAGTAATATATGGTCCAATATAATAAAATACACAATGCGTTCATTATTAAATTTACTGTTTGATAAAATAATTTAAAAAATAAATTGTATCTTATATATATATAATAATAGAAGAATCAAACAATATTTTATAACTCAATAATAATTAAAATGTATAGAATTTGCCTATATAAACCCCTTAGTAGTATATATGTACCATTCCTGGCGCAGTTCTTATTTTATCAGAATAAGATCACAAAGAAAACAATGTGAAAAAAGATCAGAAAATTGAAATGCAATAATAATTAAAATATTTTTCATAATTCTAATATTATTAATAAATAAAATTGAAATGCTATATTCCCCAAAATAGTTTTCATAAAACTTATGATATTAATAATTGAAAATCGAAAAGCAATATTTCTATAATTGATTATAGAAATATTATTATTATTTATTCTTATAGAAGCACACCTTTTCATATGAAATTAGAATCTAATATTTTTTATTTTTATTTTTAATTAATGTATTGAGATGGTTTACAAAATTATTCTATCTATATTTGTTTTATAATGCCCCCAAGCTAATGTATCAATACCATTGTCCAAAATAAACCTTTTATTATCATAAACACTTAAAGCTTTTTTGTTTTGTTCTACAGTAAAAATATCACGTTTCTTAGTTCTAAATACATTTTGTTTGACATATTTTGGTTCTTTTGTTAGTAAACAATTTTGAAAATCATTAAAACATATTTTATTTTCCACAACATTTTTTTTAACACATTTAGCTTTTTTAATTTCTTTTTCAGTATCTAAGACTCGATGTGAATATAATTTAGATCTTAAACATATAAATTCTGTCATAATTTGTCCATTCAACTCATCTTTAAACTTACCTAAGACTTTTTTGTTAACTAAAGGTAAACCATAAATATTGTCTTTTGGATAATCAGATGTATCAAAATTATCTAAATTAATTTTTGTATCCTGGTAGAAATAATCAGTTTTTATTTCTAATATTAATGAGTCTGTATCAATATACAATAATCTAACTCTATTTCCATATTTTTTCTTTGTGAAATTATAATAAAAATTGTACATTAACAATTTAGATAAATCTAAAACACACATTCCTATTTATATATTGGTTGTTTGAAAGATATTTGTGTTCTTTTCATATGGATTGCTGCTAAATTTTCTGTAAAAATTGTTCTTTTATCGAAATTTGGTTTTGCAAATAATTTGTCTACTTGTTGTTCGTTAGAACATAATCTTATATCAACATGATTTCTAACATTCATCATTGTACGTCCATAAACACTGTTGTTCATTAATTTGAAATATTCCTTTTAAAAATCATTCTTAGCTTCTGATCTAAGATTAGTATTAAAATCAATATAAACTTTTCACCAAGGAGATTGACTAAATTCTAACACTCTATGAATTTTCTCTAATTTTAAACCTAGTTTAATATATAATTTTAGAGTTTCATAATGGATTATATATTTTTTCTTATCATACAAAGTTGTTAATAATTTTGGGAGTTGTTTTTTATCAAAATATCTTTCTGGTGCTAAAGTGAAATCTGAATGTAGATCATGAAGTTCTTTAGGATATTCGAAATCTACTTCTAAAATATAACCTTTGGACGATTCATCAGAAATATTCATTACATCAAATTATTCAGATTATCAACCCATTTGAAATCTCCAGTAGGTAAATATTTACTCATTGCCCACCCATAAAGATATTTGCATCTGAGTATTGTAAAAATATTGATTCCTCCTTTTTCTTAAATTTATCTCCCATATATTTATTATTTGCTTTTGAATATCTTTGACTACATTGAGATAAACCATTATATTTGTATGAGTGAGAGAACTATAAAGTTTTTCTATAGGAGGTAAACATGTTTCAATAAATTTTTCTTCACAATCCATATACTCTTAGGGATAAGCTAAACTTCTTGTAACTAAATCTAAATGTTCTTTAGGAACATATTTACCAAGTTCTTTAAATTTATTTCTTAAATTTAATTTCGAATAATTTCTTAAACTATTTGTTAACTTGTCTAAAGAACTAGGTAAATATTTTAATGAATCAATAAATCTTAATTCTGTAAATATTACTATGTCTTTGTCTTCTTTTTCTTTACCTTTTTTGTCTTTACTTTTACCTTTCTTAGTTATTACACGTGGTATCATTTTTTAAAAAGAAATATATTTTTCCTCATTATTTAGGATTAATTTTATTGAATTATTATCGTTCCCAAATTCTTTTATAAATAGATGGGCATCATAACCTGAAAGATTATGAAAAACAATTGGAATAAAACGTGGATTTTGGTAATTAAGATTACATATACAATGAGCCGCTCCTCTTTATTTTCCAGTTAAGTGGTCATGATCGCGAACTTTTCTCATATTTATATTTATATTTTTTGTTTCATCTTCAAGTTTATCTTTATATTTTTTAATATTTTCAATATCATTATTATTTGTATAGTGTTCAATAGCCATGTTAAATATTTTAAATTTTTTCTCTAACCTTGGAGGTAATTCTAATAAATATCTTTCACAGATATGACATTTATCAGATTTATTATAATAATTGTTTAATTGTTCTACATTCAATTTTCCATAGGAACGATTTTATCATATATTAGATTCTGAACGGAGTGAAGAATGTATTGCTTTTACAATGATGTGTGTTTTTTTTTTTTGTGTCTGACGACAACATTTGGAGCAGTAATAATGCTCCGATTTTTGACATCAGCCCCTCTTTGAATAGGAAAATTCATCTAGTTGGTACTTTGGGGGGTCAAAAGTAATTATTTTCTAATAGTTTTCAAAAAAATCGAGAAAAACAAAAAAAAAGTAACAGAAAAACGGCAATTTTACGAAAAACCACTTTTCGACAAAATCGATTTTTTTTTTTTCAAAATATTTTGACCATTTTTAAGCTACTTATAGACAATTGAAATTTTCGACTTTTCTAAGTTTTTTTTCTTCAAATGCCGATAAAAATTTTTTGGGAGCCCAGAAAATCTTGAAAATTTAATACAAGGTTTCTTAAAAGTTGTTCTTAATGTGATAATAAAAAATCCGAAATCGTTAGTCACAATTTTTTTTTATAAGTGTTTAAAGTTCGAATTTATACGAAATATGTTAAAATTTAAATTAAATTTCATACGCTCATAATGCGTATGTTGGCCAAATACTTTTTTTATTAATAAACAGATACTATAAAGTAACCATAGTAACATATAGTAACTATACTATTTGTTTCAAAATAGAATATATTACAATATTTAAATAGAATATATCCTAGATTGACAAATCATCTCCGTTCAGAATCGTTACTCGTATACAATGATATTCATCATTGCATTCAAATTTAACCTACGCTAGTCCTAGGTCCACCCCACCACCTACTGTACAGCAGAGCGATACTCACTTACCCGCTTTTTTTTAAAAAATAGTTTTTTCTTCATTTTTAATACAATTAATAAATTCTTGAGCTACGTTTGGACCAGAATATACCACAGGGGGTTTATAATCACCATTACTATATTTAATATAATAACAAAAATTATTAGGTATATGTTTTTGATAACATTTTGTAAAAGCTTCTGTATCATTTGGTTGACATGTGTATATTGGTTGGGGTGTAGCTTCAAAGTCAGCTAAAACTACAAAAGGGATTCTTAAGGAATTATTATAATTCTCAAATTCTAAAGTTTTATTATAAGGTTCTGGTAGAACTATTTTAGCAGCTTTATTATTAACACAATAATGTTTATGGTCATTTAACTTATTTTCTGTATCAAAACTATTTAAACACATTTTACATAAAAATCTTTTATGACCATCTTTTGTCATTTGACTTCCACAAAGTTTCCATAAATCCTTAATCCAACAATAATGACCTTTATTTTCAATATCCTCTCTTAAATACAACAAATCTACATGATTAGTTTTTTCATTTTTAGTTATTTCTAATAGTACAATTATATGTTTATTTTTTGATTTTTTTCTAGATAATAAATATTAATAGAAATATCTTTTGTTCTTTTAACAAATTTTGGAACGTCTGTGGTTTTTAATGGAAAATGTATATTTTTTAATTCTTCATCAAATTCATTTTCCCATTTTTTATACTTCGTAACTCTTTGTGGATCTTTTTTACAAGGATGTAAAGCAGAGAGAATTGACCAAAGAAAACATTTATCATCTTCATTTTTAATATTTATAAGAGCATGTTTATTTTGAATATCTTCAGGTAATGGAATATATGAAGACCCTTTAAAAGAAACATATTTATTTATATTTATTCCCAAACTCAAAATTTGATCAAGTCTCCATTGAGAATTTTTCATCACAAAATCTTCTATTTCATTTACAATTTTAATTTTTGCATTTGTATAAAAATCATTTAAGTTAGAATTTTGTGTTTTAAAATTACATTCTTTATCTTCCATATTTTCTTCACTACCTCTCTTATACATAGCAAGAAACATAATATTTACTTTTAAATTTGTTTTTGTTAATGCCTATTTAATACGTCCTATTACTGGGTTATCTAAACGATTTAAAAATAGTTGTACATCTTTAATACCCATATCATTTTTAATAATATAAGTTATTAATCTACTTTGAAATGCAGTTTCTTCAATTTTTAGAATAGGTCGATTATCTTTCTTTTCAAACATTTTTGCACTAAATTTGAAAACTTTATGTTGTTTTAGGTATTCTCTCTTTTTTTGTTCTTATTTGTTTGTTTTGTGTTTTTATTAGTTTTGTTGCTATACCTTTGTATGTTTTATTAAATTTTGGTTTAATTGTTTAATCTACATTATTTGTTTGATGACGAATAGATTTCAAATGTCTAGACCAATTTTTGTAACTAACTGTTAAGTTACATTTGTCACAAGTTTTGTTAGGATATGTTTTTTTGTTATTCATTTTATTAATATTATTATTTCCTTTAACTAAAGTTTCAATTTGATTTAAACCATTCATTTATTATATGGAATATTATTATTTTTTTACATTCATTATTTTAATAGAATAATTTATATTAAAAAATAGTATTTAAATATAGTAAATAATCGCCCGGACAGGGACTCGAACCCTGGACCCTTAGGTTAAAGGCCTAATGGTCTATCAACTGAGCTATCCGAGCATGATATTTATTATGTATATCGCTTCCTTTAACTAAGGTCCTTTTTTAAAAAAAGAAAGAAGTGTCCACCTTTAATTTTAAGATCCCATACTAAATTTACACATTTTAATATTTCCTAAATCTTCAACAATCTCAATATCATCTAGATAATGATGAGTATAATCACCTGTTGTAATTATTAAATCATTAGCTATTTTACAAATTTCTAACCAAGTTGGTGAATTTAATAATTTCGAAATATAAGGATTTCCATTTCCAAATTGATCGTTCCCTTGATCAATAATGAATATATTTCCATCAATTGGAATTTTATGTAGATTATATTTAATTGTTTCAGTATTTTCATAGTATCCAAAAGCACAAAAATTAACATATAAATTATCTTTTTTTGAATTTTTTTTCACATATATTTTTATATCATTTTTCATTAATTTCAAATAATTATAATTTTTTTGTTTTTCATGATTAATTGGTATACCACTGTATGTTTTATTAAATCTAAAAGGTACAATTGATTGATCTTTATCATTTTTTTGATGTCGATATGATTTAAAATGAGAAGCCCAACTTTTGCAACCAATTGTTAAATTACATTTATCACAATTTTTGGTAGGATATGTTTTTTTGTTATCCATTTTATTAATATTATCATTCTCTTTAACTAAAGTTTCAATTTCATTTAAATCATCCATATTATCTAGAAAAAAAATCAAAAAATAAACATATAATTGTATCATTAGAAATAACTAAAAATGAAAAAACTAATCATATAGATTTGGTGTATTTAAGAGAGGATATTGAAAATAAAGTTCATTATTGTTGGATTAAGGATTTATGGAAACTTTGTGGAAGTCAAATGACAAAAGATGGTCATAAAAGATTTTTATGTAAAATGTGTTTAAATAGTTTTGATACAGAAAATAAGTTAAATGACCATAAACATTATTGTGTTAATAATAAAGCTGCTAAAATAGTTCTACCAGAACCTTATAATAAAACTTTATAATTTGAGAATTATAATAATTCCTTAAGAATACCTTTTGTAGTTTTAGCTGACTTTGAAGCTACACCCCAACCAATATACACATGTCAACCAAATGATACAGAAGCTTTTACAAAATGTTATCAAAAACATATACCTAATAATTTTTGTTATTATATTAAATATAGTAATGGTGATTATAAACCCCCTGTGGTATATTCTGGTCCAAACGTAGCTCAAGAATTTATTAATTGTATTAAAAATGAAGAAAAAACTATTTAAAAAAAAAAAGCGGGTAAGTGATTATCGCTCTGCTGTACATTAGGGGGTGGGGTGGACCTCGGACTAGGGTAGGTTAAATTTGAATGCAATGATAGGTATCATTGTATACGAAAAACGATTCTGAACGGAGATGATTTGTCAGTCTAGGATATATTATATTTAAATATTGTCATATATTCTATTTTGAAACAAATAGTATAGTTACTATATTATGTTACTATAGTTACTTTATAATATCTGTTTATTAATAAAAAAAATATTTGGCAACATACACATAATGAGAGTATGAAATTTAATTTAAATTTTGACATATTTCGTATAAATTTGAACTTAAAGCACTTATAAAAAAAAATTGTGACTAACGATTTCGGATTTATTTTTATCACTTTAAGAACAACTTATAAGAAACCTTGTATTAAATTTTCAAGATTTTCTGGGCACCCAAAAAATTTTTATCGGCATTTGAAGAAAAAAAACTTAGAAAAGTCGAAAATTTCAATTGTCTATAAGTAGCTTAAAAATGGTCAAAATTTTGAAAATTTAACTGTAAAGAGATAACCATAATATAAACATTTGGTGAAAATTTCAAGTATTTACAATGATTCGTTTTTGAGTTACAGCAAAATCAAAAAAATGATTTTGTCGAAAAGTGGTTTTTCGTAAAATTGCCGTTTTTCTGTCATTTTTTTTTGTTTTTCTCGATTTTTTTGAAAACTATTTGAAAAACGATTCTGAACGGAGATGATAATAACAGTCTAGGATATATTATATTTAAATATTGTCATATATTCTATTTTGAAAAAAATTCAAACATTTAATTAAAAGTTTCAAGATCTTACGTTTAGTAATTTTTTAAAAATAACAAAAATCGAAAATTATTTAGTAGTAAAACGTTATTTTACACGTGTGTTTTTGATTTCAAATTAAAATTAAAACTTTAAACACTCGTAAAATTTTTTAAAATGAATAATCATCAAACTTTTTTATAATTATTCTAAGCTTAACTTATGGACAGCATAGTATTAAGTTTTCAATTCTTAGCTTTTGATAGTAAAATATTTATAAATTTTTAACTACCAAATAGTGAAAAATATTCATGATTTTGTCAATATTTGAACTTCAAATGCTAATAAAAAAAAATTGTGCCTATGTATTTTTATAATTTTTGAATGAGAGTTAGAACAAGTTATATGGACCCTTCAATTAAATTTTCAAGTAATTTGTCCCAGCTAAATTTTTTTTATCAAAATTTATAAATATAAAATAAAAAAAAATTGAAAATTTCAATTGTCTATAAATAGCTCAAAAAAAGTCAAAATATTTTGAAAATCAAAACGCGTAAAGAAAATGCCAATATAAATAACTGGTAAAATTTTCAAGTATTTACGACTTATACAGTTTGAATTACAACAAATATTAAAAATCGTTTGAGGCTAAACCGTTATTTAACGCGGTTTTGTAAAAATTTAAATTTCAAACACTCATAAAAAATTTTTGTCTGAATCCCGTCGAGTTTTTTTTACAGATAATTGAAGAAAAATTTATGGAGAACCTTGTACAAAATTTTCAAAACTTAGTTATAAAAGAAAAAATTTTACGATTTTTCAACCTCAAAATTACTTGCAAATTTTCGCAATTTTGACATATCTCGTATAAATTCGTACTTTAAGCACTTATAAATAAAATATGTGACTAACGATTTCGGATTTTTTTTTATCACTTTAAGAACAACTTATAAGAAACCTTGTATTACATTTTCAAGATTTTATAGCCGGCCAAAAAATTTTTATCGTTATTTTAAAAAAAAATACTATAAAAAATTAAAAATTTCAATTGTCTATAAATAGCTCAAAAAATTCTTTGAAAATTTAACTGTGTATGGAGAACGCTAATATAAACATTTGGTGAAATTTTCAAGTATTTACATCGATTAGTTTTTGAGTTTTAGCAAAATAAAAATTTGATTTTGACGAAAACTGGTTTTGCGTAAAAAATCCCGTTTTTCCGTCATTTTTTTAAGGTTTTTCCCGACTCACTTAAAAAATATTGAAAATTTTTAACTTTTGACCCCCCAAAGTACCAACTAGATTCAATTTCCTTTTCAAAGAGGGGCTAAAGTCCAAAATCGAAGCATTTTTACTGCTCCAAACGTTGTCGTCAGACACAAAAAAAAAAATAAAAAAAACAAAAAAAAAATAAAACACACATCATTGTAAAATCAATACATTCATCGCTCCGTTCAAAATCTAAAATAAACAAAAGTTTATCTTCGATAATCTTTTCATTAATAGATGAAACAGATTTTTCAATTATGTTGCAATGTACTTGTAATAATTGTTTATTTATATTATTATTTAATATATCTTTTTCTCCTACATGTGTATATAAATAATCATTAGCAATCCCTAAACTTAATTTTAAATTTTTGTCTAATAAAAAATAATTTTTTGAACTTAATGAAATTAAATTATTATCATTTTGTAATTTGATAGTCAAAGGTAATAAACTTGTTAATTTTTCAATTGAATAGTTTCCATTTATTTCTGTTTTATTAATTATTTCTTCAGGTCCAATTTCATAACTTTGAGTAAATATAGCACCACTGTAGTGAGCCGGTCTTGGTGAAGATGGCTCAACACGATTTAACGACGAAGTCCACTTTGTCGTCTATCTTCTACAGAGAGCGTAGGAAGTTTGAAGTAAATAAACAACTCGTTTTTATAATTTTGAAAGTTAAGTTATTTATTAACTGAGACAAAGTAAAATAATAATAATAATAAAGGCCTAGCCTGATGTGTTGTTAAGTATAGAACAACGCCACCGGTCTATGCGTACTTGAGGCTTAACTATGTCTAAATCTTAATACTACCACAACCCTTTTTATATTCAACTAATTATGGGCGTAGTCCCAGAATATACGTGTGTGTCATGGTAAACCGGAACACAAGTTTCGTATTTACTAAGACACGATTATTGAATGCGTATTTGGATTCTAAGAATTCATATAACTAGATCTATAAATAATATAAATAATATACGTATGTTAATTCTAAGAATTCATGTAACAAAAATATAATACTAGATCTATAAATTAGATATGTGAAATTATTGCAAACAGTATCAGCTCAAGGTATTAAAAATAGAGTAATAAAATAAAGTAATATGGTCGGATTACTACACCACTTATATTTTTTAAAAAACCTTGTGTATACCAGTGGCGTACGCAGAATTCTTTAATGGGGGGGGGGGGGGGGGTTACCATATTTTATATACATATATAAAAAAAAAAAAAATGTTTAAACAATTGTATTCTTCTTATATTTAAAGACATGCACATTAAAATTTTTTAAAAATGTATATTTTATGGACTAAAAACACTAACCTATTAAGTTATAACTTAATATTAATTCGTCTCGATGATTTTGATAATTCATCTAGTACTGCGTCTGTTGAGATTTCAATATCCCGATGAATATTTAGCATTGCTAATCCGTTTAAGCGAGATTCTCCGGTTGTATTTCGTAGATAGGTTTTGAGACGACGAAGAGTCGAAAAAGTCCTTTCTGGTGTGGCCGTCGTTACTGGTAGAGTAACAAGAATAACAAAAGTTTTCGTATAATTGGAAATATTTTTTCATCACATACAAGTAAAGCTGAATGGGCATTTTTAAGATTGTCATTCATTTGGCTTACATAATTCCACCATAATCTAATTTCTCCGATACTTTGTTCTTCACTGCAGTTAACGATTTTTTCATAACGACGTACTAAATGTACAATGTCAGTCTCAAATTGTTTTTTGAATTCTAAATTATTTATTTTTGATGGCAAGAGACAGTGAAAACTTGACAAAATTTGTTTATGATCTAACAAACGTCTTTGAATTTAGGTAATAAAAAAATCTAAAAATGGAATGAATATAGAAACACGAAAATATACTTCAGGTGAATCTGTTTCAATATTACTACGGTGTACTTGCCTGCCAACTTTTCGTGGAATTTTAACATCAACATCCCAATCAGAACATATTTTTTGAACATCATTGAAAATATAATTAAATTCTTTTTAACTATCATTACGCATTTTAATTAACATTTCTTCAATGTTTGTTGCGAGAATCATTGCAGTTGATAAGTCTAGATTTTCTGTTTGTAATAAACGACTTAAGGGAGAAGTTATACCAAAGATCTTGGCAGTAGTACGGAGGGATATCTGGAATTCAACATTCTGAATTGCGGATAATAGTTGTAAAGCTGTAGAACAAGTAGTTTTGTCTTGCCACGAAGAAATGGTTTCAAGAGAAATTGTAACAGCATTTTGTAGTTCTAAGAAAATTAAAACTGATTCATGTCGTTGAATCCATCTTGTGGGGCATAGCTTTTTAAGTCTAGTGGCTTTTGTATTTGTTTCTATACTTGCAATTTTACTTAAAAGAACTTCTTGTCGTTTAGGAGTATTAAAAAAATTGTATACAGAACTAAGTACACCCATACAATTCCGAATACTTTGAAGGTCACAAGCGTCAGAAATAGCCAAGTTTAGACTATGAGAGGCACAGTGGACATAAATAGCCATATCATTATTTTTTCTAACATATGCTTGTACACCATTAAAACGACCACTCATAGCCGCAGCCCCGTCATATCCCTGTCCATTCATAAAAGAACAATCTATTCCAAGTTTTATTAGATTATCTAATAAAGTTTGATCGAGGCTTTCTCCCGTTAAGCTAGTTACTGGAACAAATTTTAAAAAATCTTCACGTAATTTTAAAGTATTGGTTTCTAGATATCGAACACATAAAGAGAATTGCTCTTTACATGAAATATCAGCTGTTTCGTCTGCTAATATAGAAAATACCCCAGCAACTTTTATCTTTGAAACAATTGAATTAACCATTATATTATTACAGCAATCGATAATTTCATTTTGGATTCTGGGACTAATATATGTTGCATTAAGTGATGATGTAGATATATGTTTTTTAAATTTATATCCCCACTTTGAATTCTTAATCGTAATAAGGCACAAACATTTCCGTCGTTTTCAATAGGTTCTTTAAAATCAAGTAATCCAAAATCTCTGTGCCCCCGAAGAGAAATATTTTGTCGTCCACAAAATATTATAGTTTCAATTATGGGCGACAATTTTGAACGGTTATCTTGTATTTGTTATTTTAAAGCAGAATCTAGTTGCAAATCTATCGAAATTTGTTTTTTTACAGTAATAGCTAATCTATTCTGAGCACGAAGAACAGCCATTTTATGATACTCGGTTATTTCATGATTGCGGAAAATTTCTACAGCATCTTTCCATTTTGAAAAAGGAATTTTTACGAGAGATTTAAGTGAAACACTTCCTACACCGCCATGGTGCAAAGAAAAAAATACACAATATTTACAATAAGCTCCGTCCGTTGTTTTTGAATAAGCTAACCACTCCCATCGAGAAAACCAGTTAAATTGAAATTTTAAATTTCGTTTTCCACTAGTAGGAAATTGATAAGATTTATCTGGGTACCATAATGTTTTAAAAATAGATAATTTCGTCTCATCTGACGTATGTGTTTGTTTAAAATAATTAGCAATATCATTATCATTCATACTTAGTTTACTAACCGGGCTTTTTTCTTTATTGTTTTCAACGGGTGTTACAGAATTTGAATTATTAGATTCGTCTTTGTCTTCACTCGTTTCCTTTTAGATTCTGAACGGAGTGATGAATGTATTGATTTTACAATGATGTGTGTTTTTTTTTTTTGTTTTTGTGTCTGTGTACAGCATAACTAGTCGAAATAATGCTTCAATTTCAAACTTTGGGGGTGGTTTCCGATGGCAAAGTGGATATCCTTGGTGCATTATAGAGGTGAAAAGTAAACATTTTCCAACAGTTTTCAAAAAAATCGAGAAAAACAAAAAAAAAAATGACAGAAAAATATTATTTAAAAGGTCGTTATCAATTGTTTTTGGCCTATTTATAGCGCTATTACTAGTTTCTGGGCTTGAATCACTTAAGTTGCTCTGTGTAAGTAATTCTGTGATATCAATTCTGTCTTCTATTGAATCCTTTTGAACTTTGAGTTTTTCTAGATCGCTTAAAGTTCCTTTGATGTCGTTTAATTCTATGATCCCCTTATAGTATCTAGATAATCTAGCCCTCAGGTTATCTACGGTTCCTACACTTTTTAATTGTTTAGATTTGCATAATTCAATAAGATCTGGTTTCCTTTGTAAATAAATATCAGTTAATTTTGTAATTTTTTTTTTGTTCGTCATTCATAGCATAATAAAATTAAGTTTAATTAATTTATGCTTATCACTTAAATAATTAATTTTTTAACAGTTTGAAACTTAAATTAAAATATTTTCGTGGTTATTTAAAAATAGAATAAAATTTTTGAAAAATTATTGAATTAAAAAATCTTTTTAAATCGTTAAAAAATCTAATCTATAATCCTAACATTAAATGTAAGTATATTACAAAACGTTGCTTACCTTGGCGTATACGTGTAAGCGCACGGTTGCAAAAATTGTAGCATGCGGCACAAAACTGCTGTATGTCGGTTGGACAAAAAAAATCGAGCGCGTATGTGTTACTCACGCGCAAAAACTAAACTCGCTTCGGGTTTTACCGAAACGTTCACAATTGTTGTATTTTACTTATACAAAAACACTTCAAAAAAAATAAAACGTGCCAAGGTTGAGGTACCAGGGCACAAAATCAAAAAAAAATGTCTCCGACCGTGGATAAGTAACCCCGTTGGGCGCCACTTTGTGGTATCACCCGTATTAAATAATACGCGGTAAAACCAACTGTATACTTTACCCTCGCACACTCTAGGTTAATGACTGTCTCTAGAATAATTCAGATTAGCACTGTTAACCTTTGGGGTACGATGGTGTACGTTTTAGTCGTTCTCCGTTCGTTTCCTAAATTGGAATGACTATTAGGACGCCACAACCGGAGCACTATTCGGTTTTGTAATAAAACCTCATTGACTATTAAGGTGTGTGGGTCTGAGCACTGTTCCAATATTAAAGGTAAGAATGAAGAAAGACTTTGAAATAATATTCAACTCGGGTTTTCAGGTCGGAAACACTTTTATTATATTAAAAATACAAACACAAATAAAAAATACTAAGATTGACGTTTCGCACGCGCAACCCGAGTACCTACGTCCTCGCCGATTCACTCAGCGACAACGGGACTGTCGTCTTCGTGCCTGCGCGTACGGCGGTGTTATATAGTAATCTTATCGCTGTCTCAGCACATATGCTTCACTGACCTATGTCAATGGTTTACAATTAAAAATGTTCCCACCTCTATTACATATATTAAATAATATTTTGACGACTGTCTACTATATACGACAGTTCATAATCGTAGTAGGTTCCAAACTGGATGGGAAGCATTCTCCTGATGATTATAGCACTGTGGACAATGTGTAGTTTGTTCATTAGTATGCATTACCGATGGACTGCTGCTGTGGTACAGTCAATGTTGTTATTACAATGTTCCTCCCCATCTGGTCCCTGGAGTCTATAAATAAATACCACCTCCCATTGTGTTGATACGATGAAGACTTGCTATATCTTAGACCTTAGTAGTCCTGTTGTACAGATGTCTGTAAAAAAGTGTGAAGAAAAAAAAAAAAGCTGGCCAGCTCAGATATCTGTACAACAGGACTACTTTTGCATTTTTTTACCATTTTTTATTATTATTATTATTATTATTATTTTGAATTCCAATATTTCATTTAATATTTGATATTTTCAAGTGGGAACAGCACAGATATGATTTATATGCTTATCAGTTATCTGCACTACATATTAAAAGTTTACCCCCCCCTACTTCATATCTTTCATTTAAGTATAAATCCGATGATATTTATGTTAGAATGTTCATTTTTACATAAAACGTTTTTGATTTTAATTCTTTAAAAGTCCCCCTCATAGTCTCATAGTGTAAAATCATTTTCAACAATTTTTTTAAATTTATTTTTTTTAATAGAACAATTCTATTAAAAATCTGATGATTCAATATAATTATATTCTAATCATTTTGGAATCGGAATCTGTACCTTCCATACCAAGGCTACATATTTTTATATTTCCTATATCTTGAACAACACAAATATCATGGAGATATTTGAAATAAAAAGTACCGGTTGTAATTATTAAATCATTAGCTATCTTACAAATTTCGAGCCATGTTGGTGATTCTAGTAATGTAGAAGCACACGGTTTTCCATTTCCAGAAATATTGTTACCATGATCGACAATTAAAATATTTCCTTTAATTGGAATTTTGCTTAGATTATATTTCATTATTTTTATATTTTTATTATTATTTTCATAGTATTCATAATTACAAAAATGCAAGGCTGGGCATTAACGAGTTAATAAGTTAAAAGTTAAGTTAATTTTAACTTATTAACTTAACTTACTAATTCGCTGTTTTAATTAACTTAACTTTAACTTAACTCATTTAGGTATATCTACGTTAACTTAAAATCAACTTCTACTTATTATATACATTATATTAATATTAGTATATTACATTATTACCTACTATACAAGTGATTTTCACTTATTTTAAAACCTTTTCAATGATTTTTTTTTTTTATTATTAACTTAACTTATTAATTGAAGTTAAGTTTAAAAAAAAATGTGTTAACTTAACTTTAAACTTAATTGATATATTAAAAAAATAAATTAACTTAACTATTAATTTAATTGAACAAACATTTTTTAACTTAACTGAGTTAAAAAAAATCATTAACTTGCCCAGCCTTGCAAAAATGTACATAACATTTATTATTTAATATAGAGTTTCTTATTTCATTTTGTTGTAATTTATTAAAATCTCTTTGATAGTTGTATCCATTGTTTATTATACATTTCAATTCCTTTAACTAAGTTATTCAATTTCTTTTGATAGATTTTGCATTTGATGATTTTATTTCATTTTGTGTTATATTTGTGTTTAAAGTTATTTTACTGATCTTTTCATATTTAATATCGTTTTGTGTTCTATTTGTGTTTAAAGTTATTTTGTGTTCTATTTCTGATAATTATGCTAAAGGTTGTGGTTTGTGATCTTTTTGTGATTAAAAACAGTTTTACTGATCTTTTGTGTTTAATAGCATTTTGTGTTCTATTTCTGATAATTATGATAAAGTGTAAAGTTTGTGATGATTTTCTGATTAAAATCAATCTTGTGATCTTTTTGTGATAAAATATATAAAGTGTACCAGAGTGCCCCACCTACTACTTGTATTAATTAAATTTATTCAATTATATTTGTACAATAATACTTATTTTATAATTAATGAATTTGTGTATAATATTAGCGAACGTATTTAAAACTCTACGGTTTTGTCCTTACGATAAAAGTCAGTATACAGGGGCGGCACCGTTTTCGGCCAAAATAAACCTTTCCCTTTTCGGCCATTCTGAAATGACCGTTTTCGGCCAGTACACTATTTTGGTCACCAATAAAATATTCTTTTCGTGTTTTTTTCTGTTAAACTACCATTTTACATAATAGATTAAGTAAATAATATGAAAAATAAAAGTTACATTATATTATCAATTAGCACAATATATATAAAATTATAGGGATATTCCCAAAACATCGAAAAGTTCGGAATCGTCAAGATAAAAACCAAATCAATATTACGAAATATGAGAGAGGAGAAATAACACGGATAGAATTTATTAAACGTATGTGTTATAATTATAAAAAAAATTAAAAATCCATATAATTTTATATTTATTGTGTAAATTAATAATATAATATAACTTTTATTTTTATACTTTTTAACTTAATTCAATATATTATAAATTAATAATTGACAATTGTTGACGCGTACTCGACATAAATATATAATAACTATTGATGTAATTATTATTACTTTTATCTTTATTATATTGGTATCTTATGCTTGTCGATATCTGGTCGATCGATATCATTGTTCAATTATATTTCAGTGTGTTATATGCGCATATATAAATAAAGTATTTAAACATGCAAAATAATTAAATCTTAATTTATATATATTATTATTTTTATACAGTCCATAAAAAAAGGAGTTTTTTGGTAGTTTAACAAAAATAAAACGTTAAAAGAATATTTTATTGGTGACCAAAATAGTGTACTGGCCGAAAACGGTCATTTCAGAATGGCCGAAAAGTGTCCCGCCCGTATACAGTTTTGCCCAAATGAGGTTGGTCATAACTAGGTTTGTCCGGTCAAAAGCCGAAATATGAGATTTTGCCAAAGGATTGTGGGCAATTCACGTTTTGCCAGGGCATTTCTGAGGTTTGCCCGATTTCGGTTTTTGCCGGTAACATATAGATGTAATAAGACTCAAATTGATAAAAAATAAAACATAATAAATCCCATTAATAAAAAATAACATAATCAATTAGGTACCTACTTGGTATCTATAGTTTACGAATCTACGAACAAAAGTCCGGTGAACAAAAGTCCGACGAACAAAAGTCCGGTAAAAAAAGACCCGCGAAAAAAAGTCCGATGTAATAAAAGTCCGGCGAACAAATGACCTACCAAGTGTGTGAAGCGGTTGTTCCATGCTTCACATATATTGTTAGTTCTGTTTTCACTATTTAATGTGGCTTCAAAAACATTCCATGTTTTTGGTAGGAATAAAGGATTAGTTTTTCTTAATTTTATGTTCATACCAGCACCAACTCTCCTATATGAACCATTAACATATGTGGTGTCAAAGTAACTCAACAATTCATGCGCTTCAGAAATGCTTGTTTGTTTTAAAAAATCCATTCCTTCGTGCACCCGTTCAAGGGGTAAGAATGCCAAACTATCAATCATCGAACAAAAATGACTAAATTTGTCATCATTCATATAAATGTTTTGTAAACCTAAATCCTGGATTTTGCGAAATGTACTCTGGCATAGATGATAAAAGCACCCTCTAATTTATAATTCCTAACCAAAAATATTAGTAGCCGCTGTAATTACTGCTTTTTCAAAATCTACATGCAGAAACCTGGGGTCAGGAAACAAATTTTGCTCTTCACATTTTTCAATAATTATTTTAAACATTGTTTCATAAATTGAAGTTGTCTTACGTTCTAACAAACAATATATAGCAGAAATAAAAAAATCATTTTTTGGTACTCTTATAACGTATAATTGCATAAAATGCTCAGGACTGAGATTAAAATTTCCGTCACAATACCAAGTACTTGCCTCTGCTAAAATACGAAGTCCTTCACCCACAGCGAAAATGATAACTCTTTCGTGATTTAAATCCATGTTGTCAGATAATAAAAATTGTTTTTCTTCATATAATGACCAATTGCCTAAAATACAAATTAAATAATATCATTAATATTTCAAATATTATAATTATAGGTACATAATATTGTTCATACTACATAAAATACTATTTATTACGTAATGAATTTAACGTAAATCGTAATATCGCTTTAACAATAGAAAAATAAAATTGTGTCTATTTAGTATTTGTAGTTATAATTTTATAAATTTGTGTACAAATGTGTTATAAAAAACTTAAAAAATGATAAGGATAAAAAACATTTAAAAATATAATTTTTTAACAACTTGAAACTATGTAAAAAAATATTTTCAAAAACATTAATAATTTTTGAAATAATTAGTGTTCAATGATAAAAGAATCACTCGGTATAAAAAAAACGAATATTTCAAATTACTAAAAATAGTTTAAAATAAGCGAAATATTTACCTTCAATTTTTAAATCTTCTAAGCAAGTAGGTTTGGGAGGATTTAAATTGCTACGTTGCTTTTGAATAACACGTTTAACAGAATTTTCATTAGGTAAATTCATAAAAATTTCATCCGGAAGACCACTAACCGCCTAGGCAAAAATCTGACTTGGTTTATCGTATGATAATTTAGCATGATTTTTTATGTTGCATTTGAACTGTTCTACTTCTAATATATTCTTATCGCTTACATGATTGTGTTGTTTTATTAATTTAGGATTAGAAATGTCGTTTGATGTACATAACACTGCATCACACTTGCATTTCATTTTCATGCTACATTTCCATCGTAAATTATTTCTTTGTTTATGTTGTATTGTGTACGAGTATCCCCCGTATACTATTTTATTTATATTATCACCTTTTGTTTTTAATTTAAATATTTCACTCATCTTCACAAGATTTGGATTTAAAAAATGTATAATGATTTATTGTTAATGATTTCACAAAATGTACGGTTACAGCGTTTACGATACAAAACATCGAATGAGTATTTATCCAGGGTAATTCAATTTTAAATGAAAAATAAGTAAAGATAATGTGTGATCAATTTGTTATATATTATGACTTTCCATTTAAAGTGATCGTCTATAACATATAGGTACCTAATAAAGATTATATTCCTATAATGGCTAATACTGAAAGATAATACTATTAGGTGACCCAACTTAATAAAGTCACCTACAAACGATAAACTAAACTGATAATAAATAAACCGGACTTTTGTTCGCCGGACTTTTATTACATCGGACTTTTTTTCGCGGGTCTTTTTTTACCGGACTTTTGTTCGCCGGACTTTTAGGTAGAATACCATAGTTTACAAATCACAATATTATTAGTCTTTTTATTTTAGATTTTGAACGGAGAGATGAATGTATTGATTTTACAATGATGTGTGTTTTTTTTTTTTGTTTTTTTATTTTTTTTTTTTTTGTGTCTGACGACAACGTTTGGAGCAGTAAAAATGCTTCGATTTTGGACTTCTGCCCCTCTTTGAAAAGGAAATTTAATCTAGTTAGTACTTTGGGGGGTCAAAAGTATTTTTAAATATTTTTTAAATGAGTTGGGAAAAACCTTAAAAAAATGACGGAAAAACGGGATTTTTTACGCAAAACCAGTTTTCGTAAAATCAAATTTTTATTTTGCTAACTCAAAAACTAATAGATGTAAAAACTTGAAATTTTCACAAAATGTTTATATTAGCGTTCTCCATACACAGTTAAATTTTCAAAGAATTTAGACTTTTTTTGAGCTATTTATAGACAATTGAAGTTTTTAATTTTTTTAAATTTTTTTTTTATAAATGTTGATAAAAAAAAATTAGCTTGGACAAATTACTTGAAAATTTAATTGAAGGGTCCACATAACTTGTTCTAACTCTCATTCAAAAATTATAAAAATACATAGGCACAATTTTTTTTTATTAGCATTTGAAGTTCAAATATTGACAAAATCATGAATATTTTTCACTATTTGGTAGTTAAAAATTTATAAATATTTTTCTATCAAAAGCTAAGAATTGAAAATTTAATACTATGCTGTCCATAAGTTAAGCTTAGAATAATTATAAAAAAGTTTGAGGATTGTTCAATTTAAATAATTTTACGAGTGTTTAAAGTTTTAATTTTAATTTGAAATTAAAAATACACGTGTAAAATAACTTTTTACTAATAAATAATTTTCGATTTTTGTTATTTTTAAAAAATTACTAAACGTAAGATCTTGAAACTTTTACTTAAATGTTTGAATTAGTTTCAAAGTAGAATATATTACAATATTTAAGTATTATATATCCTAGACTGACAAATCATCTCCGTTCAGAATCGTTTTTCGTATTTAATGATAGGTATCATTGCATTCAAATTTAACCTTCCCTAGTCCGAGGTCCATCCCACCCCCTAATGTACAGCAGAGCGATACTCACCCGCTTTTCTTTATATAAATATAATAAAATTAAAGTTAATGAAAAATAAATAATAATTATTTATCTTTTAAATAAAATTAATCTAAATGATGCTGTAGATTCGTTTTCAAAGTTGAAAAATCAAAGATATCCGCTAATGTAATATAGTATGTATTAAATAATTATTGCTTTGTGACAATAAATGTTTTTTTTTTATTGTTACAGCATCAACATCATGGTTATTAGCTTACAAGATTATATAGTTATGTACATAAGAGGGTTTTTACAATAGTGTTTAAGGGGAAAAGTGAAAATATAAAGATACATATTACAAAATAAATTATATAAATTAAGTTAAACCCAAAATTATGAGTCACATGTCCATCCTTTGTCATAGAGGAATTTACCACTACCTATTATCGTTTTCCCACTTAATAATTTCTCAAATCGACAGACACTTGACTCTGCAAGAGCCGACATACAATCAGTTTGTCTTCAGTCTTACACACTTGTAATTCACCTCCGCGTTTCAACAAGTCTTTATAATTTTTCCAAGTGTTTTTTTCAACGTTTACTAACAAGTGATTTAATATGGCCGGTTCAATCGAAGACAACAAAGCGTTATACAAGAAGCATACCTTTACGTATGTACCACCAAAACCTCCGACCGAACTCATCGAATCTACTAGCTACACACTAGACTTTGCAGCCCGTAAGTTTGTACATATTGGTATTGATCCGAGTGAAAAATTACAAGTCGTTGTTCATTTATTAACTTCTTCACGGCACGTGCATATTACTACAGATTTTTTGAAAAAAATATTCTCATACATGGGGCATATCTTGTCGTTCATATTAGACACACCACAAAAATATAAGCGAGTTATATTTTATGAAGACGAAAAAATGAAACTATCGAGTATGATGTACAGCGGAGAAAATGTGTTGGTGATCGAAGCAAAAAATCGTGATGGATGCAGAGTACTGTTGAACCGGGCGGATCTTATACGTCTTCAATATCTCGAATGCTCTATTTTCGAAAGAATCGTGCGAAAAGAAGTATTCACCGCTCCGTTGGTTATAAAACAATATGAAGAGATTGTCGTATACCTAGACAAGAAATGCACTCAACATAATTCACCGCTGAAAAATGTTGACGAGATGATAGTTTTCATTAAGAACATACAAGACGATCGAGTCGTTAAGTCTATACCAAATTTCACCAATCAAATACAGATGTGTGCAGCTGAACAATTAGCTGAATCATTGTTGAACAACTCACATAAGGTAATTCAAAATTATATTATTCCTTAAACAAAAATATTAAATAATTTTTTTTATTTTAGATGGTCATTTCACCATTATCATTACCTACACCAATGTCACCACCATCTACACCGTCTACACCGATATCACGATCTCCTTCACCGAGTCATATTATACCAAGGTGGAGCAGAGCAGCCGATGAAAATGATGGACCAAATTTTTGCAATACGTCAGCGTCAACACAAAACTTCGATAGCGCTGTATCGGAATTTTATTTCATACCAAAACGTAAACTCTTTTAATAATAAATACATAAAATGTAAAAACAATTTTCATATTTGTAAAATAATTTTGTGTAAAATAAAAAAAGACGTGATATTTAAAAACAATTTTTCATTTATTAAATTAATATTAAGTTTTACAAGGTTCTCACTTCCCCGTTAAACGGGTTATAAGTTATAATTTGGTCATGTAATATTAAACAATATGCTGAAGTGGAAGCTGGAAACGCTTCGTCGGCTTCGAGTTCAATTCTGAGGTCCACTGTCGACATTTTCACGTTATCGTTCTGCCGGCTCATATCAACGACTATGATTGGAGAAAGATTTTTGAAATCTGTGCGGTTCAACAGGGGTGTCACATCATCGCGTCCGTAGTAAGATTTTTGGAACTCTGCGTACGCGTGGTATAATGTAGCCATCTTATTCTTGGTAAAGTCGCTTTGGAAATCTTCATAGGGAAACACTTCGCTGTTCAAATAGACCTTCAAGTTTTTAATTTTACAATGATCGAAATATGACATTGCTTTGTTCGAGCTATTTTTTCTATCAGTTTGAAATCCGATTATGACATATCTAGGTTTTTCTAATTTGTTAGATGTCTTTACTTTCCACGAATGTGAAGTGTTTTGCGGTAAAAATGGATATTCACACAACTCCCACGATCTAAATGCACATGTTAGGGGTTTCTGATTGTTTACTACTTTCAACAATCTAATTTTTTCTTTATCACTGACTTTTACTATAGGCATTCGCCATAGTATCTTCGTTATATTTATTTTAACGTCTTTCAGTTTAGGTGCGTCTACTACAACCGCGTTATCTTTATACTATTTAATAGCATTCATGTCTAATGAAGCTCTATTTAATATAAGCTGTTGGTTACAGTTTATTAAAATACGTTTATAATCTTCACAAAAACCGAACAAATCTTTAAGATTAATACATCCGTTAAAATTGCCACCATCAATGAAATCTTTATTTACATTTTTAATATCACTATCCCAGGCAGAGTTGTAGTGTGATGTAATATTCGTTTTATTATACGAACAATATCCTTTTAATGTAGTCGTTATTCCGGGATTCATAAGTTTTTGAATTTGATTGCCGTTTATTTCATATTTCATTTCGGAGAAGAGAAATGACAGGCCGTTGTTTATAAATCTAATCTCATCAGTTATATCTGCAGGTTTGGTTATTGTACCCTCCATGTAAATATAACTCTCGCACGGTAAAGTATAGGACTCTGTGTTGTGTAACGCAATACGCACCTCATCGTTATTAGAAAGAGCGGACGTCGAATAAGGTAAAAAAGAATGATATTCAATTTGAGTTATTTTACAATCGTCGGTGTGACGGTGTTTCCAGCCGTGACATCTAAATACATATCGTCCATGTTAAATAGCGTCTAGCGAGCGTAGAAAAGCTAAATTGTCCGCAGTAAGACTATGTCCAACTTGTTTGTGTCTTGAATATATTTTTTTCTTCACAGTTGTTGCCTTGTTAGCGTTTTTAACACGACTAACGGGTTTTGCATATGCTCCCGTATTTATATTATAAAACTGCAGCCCCATTTCACAAGTCTTGAATTAATAATCGTATCGACACTGGCTCACCTCGTAGATCGATCAACTCGTTGTCTTGATTTTTTAAAATTATACTCGCATGCGTTATAGATGTAGAATTGAGGGGGTAAAATACCAAATGAGTTGGTACCTCTATTATTTTATAACCTGGAGGTACGTTCGGATAAAACTCGTGTATTGTATGGCACTGCTTGCCGTTGACGAATGAACCCATGACCAGGTTTGAATCGATATATATACAGTTTGTTTTGGTAATATTAACCAACGCGTCGGACTCGTGATTGACATTAGCGCCATAAATTTGATTTTTAAAACCCAACAACACGCCTATATTATTGGACATGGAAAAATCTACGGTCTCGCTACAAAACATTGAGCATTTCAATGTATTATTATCTGCCCTCAACACGAATAAAGTATCTGAATTAGGTAATACACGTATTATTGCAGCAATGCAGCTTCGATTTCCTTCAACTCATAAGAGCCTGTAGGTATTGTGTAACTAACACTTGTACGCTTACCGTCAATATTATTCGTTATTCCTATTTTGTTGCATTTGTCGTTTACATTAGGTATAGAATTATTCGTTTGAAAACCGAGAAGGCAGATCTTGGCATTTTTACTGACTTCTATCGGCGGGAAAAAGTCGCATGACATCTCGCTCGAGTTACCGGTTAACGTTATGGTGTACATGACAAAAATGTTAAGCACAAGTGTCCACAGTTTGTCGTATTATATTTTTGATGTCTGTCGTAATTATATTCGATATTGCAACCGTTGAAATATTTTTGTATTTCTAGCGGCGGCGGTAAATTTCCAAAACTATCATAATATTTAACTTGCTTTCCGATTTTCTTATACGCTACCCAATGAGTTCCTGTACCGATTTCAACGTCTAAATTAACTACAGCCGACTCTTGATTTTTCGAACGTTGAGGCAACTTGTCTCTAGAAAAAACACCAATGAAATGAAGTATTTTCATCATGTCAGCGTATTTTATAATCTCGTAATCGTACAACGCTCTATCGGGTAACGTGGAAATTAGTTTTTTGTCGTTTTTCTAGTTTTCTTTACTGAACCGCCTTTGTATGGTGCTAGGTATAAACCTTTACCTTTAGCAATTTTATAAGATCTTCCTTTGTGCGGTGCTAGGTATAAACCTTTTACCAAGTGAATAGGTGTATTTTTACCGGAATTTAATTCATTCACGACTTTTACTATATTTCCGACTCCGCCGGTAAGTGCGCCTAATGCCGATAAACCGGCAAAAATCGGTATTAAAGGCAGAACACCACCTTTTTTCGGTATAGGTATGATTCTCGGAGTTTTAGTTTTCTTATTTTTCTTTTTTTTAGCAGCAGACAAACATGTTTTTATTAACTTGGTTATATTCTTGTCGTTCATTTTATTCTTGATTGATTTTTTAGCCGCCAAAACCATCTGTTTGAAGCCGCAACCAGCGCCCATCTTGCGTTTAGCCTTCATAGCTGTAGTGACCAGCCAAGACCCTGCTTTTTCCTTAATACCAGTGTTTTTAGATTTAAACACTTCCTAAGCTTGATTTTCTAATATTTCGTCAGCTCTTTGTCGATCGGTGAACAAATTGCTTTCTTCGTATGCGATATCGTGAGCTCTGGCCAACTCGTCTAGTCTGTTTATTCCCCGTTCACCGCGTGCTAATCTTTCTTTTAATTTAGTACCGGGACCAGCAAATCTGGAAAAAAACAAACAAGAAAATGTAGTTCGTATTTAATAATAATAATATATTTTAGTGACTTACCTATAGCCAGGCAGATGTAATTCCACAGGTAGATGATTTATAACAGAGTTAATAAGACCGGAACCCTTATTGTTGTTTCGCTTACGAACGCGAGACATCGTGTGACGCTTTCGCTAACATAGCATTCGTATTTATAGTGAAAAAATGCGGTTTATCGAGCAAGAGAAAAAACTACGTATTTATAACATTGATACTCCAGATACAATACAGTTTAGACATGGTGAGCTATTTCCAAACACTATACGCTCGTTGGTGTTGGGTAGCTCCGGATGCGGTAAAACAAATTTGATATATTTTCTACTAGTTGACGAAAACGGTTTAAGATTTGAAAACGTTTACATATACTCTAAAACGTTGGAACAACCAAAATATAAATTATTGAAACGTATAATCGACGATATTGACGGTATTAACATTTTTACTTTTTTCGAGAATGATAAAGTCCTCCCACCCGAGCAAGTCTTACCAAACTCTATATTTCTCATGGATGACGTTATAGGTGAACAGCAAAACATAATTAAATCGTTCTTCTCCAGGGGTCGTCACAATAAAATAGATATATTTTATTTGGCTCAGAGTTATTCAAAAGTACCAAAGCAGTTGATACGCGACAATGCTAATTTAATAGTATTATTCAAACAAGACGAGACCAATTTAAAACATGTATACAATGAACACTGTTCGGGCGATATGACATATATACAATTTAAACATTTTTGTGTTACGTGTTGGAACCGTGATAGATTTGCATTCGTTGTTATTTGTAAAGATAGCGATCGTGATAACGGCCGTTACCGTTATGGCTTTGATACTTATGTCGTTATATAAGACGTCGCAAATAATAAATATCATCATTTAAAACGGAGTCATGAAGGATGAAGGAAGTATATTAGATGAGATAGTTAAAGCTAAAGATAGTATTAAACGAAAATACATCGCTTTAAAAACCGGCTCAGATAATGTTCAACAATTAATGACACAGACATTAAAACCAATTATCGAGCCATTAAATAAAATATCGAATACAACCCGGACGCCTTCAATCAAAATAAAAAATAACGACGAAACCAAACCGAATGACAACTATCAACAAGAAATTGAAAATTGGTTCAACTCTACAGATTTAGATAAAATCTATGGCCCGAAAAAAAATACATATGGAAATATTATTTTAGGCAAAAAAGAAGCCAAGTTTTTTGAAAACACTATACTTATTGACGGAACTACTTATCCAACAACCTCGGGTATAATCCAGTTATTATTTTTGAAAAATCCACTTATTTATTCCGACGACGATCTAGAAGTATATAAATCTATATTAAAGCAGACATCGGCACATTTGACTTTAGACGGAAGAAAAATAAAAAAAAGTGGTTTCAAATATAAAGATATAATAAGAAAATTATTTCCTTCTGGCGGTCAACTATCTATGAAAATACAGAAAAATAACTTAGTGTATTGGGATAACCCGAATGAGTTAGTCGATCGGTTACGATTACTTTTGGCTTCGAAAGATGCTGGTAATACAGGTGTCTCCAATGAAATAATTTCTATTTTTGAAGAATTGCACGAAGCTGGGTTAATAAGACGAATACCAGATGTCTAAACGTGAAATCGCTATCGAACTACACAAACCGTCACGGAAAAATTTCGTTAGACGTAGAGTCAACGTATATGGAAAAAATGATTTATGGCAAGCTGACTTGGTGGAAATGATACCGTATTCGAAGAAAAATAAAGGCTACAAATATATTTTATGTGTAATAGACTGTTTTACTAAATTTGCGTGGGCTGTACCATTAAAATCAAAAACTGGGAAAGAAGTCACAAACGCAATGTCTAAAATATTACTCAATCGCTCACCGAAACTTTTACAACTCGATAACGGGAAAGAATTTTACAACACCACTTTCGACACACTGATGGAGAAATATAACATACATAAATATTCAACGTTTAGTATCACAAAGGCGTGTATTGTCGAACGATTTAATCGTACAATAAAAGAAAAAATGTTTAGAGAGTTTACGGCGCGCGGCTCTCACGAATGGATTTCAATTTTACCGTCGCTACTCGATGAATATAACAATTCAAAACATAGAACTATAGGAATGTCACCGGTGCAGGCAGATTTAAATCCGTTGTCAGTTACAATAAAACATCGTGAAATTAAAAATGAAAAAAATAAATTCAGAGTTGGCGATAACGTTCGTATCAGTACACAAAAAGGCAGAGCATATTTTAAGTAATTTTCACTGGGTGGCATTTCAATAAAATTTTCTACGAGAGGAACATAGGAGGAAATCAACTTTTCCATCTTATAATTTGTTTAATACCTGGGTACGCGACAGAATAAATAATATATACGTCGTACGACTATATGAGTGATGAGTACACCAGTACACAACCGCGAAGGTCTACGAGCGGTAAACACAGAGCTTGCGCTAAAGAAATATTAGAGCTGCACACTCTGTGTTTTTCAGAAGTGAAAAAAATTGATGCTCGCTTCGCTCGCGTATAATACATAACACATATAATAATATAATATCATATATTCATAAATATTAAATATTGTCAGTTTAAAGTTTAAATAACAAATTCCTTTAATTATATTTTGATTAACAGCAATTAATATTAATCTAATTTTTAAATGTTTTTCTTTTTTACGACAACCAATTCATCGATAACAATATTTTCTAATTGGAGATGGTTATTTCAACCATCACACATCACCATCAACAATCACAATATTTGGTGGCATAACGCAATGGTCATGATCACGGTTTATCTAATAGACCGTAGTAGATTTAATCTCTTGATATTCATAGATTAATTATCAACGTTTCAATCATAATTTCTAATTAATTTGAAAAACAAAATAATGTCAAATGATATCTATGTTATAAGCTCATAGACATATAGAATTAATTATTAAAAATTCAAAACATATTATTTTTTATGAACTGCACAACATTTAAATAAGAACTACACATTTTAATTTAGAACTGCACATTTTATGCACAACTGCACATTAGCGCAAGCTCTGCTATGTTTTGTTATTGTCTTATTGATATTATCAATAAAGTATTATATAAATAACTGTCACTGTACGTCTGTACCCCGGTACCCGTATAGTCGTATCTGTAGGCTCCTAAATAATTGTATAAATGTAATATAAAATGTACCTGTACAGTGTAATGTGTATGGTCTCGATGGTCACCAAGTCGGGTGCCTTTAACATCAAGAGCACAGGATAAATAAGTATAAAATCAGAAACGTATAGTAGTAAAGGCCATAGCACGTTATTCCCACCCAGCTTTCAATTTATGAAGACGATGTCACGATAACGCTCGACGATTCCGAAGAAATTGATAACAATTAACATTGTTAAAATTACGTGTATTATTTTTGTATACATCTATTATATCTATTCTATTCGTATTTTATATTAATTTAATTATATATATAAACAATTCCGGGCATAGCAAAGTTATTGCGTATTGCGTAAGCTATTGCTTATTGCGTGCATGTGACATGTTCTCATTCAATAAAATATGGGATAAACGATAAACTATACAATAGTTGTTATTTATATATTGTATATTATGTATACTTAATAATACTAATGATAGACATTGGCAGTGGTCGTTACTCGTTATGAGAATGTGTTGTGTTGGTCAGTGGCACGATCACCCACCACTGGGTAGCATTCAACCCATCACTGGGGGGCACTAGTGCCACGTACTTTGTATGTTAAAATATGCTCTGCAAAAAGGTGTGTTTACAAAAGGTTATTTACCCAATTGGTCAACGGAAATCTTCGAGATATCAAAATAAATAGAACATTACCCGTCACTTATCAGTTACAATATTATACTGGTAAACCTATAGCCGGCTGTTTTTACTCGTCGGAAATACACAAAACCGAGTACCCGAACGAATACCTGATCGAAAAAGTTATACGTAAAAAACAAAATCAAATGCTTGTCAAGTGGTTCGGATTTGATAACACACATAATAGTTGGATAAATACACGTGATGTTAAAATATAGTGTCAGTCGTTGTATAACTATGAATGTGTTTGGAGGTTCTCAAGCTGGTGAAAATAAAAGAATTATTTCAGATATTCAATCAAGTAACAAAACAATTTTAAATGATATAAAACTTCAACAGAAAGAAATTGATACTTTGAAAAGTAATATTATTAATCTGCACGTAAAGACGCAATTGCTGGAAAATAATATACAGACAAGTAATAAGTCTCTGTTAAATTGTGAAGATCGCATATCAGAGCTGTTTATTAAGTAACTAGTTCATTGAACTAGTTCAAATGAACGATACATGATAAATTAATGTATAGTTCTAAATCGTTCACTGAACGTTTACATACTTCCATGATACGTCTCGATAGTTTTGATAGTTGATAAGAAAAATTACTTGAATAAGTTGAAGAAAATTCATATTCCATTCTCGTAACAGTGATGGGAGCGATATGGGTATTGGGTAGGAATAGAAATTAAATATATATTTATATGTATATTATATATATTATATACACAAAATAATATTATTAAGAGGACTTCGCACTTGCATGTGCAACGTACAACATAGCAAATGTCCGTACAGCAGAATCCATTTAATGTTGTTTGTTTTAGTATTACAGTCAATTGACCAAAAATCAAACTTAAAGGTTAGAGTATTATCTTGGGCAACTCTTAGAATTTTATTTATATTATAATTGTACAGCGAGTTATGTTCATTTTAAAATTGCTAATATTTTACGTAGTTCTAACTCACTTTAAAATAAAATTTTCAACAAAATCTTAACAGATGCTCTAAATAATGTTCTCACCTTTGACCTTTAAGTTTGAAAATAGGTAAATTGGCTGTAATACTAAAGACTAAAGTTAACAACATTAAGAGGACGTCGCACACACATGTGTTGTCTACGTCGTACAAGTGCGTAGCATACTAGCATAGCAAATTTTACGCTCAGCAGATCACGTTTATCTCCGTCAATTTAAAATTTAGAGTGAATTGACCTATTATAAAAATTAAAGGCAAGATTATTACCGAAGGCATCTCATCAGATTTTTATTATATTTTAATTTTAAAGCGAGTTATGAGTATTTTTAGATATAAGAACAATTTACAATTTTAAAATACTTATAACTCGCTTTAAAATTAAAATATAATAAAAAACCGATGAAATGCCCTCGGTAATAATCTTGCCTTTAATTTTTATAATAGGTTAAATCACTCTAAATTTTAAATTGACAGAGATAAACGTGATCTTTTGAAACCTATGTATTTCAACGAGTTTAGAACGATGGTACATTTCCGAAAATTTATTTTTGCACCATCGTTCTAAACTTGTCGAAATACATAGGTTTCAAAAAAAAAAAAAAAAAATCGAAATTTCGAGGGGGTGCTAAACTAGATGTAGGTATACCTTATTTATTTTTTATTTGTTATTTATTTTTATGAAGGAATCGTCGTTTAATATGTTTGTGTGTTCACTGTTCGTGTTGTGTAGTCAATTGTGGTTCTAATGTGAATTTTACTTAAAAGATAAAAACAAAATATACTACATTTTTTAAGTTTTAACTATTCAAATGCTTGTAGGTACGAAAAAAATACAAAATAATATATATATACATTTTTTAAAAGTATTAAATATCAAAGATTTTGATTTAAAAAGAGTACTTTAGATGCTTTGCTAGGTTTAATCCTGTTTCTTTGTTCTGTTAAAGTCATTCCAGCTTTACTAAACAGGCGCTCGCACGGTACCGATGTAGCTATAATGCATAATCTTTTTAACATTAAGTTATACAAACGGGGATATTGCGATTTTCTATTATTCCACCAGGTAAGAGGATTCTCATGTCTATTTAAAATCGGCTCATTCATATACTTATCCAATTCTATTATTCCAGCTGCTTGGGGGTTATGTGAAGCTCTGTTCCTGTTGTACTGTTCATCAAATGATTTCCACAACAGTGAACTACTAGTACTAGACTCATCACTTTGTTGAGTATTGTCATATTGTGTATGTGTGTCTTCAATTTCAATAGAACCCACTTTTTGCCTTAATTTGTTAAAAGCATTTGTATATTTTTGTTCACTTATATTTGTAAATGCCAACTTCTTATACCGCGGATCTAATAATGCAGCCTGTGTAACTAGATCATTATCCTCTAATGGTTTCAGACGAGTTGTTAACTGTTCCTTTAAGGTTAATACCATAGTTTGTACATTAATCGGTAAGGTTATATCTTGTTCATAATTATACATAGAATTAAAAATGACACCATTAAATATCAAGACCACTGAAAGTGTGACATATCGATCACCACTGATTTCTTTTGTCACCTCATAAAAAATTTCAAGTACTTCTGCAGCCTTCTCAATAACAATCCATTCTTCTGGAGTCAACATCTCAACGTTTGATTGAAGTACAGCTAATGTTGAGTTTATTGCGTCTTTCACTTTGACAAAACGTTGCAACATGTCATAAGTGGAGTTCCATCTTGTTGCAACGTCTTGTATAAGTTTTAGCTTTGGCATATTCATCTGTTCTTGAGTGGCTTGTAATTTTGCTAATGCATGATGACTGCGCTTAAAGTATTCGACTATGCTCTTAACTTTCTGGGTGACCGATGAAATATCCTTAAGACCAGTTTGGACCGCCAGATTCAATGTGTGAGCAAAACATGAAACCTGGCGATACCTTGTCTTTTGGATGGCATTTGTGATATTAGCTGCATTATCACTGACGATCGCTGTCACTTTATGAGTTATATTCCAATTTCTCACAATTTTCATAAGTTTTTCGCTTAAATTGTCTCCTGTATGTCGTTCACTAAATTCTGTACAGTCTAGACAGAAGGATTTCAACTCAGTATTACCATCAAAAAAATGAGCAGTTGTGGCCATAAAACTTATGTTCTCGTTTGAAGTCCAACAATCTGTTGTAAGACAAACCGCTACAGTTGAGTCTATTAAACATTGTACATTATTTTTGCAACTTTCATAAAGTCTCGGTATTATGTTGTTAGAGACCGTCTTCCTACTTGGCAATACATAAGAAGGATTTAGCATATTTAAAAATGTTCTGAACTCTGGGTCGTCAACAAGAGCAAATGGATAATATCTAAAATAAAATATATTATTTATATATTTATCAAACATAGCAGGTACACTAAAAGTATGTATTACCTCTTAACAATCATTTTAGCAAGTTGCTCATCAAACTGTTTTTTTTTTGTAACTGATAGAGGTCGAGATTGTTGAACGAAATCAGTCAGTCGTGTTTGTTTACGTGGACGATTAAGTGACTGTTGAAAATTATCAGAAACACTAGCAATTATTGGAGTCAAAACTGAACTTGTCTGTGCTACGTTAGGTGAACTAATAGATGCAGTTGAGGTACTTGGTTGTGGATTATCAGGTTCATTAAGAAGTGTATCTTAAATATAAATAAATTGATTATGAAAGTGACATTTAAGTTAAAACTTTTGAATATTTTTAAATACAATTATTATAAATAAGCACGACGAATAAAAACAAAGAAATTGAAGTACCTCTTTGATTAGATTCATTTCTATTTATAGACACAGTTGGATGCTTTGCTGTCAAATGTCTTTTAAGATTATTTAAACTTCCACCAGAAATACTCAATTGTACACTGCAATAACCACATTTGGCTTTGTTACCATCTACCGACTCAAAATGATTCCATATTTCCGATGTTCTTCCTCTGTAGTATGGCATTTCTATTTAAAATTATTAACTTTTGTGTAATAGATTATAGATTTATTTGAAACTATATAATTTTACCTTAAATTTTTTATTTTCAAACTAAACAAATGTTAATATATTTACATTTTACTCGCTAATGTAGGTTTATACATAATATATTAGTGTATTTTTTTCAGAACATTGAGCCTGCTCTGTTCTGTACTGTTTTGTTAAAAATAAAAATAAATCAATGAATATAATGTGCATCAAAAGTGTTAATATTTAAATATGTTTGCTTACTTGAAACAATTATGAAATAACATTTAAAAATATATAATATTTGATAATATTTAAATATATATTTTTTATTATTTATAATAATAAATGTTGAAAATAAATATAATTTAAACTAGGTACCTTCACAACTTCTTAAGATACCTTCTATCAAAGCTTGGGTAAGTCAGTCATTTTTTTTAACTAGTTGAAGTTAAGTTACTTTAGTAAAAAAACTAATTAAGTTAGAACATAAGTTAGTTTATGAAACTGTCCAAATTTTTAACTTAGTTAGTTAGAAGTCAGTTTGGTGAAAATAGTAACTTAAGTTAGATTATAAGTTAGAAGTTAGATTTTTTTAGATTAAAAAACTTTTGTGTTCAAATGTAAATAATAAGTTGTATCTAACTTACATTATTGATAAAAACTGAAAATTGAATTAAACACCTAGTAATTTGATCACATGTTCTAACTACCTAGGTACCTAAGTAATAGTTTCAATTTCTTGGAATTTTAGTTATTACTTATTAAAACATAAAATGATGAAACAAAATAAAAAAATATATACAACAGTATGACAACATAAAATATAAATATAAAATAATAATACATAACAATGATAGTATAATCCATATTTTATACTATATTCTATACAGCTTCGAGAACTTTGGAATCCTAAAAAAAGTAATAATAATAATAAACTAACTAGTTAGTTATTTTTCTAACGAGTTAGATTAGAATTATTTTACGCTTTCAATTCAATTTGTTAAGTTTTAAAGTTATTGTATATTAAAATTAACTAGTTAAGTTAGAAAGTTACTTAAAAAGTAATTATAGCCTACAAAATTAACATTAAAAGGATCCCTATGAATTATGATACATACATAGGTATAATCTAAAAAATATCATAAGTTCATATTATATTATTACTCTCAAAATATTTAATCCATGTAACATAGTTTATTATAGTTTCAGCTGTGAACCATACAGTAATAAATAAAATCAATACATTTTTGACTAATTAAATAATTTAATAAAAATAATAATTCAAGTCAATAATATAATATAAAATATGAATATTAATCTATTAAAAATTAATCAGATTTTTAATTTTTTTTGTATATCTATAGTATATACCTACATTATAATAGTTCCACAGTCTTAAAGCTAAAAACATATTACAGTTTGAAAAGTGCCTTTACTACTAAAAAAAAGTATTTTGTGTTGTAAAATTAATCTTCAACTAAGTACTTTATTGATTTTTAAAACCATAAGTGTAGAGCAGTCTTGTAAAGTATTTGAGTAAATTTATTTAAATAATTTTAAATTGAGTATTTGGAAAGTAATTTAAATAAATACTTTTATGCAAATACCTATTTTTAAAAATTAAACCAAATTATTAGTAAGCACCTCATTTTTTTTTTTTTGAAAGATTTAATATTTTATTTATAATATTTTTTGTCACTCATAAATGGTTCAAAAATATAACATTATAATTTTAAATTAGTAAATATAAAATTAATTTTGGCCAACCGACTAGTAAAAACTAAAATTAAAAAAGTAGGTATTAAAATATATTTCAATACAAGTTTTGTATTTGTTTTTCAATACTTCAGAATGGATGTATTTGTCTCTGTATTTAAATACAATTTAATAAGTATCTTTTACAAGACTGCTTATGAGGTTACTAGGTACCTAAAATAATATTTATCCATGTATACAGATAGGAAAGAGGAAGTTCAAATGTGAAATTATTATATTTTAGAATAACAATAACTTTATTGACATATTGTATTTACTTAAAATGCAAATGCAAATTTGAATGTTACAGATCCTTTTCAGTCCTGGGTAAGAATAAATACAATCAACACAAACAATCACTCAGACAGTAAAATAATGTTTTAAAACAAAAACGTTGGAAGATCAAAATACTAAATAACTAAATGCAAATGAATGTGAGCATAGTGCAATATAGTTAAAAATACACATGCCACATGGATTTTTCTGATACTATACTGTAGGATAGGAATAGGAAATAAATAATAAACATATAATGTAACAAATAAACACTGATATTATGTAAAAAAGTCGTTTATTTTTTTGGAAATTCCAAGAATTAATATTTGTATAAAAAAACATCATATTTTTGGTACTCTGGTACCGGCTTAAGAGATTTGTATTTTGTATATATTAATATATTAAAACTGATAAAAGAAGTGACTAAACCGAATACCGATAACATGTTCGGCCTGGTAGTTGGTACAAGTACAACTGTGGTAGAATGTCGTCAACCCTTTCGTAGTATTTGTTCGTAGTTCGCTTGATCGTTCATCTTCATCGTTGTTCAATTCGTTCATTAGTGATTAGTTCATTATCTAGTGTGAACAGTGGTACCAGTTCCAGTTGAACGAAACGTTTCAATTGAATGATTTATTTTTCATTATCGTTCGTTCGTTCGTCGTTCGTTCATCAACCAATCGTTCAATGAACTAGGTCGTTCATGAACGACACATCCCTATTTCGAAATAAATGTCATTTTTGTTTAAAATCGAACCTGTTACGATGTCGTCCTCGATCATAGACTGAAGCATTCTTGGAGCAAAAAATAAATATTTTATTAAAGAATTGTCTATTGTAGACACAGAAACATGGGCGACTCAACACTGGATTTTTAAAAATTCAAAATTATTACAAGACAACAAGAGTCGAAAAACTAACAAGTGGCTAGAACGTAATTATCATCAGATATCTTTAGACTATGGTGATATCGAATATGAAGAGCTAAGTAGAATATTGAATTCTTTAAAGTCCACATACATTTACATCAAAGGTGAACAGAAAAAACAACTTATTATGGAGTTTATACCTCACGTCACAATCATCAACATTGAAGACTTGGGCTGTCCTCGACTGGAACAAATTTGTGATGAAGAAACTTTACCTTGCTGTATTTTTCATAAGGATTTAAATCCTAAACAATGTACATTTTATAAAGTATTTGCTTTGAGGAAATGGTTTATAAATAATTCTTAAAGATTGTATAAAATTTTATTAAATAAACATGAAAATATTTTAACATTGTTTTTTTTTTTATTTATATACTAACACATACATTTATATATATATACGACAACATTTACATAGGTTATTAATTTAAATATTTGACTCCCCATCTACCTGAAACAGAAAAAATTATTAATTTATATAGGAAAAAACTTAAATATCTAACAATTATACATTATAAATATTATACATGGATAAAAACAAAGCATACAATATAAAATAAAATAAATATTATAAGTTTTCAAAAATAATTACAAATTATACAATATAAAGGTTAAAATACTACAAGTTAATAATACACAAATACCTATTTACAAACTAAAAATTAAAATGAGAAATATACATTTTAATCTATTTGAAGTATTTACATTGACACTATACAACATGGACAATATTTACATCAATATATAACAAAAACATTTACAAAGTATTTACAATTTATACATTTAAAATAATTTCATGGTTTATACATTTACAAAGTATTTACACAGTATATACAAATTATTCGAATGATATTTACAAGTTATTTACAAAAAAAAAAATAAACAGTGCTATTTACAAATTGGAAATATATACAGTTAACTAGTATTCCATAATAGCTCTCTCATAAAATCTTTTTCAAAATCTGCCCATTCCCGTCCTGTAGCATCTACCTCATCGTCAAGTTCTGGCCATATGTCATCTTTCCTATAAAATTTAAAAGTAAAATCAGTAAAATAATTTTTAAACTATATATTTGTAATTACTTACTCTATACTATAGTGTCCATGGGCTAGTGTGTTTATTTTGTCTTCTAACACCACTCTCTTATCATCATAACTATTGTAAGTCAACTTTTTTGTCTTTATCGTCACTAGCTGATGTTTGAACGATCATATCGATACATTCTCCTTGTATGCCTCCACACCAGTTTTTCCAAACATACACTTCCTATGGTCTTCCAACGTCATGTGGTTTTTAACCACATGAGACCTGATCCCCTTGGCCTTGATCTTTTCACCACCAACTCTGTCCTCTGCTCCAGCATACACATTAAAAGCGTAGGACTTTGCCCTCAACGCACAAAACTCGGTGATTATATCCCCATCCACCTCATCAGAAAAGTACCCTGGGGACTTCTTTCTTTCTGCCACATAACACGGATGGTCACTGGGTAGATTTGCCGTGTCCATTCGGTCCAACAAGTCACGATTAGCCGCCAAGTCCACATAAAAATCTTCAGTATCAATATGATACACTAATGAATCTAGAAAAATAATGTTAAATTAATATATTATATACATAAGTATAGTTTTAATATATTTACCTGTGTCAGTGTACATTAATTTAATTTTGTCTCTGTAGAATTTCTTCATTACATTATAATGATAGTCGTACATCAGCGTCTTACTTATGTCTAGTACTGCAAATCCTGTAAATAATAAATGTGTTAATATAAAATATAAAATATAAAATATAATTACCAATATAAATAGGTTTGTCAAATCTAATAATCTTATTCTCTAGGGCGACAGCATTAAGGTTTTCATTGTAATTTGTACAGTGTTTAAATGTACACTAATTAATAAGTTTCTGTAACCTCTTCTCACAAGACACCAACTCCATCTTCATCTCCTTCCTCTTCGATTGCATTGTTTTACCTGTAAAAATAAAAATGTTAGTAAAAATAGAATAAATTTAATAAATAAAGTGACATACCAAATACAGCGTTATTCATTAATTTAAAAAAGTCTTTCTCAAAATCATTCTTCGCCTTCTTCCTCATTTCGGTGTTCAAATCAATATATTTAGCCAGCCAGTCAGACTGGTTGAATTGTATTACTCTATGTACCTATAAGAAAAAAAAAATAAAAAAATGTTAAAAATCTGTTTAAAAATCATATAAAATATAAATATTTACCTTTTCAACTATAAGCCCATTTTTAATAGCCTGCTGTAGGTTTCGATATAGTGTATAATATAATTCTCCTTCTTTTCGAACGTTGCCATCAACTTCCGTACCTTCGAACCACTTGGCATACTGTTTTGCGGTAAGAAAGGTAGGTCGTTATGCTCGTTGTGTAGGTGTTGTGGGTACGTCACGTCTACCTCATACACACGTCCTATGGGGGAAGTCTCGTTCAAATCGTCTAATCCGTTTAATGCGGGTTCAACCCAGTTGAACCCACCGTACGGCATGTACTGTGACATAGCCCACCCGTACAAGTTGTTACCTATAAAAAAATAAATTTATAAGTATGTGAGAAAATAAAATAAAAAATATATACCTACTTACAGTCCTGATAAATTATCCAAGATTTATCTTTAGTCTCGTCATAGCTCGGGGTCTTTACATTGTTCGCCTTCGCATACCGTTTGCTCGCTTGCACTAGTCCACCACGTATACCTATAAAAATAAATAAGATTATTATATGTACATTTTTAAAAATAATATATATATACTAACCATTTTCAAACATCAGCAACATGTCGTAATCATGCAATAACTGTAGCTTTTGACCGGTAAACTTCAACATCGCGTCGAAACTAAGTCCTGGGGCTGTGAAGTAATGGGCAGCGTCCAGGTTGTACGCCCTCATGCATACGTCTCTAAAATTCTCAAACACATCCGCCAACAGCAGCACGTCAATTTTCAGGTACAGGTCACTGTACTCGCCCAACGTGTTGCAGCCGAAGTGGTCCCAGACCACCTTGGCGTGTTCGAAATCGCTCTCTGCCACCCCGGTCTCCGTCAACGTGCTATAAAAATCCCTCTTGCGCGGCAATCTCGTATCCTTCATCCGCTCCCAACTATCCGTGTAATCGTACGGGTATATACCCTTACGAGTCACGAGCGGCATATCTCTGGTGACAAAATGTTTAGCTGTCTCGCGGAAGTTCTCCAGACCCGGTGTAAACAAGTTTTCCGCCAGGGACGACAGACTCGACGCCATAAACCGGAACGTGTCAATAAACCGAACAGTGAAGGTACTACTTATATATTTCGAGAAAGATATAAATTTCTCCTCACTATTCGGTATAACGTTGATAGTCTGAGTATCATACCCAAGTTCTGTTACAATAAGATGCGCGTCATAGTTGGAAAGGTTGTGGAACAAAACGGGGACAAATTTAGGCTGTTGTAACTCCAAGTTACACCTCGAGCACAAAGTCTGCCTAAATTTCCCCGTCAGATGATCATGATCCCTAACCTTGTCGCCCCCGGCTAATATGCATTTGCATAAATTACACATATTACACACTTGATGTGTTTTTTCTTCATCCTCGGTCATTGTTATCGGTATATTCGTCTTCATCAATTTCTCGATTTTCTGAGCCACCTCAACTATCGCTTCTACAAAATGTCTCGCCACGTCCGTCCAGTCTTCGCTGCCTCTGTAGATTACCGGCCCCGCCGGTATCTCGTACTCCTCCAATAATTCCACCGGTACGTCGTCGCTCGCCTTCACCAAAAATCCGTAACTCATTGCTTCGTGTTTATGTATTATTTTCGTGCTCTTCCCCTTATCCTCACCCGTCTTCACCAACAATGCTTCGAAATCCGCATAAATAACAAAAGGGTGTCGAACCGTTTTTTTCCACGCCTTGAACTCAATACACTCCCCCTCCTTCGGCATCTCTGGTAGAATGGGTTTGTGTACCCCGCAAATCAATTTGTGCTGGTTCAGAGCTTCCTGCCCACTCATCTTATATTTTAAATTTTGGTTGTCGAATGACGTAAAACAACGTTTGCAAAAGACCACGGACTCTTTATGACTAGTTTTCTGTGCGCGCACTAGTCGGGAAAAATTTGAAATGTATGTATAATGTGAGTTTTCACCATCCGTTATCAGTAACAGGTCGAAGTGGTTGGGCTTCTCTTCATCGACGACACGTAACGGGTACACCTCGTATGTAGGAAATTTCATCGGCGGCTGAAACTTTTTTTCTATCCCGTATACGTTAACTGACACATTTACATTATTTTTTTCGAATTTAGTTATATCGGAGAGAGGTGTTGGGAATGAGATGTCGTTAAAATTATATTTATCTTCATGTTTGTGATAATTTTCACCGATGCGGTATACCGATGGACCCGTCACATGCCTTGCGAGAATCGCCCACTTGAAACATTCCTGCTCTACGTTCTGAGGGTTGATAGTCGCCCGTTTCCTATCGATGAACGCCGGCAACTCTATATATGATGATCCACCCATCGGAGTATATTTGTAGACCGCCAACAATAGTCCGTCGATCGACTCCAATGTAAAACCGCTACCTCTCCCCATATATTCGTCCTTATCTTTCATCAACTTCATATACGCTATCTCTACAATCGTTCTGATATCACTATCTGAGAAAATTTCGACCGCCGATGTCTTAAACGCACGATTTTCAGACGAGTTTGGTACGTTAGGCCGGTTATAGGTCGCCTCAAGTTTCAAATTAAATTTAATCGCATGTTTTTGTACATGTGTTTTTAACAATTCTATCATTCTAGGCATAAGTGGACGGAGAAAGTCTGAATAAATTTTTGTATTGGTGATATTTTTAGCGTAATACCACACAATCTTCCTATTTGCGGACGACGAAATTTCATTAAATCCGACTGACTGTACCATATCCATCCTAGTTTTTTTTGCCCTAGCAGCCGACACGGTATTGGCCATCGAAACGCGTTTTCCATTTACAGCAGAAGTGTAAGATTCTTTAACAGAAAAAAAAAAAAAAAAAAAAAAAAGCCCTAATTAATATCTACTAAAATAAACCTAAACTATTTTTCCTATCATGCTCGAAAAAATGTTTTCCATCGTTAAAAAAAATCTTTTTAATAAATCTATCAAACAGTCCGACATCCGGTGTAATGCCGGAATACTCCAACTATTACCCCATAGGATGAGTGAATTGATCGATATAATGCCGGAATACTCCAACTATTATACCATTGATCGTTTCACAGACTGTCTGATAAATTTAAAATAAAAATGTATGATTTTTTCGAGTTTTTTAAAATTTATGATTTTTTCGAGTTTTTTTAATTTGAGGGTAATAAATAAAACTAACCTGTATCCTCAAATTCGTCCATGACCGCCATACATATGTCATCTACGGTTAACATGTGCGAACCACCAGCCGGGACATTTGGCACAAAAATTTGAGGCGCGATTTGAATCTGCGGGGTAGAAGGAGGCGCAAACTGAATCACGCTTGGTCTTGTTTGCTGATCGATGATCGGTGCAGCGGGCAATGGTCTCAAGTGAGCCGGAACGTTAATGATACCTTAGAAAAATAATAGTCACAAATTAATATTGAATAAATAAGATACAGTTTAAACTTTTATTACATACCATGAACGTTCTTCAAATGTTTGTTGAGGCTGGTCTTGAAAGAAAATGATGATGAACATACGGTGCATGAGAAACGTATACCCGTATGTTTTTTTTGGTGGGTGACCAAATTATCTTTACGCGCGAACACTGATGGACACTTAACACATTTAAACATATTTAAAATGTTTAAGGTAAAAACGAAAGAAAAAAAAATAAAGTGTTTAAACACTTGAAAAAATTAAACACTTGGAAAATTAAACAGAGTGTGTAAGGACTGTGAAAACACGGAGAGAGCAAAGGCAGAGTAAACGTAAAGGTGCAGGTGTCTGGAACAGACTGACTCTATCTCGGTGACCAACAGGGCTGGTGTCCAGATATCATACCATTTTCAAGAGGGGCGCAATTTAAGTCAGGACATGGTAAAATGACGAATTTTTGTCAATATTTGAACTTCAAATGCTAATAAAAAAAAATTGTGCCTATGTATTTTTATAATTTTTGATTGAGAGTTAGAACAAGTTATGTGGACCTTTCAATTAAATTTTCAAGTAATTTGTCCCAGCTAAATTTTTTTTATCAACATTTATAAAAAAAAATAAAAAAAAATTGAAAATTTAAATTGTCTATAAATAGCTCAAAAAAAGTCAAAATGTTTTGAAAATCATATCACGTAAAGAAAATGGCAATCTAAATAACTGGTAAAATTTTCAAGTATTTACCACTTATACTGTTTGAATAACAACAAATATCAAAAATCGTTTGAGGCTAAACCGTTATTTAACGCGGTTTTGTAAAAATTTAAATTTCAAACACTCATAAAAAATTTTTGTCTGAATCAGGTAGAGTTTTTTTTATAGATATTTGAAGAAAAATGTATGGAGAATCTTGTACCAAATTTTCAAAACTTAGTTATAAAAGAAAAAAATTTTACGATTTTTCAATCACAAAATTACTTGCAAATTTTCGCAATTTTGACATATTTCGTATAAATTCGAACTTTAAGCACTTATAAAAAAAAATTGTGACTAACGATTTCGGATTTTTTTTTATCACTTTAAGAGCAGCTCATAAGAAACCTTGCATTAAATTTTTAAGATTTTCTGGCCGGCCAAAAAATTTTTATCGTTATTTTAAAAAAAAAATACTAAAAAAATTAAAAATTTCAATTGTCTATAAATAGCTCAAAAAAAGTCAAAATTCTTTGAAAATTTAACTGTGTATGGAGAACGCTAATATAAACATTTGGTGAAAATTTCAAGTATTTACATCGATTAGTTTTTGAGTTATAGCAAAATAAAAAATTCGATTTTGCCGAAAACTGGTGTTGCGTAATAAATCCCGTTTTTCCCTCATTTTTTTAGGGTTTTTCCCGACTCATTTAAAAAATATTGAAAATTTTTAACTTTTGACTCATCAAAGTACCAACTTGATTCGATTTCCTTTTCAAAGAGGGGCTGAATTCCAAAATCGAAGCATTTTTACTGCTCCAAATGTTGTCGTCAGACACAAAAAAAAAAAAAATAAAAATAAAACACATCATTGTAAAATCAATACATTCATCACTCCGTTCAGAATCTAAAAGCTAAAAAAAAAAAATAAAAATTTTAATTATCTTAATTACAATTTATGATAACAGCCATTTTGAAATTTTGAAATTCAAAAGATCTTTGATTTTGTCCTAAAATTGCCTTATACCGACTAAATGATATTTCGGCTTCCACAGTGGCGCCGAATCCGTGTATCAAGGGGGGCAATTGCCCACCTTCTTTGAATGGGTGGGTGGGTCGTGGGTAGGTGGGTGTTTACTGTGTTTAGAAAATTTAAGTATTATGATTGAAAATAATATTTTTATTTTTGTTAAACTACCAAAAAACTCCTTTTTTTATGGACTGTATAAAAATAATAATATATATAAATTAAGATTTAATTATTTTGCATGTCTAAATACTTTATTTATATATGCGCATATAACACACTGAAATATAATTGAACAATGATATCGATCGACCAGATATCGACAAGCATAAGATACCAATATAATAAAGATAAAAGTAATAATAATTACATCAATAGTTATTATATATTTATGTCGAGTACGCGTCAACAATTGTCAATTATTAATTTATAATATATTGAATTAAGTTAAAAAGTATAAAAATAAAAGTTATATTATATTATTAATTTACACAATAAATATAAAATTATATGGATTTTTAATTTTTTTTATAATTATAACACATACGTTTAATAAATTCTATCCGTGTTATTTCTCCTCTCTCATATTTCGTAATATTGATTTGGTTTTTATCTTGACGATTCCGAACTTTTCGATGTTTTGGGAATATCCCTATAATTTTATATATATTGTGCTAATTGATAATATAATGTAACTTTTATTTTTAATATTATTTACTTAATCTATTATGTAAAATGGTAGTTTAACAGAAAAAAACACGAAAAGAATATTTTATTGGTGACCAAAATAGTGTACTGGCCGAAAACGGTCATTTCAGAATGGCCGAAAAGGGAAAGGTTTATTTTGGCCGAAAACGGTGCCGCCCCTGTATACTGACTTTTATCGTAAGGACAAAACCGTAGAGTTTTAAATACGTTCGCTAATATTATACACAAATTCATTAATTATAAAATAAGTATTATTGTACAAATATAATTGAATAAATTTAATTAATACAAGTAGTAGGTGGGGCACTCTGGTACACTTTATATATTTTATCACAAAAAGATCACAAGATTGATTTTAATCAGAAAATCATCACAAACTTTACACTTTATCATAATTATCAGAAATAGAACACAAAATGCTATTAAACACAAAAGATCAGTAAAACTGTTTTTAATCACAAAAAGATCACAAACCACAACCTTTAGCATAATTATCAGAAATAGAACACAAAATAACTTTAAACACAAATAGAACACAAAACGATATTAAATATGAAAAGATCAGTAAAATAACTTTAAACACAAATATAACACAAAATGAAATAAAATCATCAAATGCAAAATCTATCAAAAGAAATTGAATAACTTAGTTAAAGGAATTGAAATGTATAATAAACAATGGATACAACTATCAAAGAGATTTTAATAAATTACAACAAAATGAAATAAGAAACTCTATATTAAATAATAAATGTTATGTACATTTTTGCAAGGCTGGGCAAGTTAATGATTTTTTTTAACTCAGTTAAGTTAAAAAATGTTTGTTCAATTAAATTAATAGTTAGAATTCCTGACCCCAGGTTTCTGCATGTAGATTTTGAAAAAGCAGTAATTACAGCGGCTACTAATATTTTTGGTTAGGAATTATAAATTAGAGGGTGCTTTTATCATCTATGCCAGAGTACATTTCGCAAAATCCAGGATTTAGGTTTACAAAACATTTATATGAATGATGACAAATTTAGTCATTTTTGTTCGATGATTGATAGTTTGGCATTCTTACCCCTTGAACGGGTGCACGAAGGAATGGATTTTTTAAAACAAACAAGCATTTCTGAAGCGCATGAATTGTTGAGTTACTTTGACACCACATATGTTAATGGTTCATATAGGAGAGTTGGTGCTGGTATGAACATAAAATTAAGAAAAACTAATCCTTTATTCCTACCAAAAACATGGAATGTTTTTGAAGCCACATTAAATAGTGAAAACAGAACTAACAATATATGTGAAGCATGGAACAACCGCTTCACACACTTGGTAGGTCATTTGTTCGCCGGACTTTTATTACATCGGACTTTTTTTCGCGGGTCTTTTTTTACCGGACTTTTGTTCGTCGGACTTTTGTTCACCGGACTTTTGTTCGTAGATTCGTAAACTATAGATACCAAGTAGGTACCTAATTGATTATGTTATTTTTTATTAATGGGATTTATTATGTTTTATTTTTTATCAATTTGAGTCTTATTACATCTATATGTTACCGGCAAAAACCGAAATCGGGCAAACCTCAGAAATGCCCTGGCAAAACGTGAATTGCCCACAATCCTTTGGCAAAATCTCATATTTCGGCTTTTGACCGGACAAACCTAGTTATGACCAACCTCATTTGGGCAAAACTGTATACGGGCGGGACACTTTTCGGCCATTCTGAAATGACCGTTTTCGGCCAGTACACTATTTTGGTCACCAATAAAATATTCTTTTAACGTTTTATTTTTGTTAAACTACCAAAAAACTCCTTTTTTTATGGACTGTATAAAAATAATAATATATATAAATTAAGATTTAATTATTTTGCATGTCTAAATACTTTATTTATATATGCGCATATAACACACTGAAATATAATTGAACAATGATATCGATCGACCAGATATCGACAAGCATAAGATACCAATATAATAAAGATAAAAGTAATAATAATTACATCAATAGTTATTATATATTTATGTCGAGTACGCGTCAACAATTGTCAATTATTAATTTATAATATATTGAATTAAGTTAAAAAGTATAAAAATAAAAGTTATATTATATTATTAATTTACACAATAAATATAAAATTATATGGATTTTTAATTTTTTTTATAATTATAACACATACGTTTAATAAATTCTATCCGTGTTATTTCTCCTCTCTCATATTTCGTAATATTGATTTGGTTTTTATCTTGACGATTCCGAACTTTTCGATGTTTTGGGAATATCCCTATAATTTTATATATATTGTGCTAATTGATAATATAATGTAACTTTTATTTTTCATATTATTTACTTAATCTATTATGTAAAATGGTAGTTTAACAGAAAAAAACACGAAAAGAATATTTTATTGGTGACCAAAATAGTGTACTGGCCGAAAACGGTCATTTCAGAATGGCCGAAAAGGGAAAGGTTTATTTTGGCCGAAAACGGTGCCGCCCCTGTATACTGACTTTTATCGTAAGGACAAAACCGTAGAGTTTTAAATACGTTCGCTAATATTATACACAAATTCATTAATTATAAAATAAGTATTATTGTACAAATATAATTGAATAAATTTAATTAATACAAGTAGTAGGTGGGGCACTCTGGTACACTTTATATATTTTATCACAAAAAGATCACAAGATTGATTTTAATCAGAAAATCATCACAAACTTTACACTTTATCATAATTATCAGAAATAGAACACAAAATGCTATTAAACACAAAAGATCAGTAAAACTGTTTTTAATCACAAAAAGATCACAAACCACAACCTTTAGCATAATTATCAGAAATAGAACACAAAATAACTTTAAACACAAATATAACACAAAATGAAATAAAATCATCAAATGCAAAATCTATCAAAAGAAATTGAATAACTTAGTTAAAGGAATTGAAATGTATAATAAACAATGGATACAACTATCAAAGAGATTTTAATAAATTACAACAAAATGAAATAAGAAACTCTATATTAAATAATAAATGTTATGTACATTTTTGCAAGGCTGGGCAAGTTAATGATTTTTTTTAACTCAGTTAAGTTAAAAAATGTTTGTTCAATTAAATTAATAGTTAGAATTCCTGACCCCAGGTTTCTGCATGTAGATTTTGAAAAAGCAGTAATTACAGCGGCTACTAATATTTTTGGTTAGGAATTATAAATTAGAGGGTGCTTTTATCATCTATGCCAGAGTACATTTCGCAAAATCCAGGATTTAGGTTTACAAAACATTTATATGAATGATGACAAATTTAGTCATTTTTGTTCGATGATTGATAGTTTGGCATTCTTACCCCTTGAACGGGTGCACGAAGGAATGGATTTTTTAAAACAAACAAGCATTTCTGAAGCGCATGAATTGTTGAGTTACTTTGACACCACATATGTTAATGGTTCATATAGGAGAGTTGGTGCTGGTATGAACATAAAATTAAGAAAAACTAATCCTTTATTCCTACCAAAAACATGGAATGTTTTTGAAGCCACATTAAATAGTGAAAACAGAACTAACAATATATGTGAAGCATGGAACAACCGCTTCACACACTTGGTAGGTCATTTGTTCGCCGGACTTTTATTACATCGGACTTTTTTTCGCGGGTCTTTTTTTACCGGACTTTTGTTCGTCGGACTTTTGTTCACCGGACTTTTGTTCGTAGATTCGTAAACTATAGATACCAAGTAGGTACCTAATTGATTATGTTATTTTTTATTAATGGGATTTATTATGTTTTATTTTTTATCAATTTGAGTCTTATTACATCTATATGTTACCGGCAAAAACCGAAATCGGGCAAACCTCAGAAATGCCCTGGCAAAACGTGAATTGCCCACAATCCTTTGGCAAAATCTCATATTTCGGCTTTTGACCGGACAAACCTAGTTATGACCAACCTCATTTGGGCAAAACTGTATACGGGCGGGACACTTTTCGGCCATTCTGAAATGACCGTTTTCGGCCAGTACACTATTTTGGTCACCAATAAAATATTCTTTTAACGTTTTATTTTTGTTAAACTACCAAAAAACTCCTTTTTTTATGGACTGTATAAAAATAATAATATATATAAATTAAGATTTAATTATTTTGCATGTTTAAATACTTTATTTATATATGCGCATATAACACACTGAAATATAATTGAACAATGATATCGATCGACCAGATATCGACAAGCATAAGATACCAATATAATAAAGATAAAAGTAATAATAATTACATCAATAGTTATTATATATTTATGTCGAGTACGCGTCAACAATTGTCAATTATTAATTTATAATATATTGAATTAAGTTAAAAAGTATAAAAATAAAAGTTATATTATATTATTAATTTACACAATAAATATAAAATTATATGGATTTTTAATTTTTTTTATAATTATAACACATACGTTTAATAAATTCTATCCGTGTTATTTCTCCTCTCTCATATTTCGTAATATTGATTTGGTTTTTATCTTGACGATTCCGAACTTTTCGATGTTTTGGGAATATCCCTATAATTTTATATATATTGTGCTAATTGATAATATAATGTAACTTTTATTTTTCATATTATTTACTTAATCTATTATGTAAAATGGTAGTTTAACAGAAAAAAACACGAAAAGAATATTTTATTGGTGACCAAAATAGTGTACTGGCCGAAAACGGTCATTTCAGAATGGCCGAAAAGGGAAAGGTTTATTTTGGCCGAAAACGGTGCCGCCCCTGTATACTGACTTTTATCGTAAGGACAAAACCGTAGAGTTTTAAATACGTTCGCTAATATTATACACAAATTCATTAATTATAAAATAAGTATTATTGTACAAATATAATTGAATAAATTTAATTAATACAAGTAGTAGGTGGGGCACTCTGGTACACTTTATATATTTTATCACAAAAAGATCACAAGATTGATTTTAATCAGAAAATCATCACAAACTTTACACTTTATCATAATTATCAGAAATAGAACACAAAATGCTATTAAACACAAAAGATCAGTAAAACTGTTTTTAATCACAAAAAGATCACAAACCACAACCTTTAGCATAATTATCAGAAATAGAACACAAAATAACTTTAAACACAAATAGAACACAAAACGATATTAAATATGAAAAGATCAGTAAAATAACTTTAAACACAAATATAACACAAAATGAAATAAAATCATCAAATGCAAAATCTATCAAAAGAAATTGAATAACTTAGTTAAAGGAATTGAAATGTATAATAAACAATGGATACAACTATCAAAGAGATTTTAATAAATTACAACAAAATGAAATAAGAAACTCTATATTAAATAATAAATGTTATGTACATTTTTGCAAGGCTGGGCAAGTTAATGATTTTTTTTAACTCAGTTAAGTTAAAAAATGTTTGTTCAATTAAATTAATAGTTAAGTTAATTTATTTTTTTAATATATCAATTAAGTTTAAAGTTAAGTTAACACATTTTTTTTTAAACTTAACTTCAATTAATAAGTTAAGTTAATAATAAAAAAAAAAAATCATTGAAAAGGTTTTAAAATAAGTGAAAATCACTTGTATAGTAGGTAATAATGTAATATACTAATATTAATATAATGTATATAATAAGTAGAAGTTGATTTTAAGTTAACGTAGATATACCTAAATGAGTTAAGTTAAAGTTAAGTTAATTAAAACAGCGAATTAGTAAGTTAAGTTAATAAGTTAAAATTAACTTAACTTTTAACTTATTAACTCGTTAATGCCCAGCCTTGCATTTTTGTAATTATGAATACTATGAAAATAATAATAAAAATATAAAAATAATGAAATATAATCTAAGCAAAATTCCAATTAAAGGAAATATTTTAATTGTCGATCATGGTAACAATATTTCTGGAAATGGAAAACCGTGTGCTTCTACATTACTAGAATCACCAACATGGCTCGAAATTTGTAAGATAGCTAATGATTTAATAATTACAACCGGTACTTTTTATTTCAAATATCTCCATGATATTTGTGTTGTTCAAGATATAGGAAATATAAAAATATGTAGCCTTGGTATGGAAGGTACAGATTCCGATTCCAAAATGATTAGAATATAATTATATTGAATCATCAGATTTTTAATAGAATTGTTCTATTAAAAAAAATAAATTTAAAAAAATTGTTGAAAATGATTTTACACTATGAGACTATGAGGGGGACTTTTAAAGAATTAAAATCAAAAACGTTTTATGTAAAAATGAACATTCTAACATAAATATCATCGGATTTATACTTAAATGAAAGATATGAAGTAGGGGGGGGTAAACTTTTAATATGTAGTGCAGATAACTGATAAGCATATAAATCATATCTGTGCTGTTCCCACTTGAAAATATCAAATATTAAATGAAATATTGGAATTCAAAATAATAATAATAATAATAATAATAAAAAATGGTAAAAAAATGCAAAAGTAGTCCTGTTGTACAGATATCTGAGCTGGCCAGCTTTTTTTTTTTTCTTCACACTTTTTTACAGACATCTGTACAACAGGACTACTAAGGTCTAAGATATAGCAAGTCTTCATCGTATCAACACAATGGGAGGTGGTATTTATTTATAGACTCCAGGGACCAGATGGGGAGGAACATTGTAATAACAACATTGACTGTACCACAGCAGCAGTCCATCGGTAATGCATACTAATGAACAAACTACACATTGTCCACAGTGCTATAATCATCAGGAGAATGCTTCCCATCCAGTTTGGAACCTACTACGATTATGAACTGTCGTATATAGTAGACAGTCGTCAAAATATTATTTAATATATGTAATAGAGGTGGGAACATTTTTAATTGTAAACCATTGACATAGGTCAGTGAAGCATATGTGCTGAGACAGCGATAAGATTACTATATAACACCGCCGTACGCGCAGGCACGAAGACGACAGTCCCGTTGTCGCTGAGTGAATCGGCGAGGACGTAGGTACTCGGGTTGCGCGTGCGAAACGTCAATCTTAGTATTTTTTATTTGTGTTTGTATTTTTAATATAATAAAAGTGTTTCCGACCTGAAAACCCGAGTTGAATATTATTTCAAAGTCTTTCTTCATTCTTACCTTTAATATTGGAACAGTGCTCAGACCCACACACCTTAATAGTCAATGAGGTTTTATTACAAAACCGAATAGTGCTCCGGTTGTGGCGTCCTAATAGTCATTCCAATTTAGGAAACGAACGGAGAACGACTAAAACGTACACCATCGTACCCCAAAGGTTAACAGTGCTAATCTGAATTATTCTAGAGACAGTCATTAACCTAGAGTGTGCGAGGGTAAAGTATACAGTTGGTTTTACCGCGTATTATTTAATACGGGTGATACCACAAAGTGGCGCCCAACGGGGTTACTTATCCACGGTCGGAGACATTTTTTTTTGATTTTGTGCCCTGGTACCTCAACCTTGGCACGTTTTATTTTTTTTGAAGTGTTTTTGTATAAGTAAAATACAACAATTGTGAACGTTTCGGTAAAACCCGAAGCGAGTTTAGTTTTTGCGCGTGAGTAACACATACGCGCTCGATTTTTTTTGTCCAACCGACATACAGCAGTTTTGTGCCGCATGCTACAATTTTTGCAACCGTGCGCTTACACGTATACGCCAAGGTAAGCAACGTTTTGTAATATACTTACATTTAATGTTAGGATTATAGATTAGATTTTTTAACGATTTAAAAAGATTTTTTAATTCAATAATTTTTCAAAAATTTTATTCTATTTTTAAATAACCACGAAAATATTTTAATTTAAGTTTCAAACTGTTAAAAAATTAACTATTTAAGTGATAAGCATAAATTAATTAAACTTAATTTTATTATGCTATGAATGACGAACAAAAAAAAAATTACAAAATTAACTGATATTTATTTACAAAGGAAACCAGATCTTATTGAATTATGCAAATCTAAACAATTAAAAAGTGTAGGAACCGTAGATAACCTGAGGGCTAGATTATCTAGATACTATAAGGGGATCATAGAATTAAACGACATCAAAGGAACTTTAAGCGATCTAGAAAAACTCAAAGTTCAAAAGGATTCAATAGAAGACAGAATTGATATCACAGAATTACTTACACAGAGCAACTTAAGTGATTCAAGCCCAGAAACTAGTAATAGCGCTATAAATAGGCCAAAAACAATTGATAACGACCTTTTAAATAATATTTTTCTGTCATTTTTTTTTTTGTTTTTCTCGATTTTTTTGAAAACTGTTGGAAAATGTTTACTTTTCACCTCTATAATGCACCAAGGATATCCACTTTGCCATCGGAAACCACCCCCAAAGTTTGAAATTGAAGCATTATTTCGACTAGTTATGCTGTACACAGACACAAAAACAAAAAAAAAAAACACACATCATTGTAAAATCAATACATTCATCACTCCGTTCAGAATCTAAAAGGAAACGAGTGAAGACAAAGACGAATCTAATAATTCAAATTCTGTAACACCCGTTGAAAACAATAAAGAAAAAAGCCCGGTTAGTAAACTAAGTATGAATGATAATGATATTGCTAATTATTTTAAACAAACACATACGTCAGATGAGACGAAATTATCTATTTTTAAAACATTATGGTACCCAGATAAATCTTATCAATTTCCTACTAGTGGAAAACGAAATTTAAAATTTCAATTTAACTGGTTTTCTCGATGGGAGTGGTTAGCTTATTCAAAAACAACGGACGGAGCTTATTGTAAATATTGTGTATTTTTTTCTTTGCACCATGGCGGTGTAGGAAGTGTTTCACTTAAATCTCTCGTAAAAATTCCTTTTTCAAAATGGAAAGATGCTGTAGAAATTTTCCGCAATCATGAAATAACCGAGTATCATAAAATGGCTGTTCTTCGTGCTCAGAATAGATTAGCTATTACTGTAAAAAAACAAATTTCGATAGATTTGCAACTAGATTCTGCTTTAAAATAACAAATACAAGATAACCGTTCAAAATTGTCGCCCATAATTGAAACTATAATATTTTGTGGACGACAAAATATTTCTCTTCGGGGGCACAGAGATTTTGGATTACTTGATTTTAAAGAACCTATTGAAAACGACGGAAATGTTTGTGCCTTATTACGATTAAGAATTCAAAGTGGGGATATAAATTTAAAAAACATATATCTACATCATCACTTAATACAACATATATTAGTCCCAGAATCCAAAATGAAATTATCGATTGCTGTAATAATATAATGGTTAATTCAATTGTTTCAAAGATAAAAGTTGCTGGGGTATTTTCTATATTAGCAGACGAAACAGCTGATATTTCATGTAAAGAGCAATTCTCTTTATGTGTTCGATATCTAGAAACCAATACTTTAAAATTACGTGAAGATTTTTTAAAATTTGTTCCAGTAACTAGCTTAACGGGAGAAAGCCTCGATCAAACTTTATTAGATAATCTAATAAAACTTGGAATAGATTGTTCTTTTATGGTTGGACAGGGATATGACGGGGCTGCGGCTATGAGTGGTCGTTTTAATGGTGTACAAGCATATGTTAGAAAAAATAATGATATGGCTATTTATGTCCACTGTGCCTCTCATAGTCTAAACTTGGCTATTTCTGACGCTTGTGACCTTCAAAGTATTCGGAATTGTATGGGTGTACTTAGTTCTGTATACAATTTTTTTAATACTCCTAAACGACAAGAAGTTCTTTTAAGTAAAATTGCAAGTATAGAAACAAATACAAAAGCCACTAGACTTAAAAAGCTATGCCCCACAAGATGGATTCAACGACATGAATCAGTTTTAATTTTCTTAGAACTACAAAATGCTGTTACAATTTCTCTTGAAACCATTTCTTCGTGGCAAGACAAAACTACTTGTTCTACAGCTTTACAACTATTATCCGCAATTCAGAATGTTGAATTCCAGATATCCCTCCGTACTACTGCCAAGATCTTTGGTATAACTTCTCCCTTAAGTCGTTTATTACAAACAGAAAATCTAGACTTATCAACTGCAATGATTCTCGCAACAAACATTGAAGAAATGTTAATTAAAATGCGTAATGATAGTTAAAAAGAATTTAATTATATTTTCAATGATGTTCAAAAAATATGTTCTGATTGGGATGTTGATGTTAAAATCCACGAAAAGTTGGCAGGCAAGTACACCGTAGTAATATTGAAACAGATTCACCTGAAGTATATTTTCGTGTTTTTATATTCATTCCATTTTTAGATTTTTTTATTACCTAAATTCAAAGACGTTTGTTAGATCATAAACAAATTTTGTCAAGTTTTCACTGTCTCTTGCCATCAAAAATAAATAATTTAGAATTCAAAAAACAATTTGAGACTGACATTGTACATTTAGTACGTCGTTATGAAAAAATCGTTAACTGCAGTGAAGAACAAAGTATCGGAGAACTTAGATTATGGTGGAATTATGTAAGCCAAATGAATGACAATCTTAAAAATGCCCATTCAGCTTTACTTGTATGTGATGAAAAAATATTTCCAATTATACGAAAACTTTTGTTATTCTTGTTACTCTACCAGTAACGACGGCCACACCAGAAAGGACTTTTTCGACTCTTCGTCGTCTCAAAACCTATCTACGAAATACAACCGGAGAATCTCGCTTAAACGGATTAGCAATGCTAAATATTCATCGGGATATTGAAATCTCAACAGACGCAGTACTAGATGAATTATCAAAATCATCGAGACGAATTAATATTAAGTTATAACTTAATAGGTTAGTGTTTTTAGTCCATAAAATATACATTTTTAAAAAATTTTAATGTGCATGTCTTTAAATATAAGAAGAATACAATTGTTTAAACATTTTTTTTTTTTTTATATATGTATATAAAATATGGTAACCCCCCCCCCCATTAAAGAATTCTGCGTACGCCACTGGTATACACAAGGTTTTTTAAAAAATATAAGTGGTGTAGTAATCCGACCATATTACTTTATTTTATTACTCTATTTTTAATACCTTGAGCTGATACTGTTTGCAATAATTTCACATATCTAATTTATAGATCTAGTATTATATTTTTGTTACATGAATTCTTAGAATTAACATACGTATATTATTTATATTATTTATAGATCTAGTTATATGAATTCTTAGAATCCAAATACGCATTCAATAATCGTGTCTTAGTAAATACGAAACTTGTGTTCCGGTTTACCATGACACACACGTATATTCTGGGACTACGCCCATAATTAGTTGAATATAAAAAGGGTTGTGGTAGTATTAAGATTTAGACATAGTTAAGCCTCAAGTACGCATAGACCGGTGGCGTTGTTCTATACTTAACAACACATCAGGCTAGGCCTTTATTATTATTATTATTTTACTTTGTCTCAGTTAATAAATAACTTAACTTTCAAAATTATAAAAACGAGTTGTTTATTTACTTCAAACTTCCTACGCTCTCTGTAGAAGATAGACGACAAAGTGGACTTCGTCGTTAAATCGTGTTGAGCCATCTTCACCAAGACCGGCTCACTACAGTGGTGCTATATTTACTCAAAGTTATGAAATTGGACCTGAAGAAATAATTAATAAAACAGAAATAAATGGAAACTATTCAATTGAAAAATTAACAAGTTTATTACCTTTGACTATCAAATTACAAAATGATAATAATTTAATTTCATTAAGTTCAAAAAATTATTTTTTATTAGACAAAAATTTAAAATTAAGTTTAGGGATTGCTAATGATTATTTATATACACATGTAGGAGAAAAAGATATATTAAATAATAATATAAATAAACAATTATTACAAGTACATTGCAACATAATTTAAAAATGAACTGCACACAAATATAATTGATCGTTGTAAAACTAATGATTTAATAACTAAACTAAAAGCATTTATAAATGTATAGTAAATTAAACAGTTATCTTTGTGAATCATTTGCAAAATGAATACCAATTATAATAAATATTTTTTATTATTAAATATAAGATTCTTACTTTTTAATACAATTTAAATAAAAAAAAGCGGGTAAGTGGGTATCGCTCTGCTGTATATTAGGGGATGGGGTGGACCTCGGACTATGGTAGGTTAAATTTGAATACAATTATAAGTATCATTGTATACGAAAAACGATTCTGAACGAAGATGATTTGTCAGTTTAGGATATATTATATTTAAATATTGTCATATAATATTCAATTTTGAAACAAATAGTATAGTTACTATATGTTACTATAGTTAATTTATAGTATCTGTTTATTAATAAAAAAAGTATTTGGCAACATACGCATAATGAGAGTATGAAATTTAATTTAAATTTTGAAATATTTCGTATAAATTCAAACTTTAAGCACTTATAAAAAAAAAATTGTGACTAACGATTTCGGATTTTTTTTTATCATTTTAAGAACAACTTATAAGAAACCTTGTATTAAATTTTCAAGATTTGCTGGCCTGCAAAAAATTTTTATCGTTATTTAAAAAAAAAAATACTTAAAAAAGCGGGTAAGTGAGTATCGCTCTGCTGTACATTAGGGGGTGGGATGGACCTCGGACTAGGGAAGGTTAAATTTGAATGCAATGATAGGTATCATTGTATACGAAAAACGATTCTGAACGGAGATGATTTGTCAGTCTAGGATATATAATACTTAAATATTGTAATATATTCTACTTTGAAACTAATTCAAACATTTAAGTAAAAGTTTCAAGATCTTACGTTTAGTAATTTTTTAAAAATAACAAAAATCGAAAATTATTTATTAGTAAAACGTAATTTTACACGCGTATTTTTGATTTCAAATTAAAATTAAAACTTTAAACACTCGTAAAATTTTTTAAATTGAACAATCCTCAAACTTTTTTATAATTATTCTAAGCTTAACTTATGGACAGCATAGTATTAAATTTTCAATTCTTAGCTTTTGATAGAAAAATATTTATAAATTTTTAACTACCAAATAGTGAAAAATATTCATGATTTTGACGAATTTTTGTCAATATTTGAACTTCAAATGCTAATAAAAAAAAATTGTGCCTATGTATTTTTATAATTTTTGAATGAGAGTTAGAACAAGTTATGTGGACCCTTCAATTAAATTTTCAAGTAATTTGTCCCAGCTAAATTTTTTTTATCAACATTTATAAAAAAAAAATAAAAAAAAATTGAAAATTTCAATTGTCTATAAATAGCTCAAAAAAAGTCAAAATGTTTTGAAAATCAAATCACGTAAAGAAAATGTCAATATAAATAACTGGTAAAATTTTCAAGTATTTACGACTTATACTGTTTGAATAACAACAAATATCAAAAATCGTTTGAGGCTAAACCGTTATTTAACGCGGTTTTGTAAAAATTTTAATTTCAAACACTCATAAAAATTTTTTGTCTGAATCCGGTGGAGTTTTTTATACAGGTATTTGAAGAAAAATGTATGGAGAACTTTGTATCAAATTTTCAAAACTTAGTTATAAAAGAAAAAAATTTTACGATTTTTCAACCACAAAATTACTTGCCAATTTTCGCAATTTTGACATATTTCGTATAAATTCGAACTTTAAGCACTTATAAAAAAAAATTGTGACTAACGATTTCGGATTTTTTTTTATCACTTTAAGAACAACTTATAAGAAACCTTGTATTAAATTTTCAAGATTTTCTGGCCGGCCAAAAAATTTTTATCGTTATTTAAAAAAAAAATACTAAAAAAAATTAAAAATTTCAATTGTCTATAAATAGCTCAAAAAAAGTCAAAATTCTTTGAAAATTTAACTGTGTATAGAGAACGCTAATATAAACATTTGGTGAAAATTTCAAGTATTTACATCGATTAGTTTTTGAGTTTTAGCAAAATAAAAATTTGATTTTGACGAAAACTGGTTTTGCGTAAAAAAATCCCGTTTTTTCCGTCATTTTTTTAAGGTTTTTCCCGACTCACTTAAAAAATATTGAAAATTTTTAACTTTTGACCCCCCAAAGTACCAACTAGATCCGATTTCCTTTTCAAAGAGGGGCTGAAGTCAAAAATCGAAGCATTTTTACTGCCTCAAATGTTGTCGACAGACACAAAAAAAAAAAAAAAAAAAAAAAAAAAAAAAAAAAAAAAAAAAAAAAAAAAAAAACACACATCATTGTAAAATCAATACATTCTTCACTCCGTTCAGAATCTAAATATTGAAAATTTCAATTGTCTATAAATAGTTCAAAAAAATTCGAAATTCTTTGAAAATTTAACTGGGTATGGAGAACGCTAATATAAATATTTGGCGAAACTTTCAATTATTTACATCGATTAATTTTTGAGTAATAGCAAAATCAAAAAATCGATTTTGTCGAAAAGTGGTTTTGCGTAAAAATTCCCGTTTTTCTGTCACTTTTTTTGTTGTTTTTCTCGATTTTTTTGAAAACTGTTGGAAAATGTTTACTTTTCACATCTATAATGCACCAAGGATATCCACTTTGCCATCGGAAACCACCCCCAAAGTTTGAAATTGAAGCATTATTTCGACTAGTTATGCTGTACATAGACACAAAAAAAACACATCATTGTAAAATCAACACATTCATCACTACGTTCAGAATCTAAAATACCAAAGTACTATGATAATACCCTGTAAATGTATACAATAAGTATTATTGTCATTCTATGTATTAGATAACGAAAAATAGAACGATATAATATTATTTAAAAACATAAAAATGTCTAACTTTCGATGTCCATGTCCAATGTTAACATAATACGTTGAAACATCTACGTTGTTACGTTTTGTTAAAAAAAATTAAAAAATTAAAAAATATATATATATTTAAATAAATATATAAATAAGAAATGGAAATGGAAAACTTTTAAGCAGCTTTAAATAAAATTAACAATGAACGTAATTTTATAAAATGTATTGATTTGGAATTGGAACTGGGAAAACCGTACGTAGTAAAATGTTTTAAATAAATTGATACAATGTTCGGTAAAAGATTATCTGTTGTATTAAACGATGAAGATTTAATACAAGGTTTCTTATAAGTTGTTCTTAAAGTGATAAAAATAAATCCGAAATCGTTAGTCACAATTTTTTTTTATAAGTGCTTTAAGTTCAAATTTATACGAAATATGTCAAAATTTAAATTAAATTTCATACTCTCATTATGTGTATGTTGCCAAATATTTTTTTTATTAATAAACAGATATTATAAAGTAACTATAGTAACATAATATAGTAACTATACTATTTGTTTCAAAATAGAATATATGACAATAATTAAATATAATATATCCTAGACTGACAAATCATCTCCGTTCAGAATCGTTTTTCGTATACAATGATACCTATCATTGCATTCAAATTTAACCTACCCTAGTCCGAGGTCCACCCCACCCCCTAATGTACATCAGAACGATACTCACTTACCAACTTTTTTTATTATGATTCTAATAATCTTTTTATAAGATCTCATCCAATAATTTACAGACAAGTAAATGTACGCACTATACAAAAGATAGAAATACATATATTATTGATCAAAATAATAACGTTGTTAATTTTGATGATTTTATTGTTAATCTTGATCTAATTGAAGAAAAAACAAAATAAATATTTTTTCAGTAGAAATATTTCTATTGAAAACAAAAAAAAACATTATTTAACCACTAAAAGATTCTTCAATTGTACCTTTTTCAATATCAAATAAAAATTCATCTTCTCTGACGAAAAAAACATAACAAATTGTATTTTTAGGTAAATCTTCATTTAAATCAACATGTAAAATAATATTTTTCTTAGTTGCAGGAATATTTGTTGGTTGTCTACCCATGTTAACAAGATATATTGCTCTAAATTTTTTAAAATCGTTTGGATTATTATACATTAACGGATGTTCTTGATGATTTTTAAGATAATTTCTTTTATACTCCATCAAACTCTCATAAGCTACACAAAATTTATCATTCTTAAATCTAGATCTTGAGTTTCTTCAGGATAACGTTTTCCATTTATTTCAAACCAATAATTTTTTACATTACAATGATCAAATTCATAAGGATCATAATCTTGTGTATTTAATTTGTCTGTTTGAAATACTACACCTCCAAACGAAGGAGAATTAAGACTTCGATATTGACTTGTTAAATCAAGCTTTATAGTTTTTCCTGATATATTTCTTTCTTCAATACATTGCCATGATCTAAAATTAAAAGTATATAATTTTTCATGAGACAATTTTGTTAACTCATTTATCAATAAAACTTTATGAACTCCATATTCAATAATTGGGATTTGAAGTGTAAATTCTTCAATAATAATCATTCCATCTTCTGTTCCTGGTATAACTTTTTTTAACAAAGCATCATCATCTGTATTTCTTGTAAAAATTATTTCCATATCACCTTTGAAAACTGGACATTTTATGTCTTTTAAAAAACCTAACCCAAATTGTGATAGTTTACCCATAGCATTAAAATAACCTCCGCCTTCAAATTTGCTTGCAAATCCTGAGTTTATAGTTGGTCCATTTTGATCTACTAAATAACTTACCACACCTTTAATTGTACTAGTAATTCCTACATATTCACATTCATCCAATACTTTACCATTTTTTTTAACTATAATATTAGAAATTAAATATGCAACAAAATTATCGATAAGTTGTATTTTTGTTCCTTTAGGATAATCTTTTCCATCTTTTTGCAAATATCTACCAGAAATCAAAAATTTTGTATTTGCAATATTCAGAAAATCATCCATACAATCTATTCTAAAAGTTGTAGTTTTATTAGGTGTATTAAGTTGTGAATTATTCACAGATAAAAAAGTTTTATATTGAACTCTTTCAATATGTTGATCATATTTTTTAAAAATATTATACATTATTGTTTATAATAGCAAATATATATTTTTTTTTTAATAAATGAATAAAGTTGTAGTAAAAAAATTTATTGAAGATGAAAATAAAGAACAATCTTTATTTGAAATACCTTCACGTGGTTTATTAGTAGGACCATCGGGTTGTGGTAAAACAACTCTGTTGTATAATCTGATTATAAATTATTGGATACCATATTTAAATCTATATTTGTTTACAAAAAATATTGATCAACCAGTCTATAAAAAATTAAAAAAAATATTTGATGACATACCTTCTATAATCACTCATTTTTCTAATTTGTGAACCTAATAGTTTAGTGGTTTTTGATGATTTTCTTTTAGAAAATCAAAAGTTGATTAAAGAATATTTTATAAGATCGAGATCAAAAAATATTAGTGTTATTTATTTAACACAAAATTATAATTCAGTAGACATAAAAACAATAAGAAATAATTTGAATGTTTTAATTGTTTTTAATCAGTCAAATTATTATATTGAAAAAATATGGTCCGATTTGATTAGCAAAATAATACCATTAGAAAAATTTAAAGAAATTTGTAGAACTTATTGTAAAACTTATGATAAAAAAAATAAAATTAAAACATATGGTTTTATAACAATAGACTTAATAAAAAATTTAATCTATGACAATAAAGGTAATGATATTTTAAATATCGATGAACGATGATAATGTTTTATTTTTTATTTTTTTGTGTAATAAATGGATATTACTCAAATTCAAAAAAAATTAAAAAAAATTTAAAACTTACATTTATGAATGAGCCATCAGAAACACAAAACAATTTTAAGAAAGGAACTAATTTAGAAAACGAAACAGAAATAATGAAAAAAATAATTCATATTAAACAAAATTTACAAAAAAACTTATAAAAAATCAGATTTAGAACAAAAAGAAAAAAAATTAAATATTCACCAATCTTCACCAACAGAGTTAAAAAACATAATTAATATTAAAAAACAATTACAAAATAACTATAGAAAATCAATTTTAAACGATAAATATAAAGCAGAAGAAAAAGTAAAACACTATGAACCAATATTAAAAGCATTATCAAATGTTGAATCATCTGTTAATGATGTTAAAGAGGTTGCTATTAAAACCGATAATGATATTCAAAAAATGATAATACCTACTCCTTATAAACCAAGAAATCCAGAATTACAAAGATTAATGAGTACAGAAGAGACTTTTGGAACACCAAAAAGTTCTGGTAAAAAATCAATAACTAATTCTCCAATGCCTGCAAATACTATAAAATTAGGTCCTTATGCTACAAAATATCTACCAACAATAGAACCTAATAACTGTTTTGGAATTTATTATGATAAAGATTTTGAAGATCACATGCTTGGGAAATGTATAATAACATTTGAAAATGATGATATAATTTTAAATGGAAAAAAAATATGAAGGAACGATAGGTTTGTGGAGATTATTGACACATTCAGATGCTACCAGACCTGAATGTTATACAGATGATGATTTTAAAATATATAAACAAATGTTAATTGAAACTGATTCTATATACCAAAACAATAATAAATCGACAGGAAGAGCTAAATCAAGTAGTGGAGCAAAATATACAACAATGATTAGCAAGATTTGGAAAGAAATTAGTGAAAAGAAAAGGCCAATAACAAAACCAATAGGAGATGGTTTAGTAAAATACACAGATGATCGTGTTGAATATCATTATATTAATAATATGAAACAGTTAACAGATAGATTACAACTTATGTCTGCAGAAGAAAGAGCAGGAAATAATAATTTTCATAACGAAAAACTTGGTATTCTTCGTTTATGTAAAACAAGTCTGGAAAAAATTATTGATACTCCTAAAGGTATTGAATATTTATTACTATATGTAACAAACTTACCAAAAGAAGTTGTAAAAAAACCAAAAGATTCCATAGTAAAGAAAATATATTTTATATCAAATGAAGAAAGAAAAGGAAATAATATTTATCATGATGAAAAACTTAATATTTGTATTAGAGAAATGGAAAACATAATTGATATTCCCAATGGTGCAGATTATTTGTTTTCATATGTTTCATGTTTACCAAAGAAAATTATAAAAGGTTCAGGATTTATTAATGATTTTTTGAATTGTTCATATTTGCCTGAATTGCATTGGCCTGGTTATAATTACTTAGGACCAGGAACAAAATTAGAAAAAAATAAAAAAACTATAAACAAATTAGACGAAGCTGCAAGAGATCATGATTATTTTTATAGAAATCATAAAGATACTAAAACAAGACATGAAGCTGTAAAATTTTAGAACAAAAAGCAATGAAAAGATTTGATGCTCTTGATAGTTCTATGTATGAAAAAATTCCAGCTCTTTTTACTACATATGCAATGAAAGGAAAAAGAAGTTTAGGAATGAATTTAATATTTGAATAAAATTTTAATATTTTTTATAACAAAATGTATTTTAAATTAACTGAAAACCAGAAAAAAAAGTTGGCTGAAGCTTGTAAAAATAATACTAATGCAATAATTCAAATTGCTAGTAATAAAATAAATAAAGGAGAAAATAGTTTTTATTTAGATCAAAATCAAATAGATAAATTAAAAAACAGTAAGGAAAAAAATCTGGAGTAAGGTAAGAGATTACTCCAAAGCAGATTAGAAAAAAAGAAGGGGGATTTTTACCTTTAATTTTACCTTTTATAGAAGCTGCAGCAGTAGCCACTCCAGCTATAGTTGCATTGTATGATAGTTATAAAGATAGTAAATATAAGGAAAAAATAGAAAAAGAAACAATTCGACACAATAAAGAAATGGAAAAAAATAAAGGTTCTGGATTGAAGAAAAATCAAAAAAAAAAAATCGAAAAAATGAATAATTTTGATATAACAAATTTTAGAAAAAATATTAAAAAATTTAATGGAGTTTATACAGTTTTTTGGAGCAAAGAATAAAATATAAATATTGAACCGCTAAGTAATTTTGATATAAATCAATTTGGAAATAAAATAAAAAACTATAGAGGGTGTTTCATGAGAGATGAATTACCTATGAAATCATGGGTAAATGAATGTGGAGTTCTTAATTTAAATAATTCTACTCAAAACGGTTCTTATTGGGTTGCATGGAAAAAAATAAAAAATAAAAAAATATATTTTGATTCTTTTGGAATTCAACCTCCAAAAGAAGTTGTAAAATATTTGGGTAAAGATAATCTATGGTATACCGATAGAAAATTTCAAGATTATAATGATCCTCCAATATGTGGACATTTGTGTTTAGAATTTATTGACAATTATAAAAAATTTATTTAAAAAATAATTTACTACGATTTTTTTTTTTTAATAGAACAATTCTATTAAAAAATTAATATAAAAAAAATAATTAATATAAAATGGAAGATGATCTAATACATTGCCATAAATGTAAAAAAAGAACAAAAAATATTAATGCAACTAAAATTCAAACAGTTAACGGTCGATGGAGAATTTCATCAAAATGTTTCATTTGTAACACAAATAAAAGTAAATTTATAAAAACTCCTGAGATTAAACACTCTAATAACTCAATAATTTCTAATAAAAAATTAAATGATACAGATAAATTGTTATTAGCTAAAGAACTTTATAAACCAGTTAGAATACGATTTCCTAAAAGGAGAATTTTTACTAAAGGTATTGATGATTTATGGGCTGTTGATTTAGTTATAATGAGAAATTATTCAGATCAAAATGAGGGTTATTGTAATATAATAACTGTTATAGATACTTTTTCAAAATTTGCATGGGCTTTTCCACTAAAAAAGAAAGATGGAATTAGTGTTTCAAAAGCTTTAGAAAAAATAATAGAACAAGCCAAAACACAAAATCATCAAACACCTAAATTACTTCACGCAGATAAAGGGTTAGAGTTTGAAAATAAATATTTTAAAAATGTTTTGAAAAAATATGGTATTCATATGTATCATACACAAAACGAAAAAAATCAGCAATTATTGAAAGGTTTAATAGAACATTAAACGGGAAAATGAGATTATGTTTTGAAGTTCAAAAATCTAAAAAATGGATAAATATTTTACAAAATTTATTAGATGAATATAATTTCAAAGACATACATCGATCCATTGGTATGGAACCTTGTGAAGTAAATAAATCTAATGAAAACGATGTTCTACACAAATTATTTCTTACAAAAAATAAACCTAAACCAAAAATTAAATTTAGTGTGGGTGATAGAGTAAGAATAAAAGCTTATAAAAAAACATTTGGTAATAAATATAGTAATAATTGGACAAGAGAAATATTTATAATTAAAGAAATTTTAAACACAAATCCTATAACATATAAAATTATAGATTTAAAGAATGAAGAGATTGAAGGTAGTTTTTATAACGAAGAGTTGCAAAAATCAAAATTATAAATATAATTTTTTTAATAGAATAATTCTTATTAAAAATTAATAATCATTTTCATTTAATTGTAACCGTATGGTATTGTATCATAATCTGGTAATATTATTCTTTTATCATAACCAAACGAGAATTTTTTTGTAACTTTTTTATTAACTATATTTTTAGTAAGTGTATCACGTATTATTTGATTATATTCTAATTCTATATTATTATCTTTATTTTTTTGTTCAATTAATTTTATCATCGATTCACCGTTAAGTTTTAACAAATATTGATAATTTAAAGTAAATCCCTTTATAACTGTTTTAAATTTATTATCGGTTGTTTTATAATAATAACTTTTAGGTCCTGTCGATGCCCAATCTGTTATATGTACATTTTCACCTAATTCGTCAGTCCATTCTCCCAACATTGTTCCTGTTTTAACTAAATGACCACCGTTTTCTATATAGAAAATAGAATCTGTATCAAAATAAACTACAGTTCTACCTAATTTATCTAACATTTTATATAATCTTAATTTCGCACTAGATGTTGTAAATAAAGCTATTAAAATATTTGTATTATGAAAATTCTCAACGTAATAATCTTTATAATTATAGCACATTTGTATCATATTGTCGTTAAATAATTTTATATTGATATTTTCTAATCTATCGTCTAATAATATTTTATAGAATTGTTGAGGGTCTGTAACAAACACGGTTTTTTTCATTTTTTGTCGTTGTCCAAATTTTCCCCATAAACTATTTAAACACAGTTTTGCTACAGCTCGTCTACCTGGATTATCTCCTATTTTATATTTATCTAATAATATGCCCAATTTATCGAAAATTATTTTTATATACTCTTCATTAGAATTATAATTATGTTTTGAACTTTCTAATTTTATTTTCATAAAATTATTAACATACTCTTTATAAGTCTGTTGTTTTTTCTTCGAAATTCCAGACTTCGAAAATTTTTGTTATTATGTATCCTTTTTCCAAAGCTTTATTAACTTCATCTGTTGTCCACGTTCCTATAAATTGTCTTTCGTTTTTAGAATGATCACATCTTTGATTTTGATCTACAGCACATTTATAACACAAAGGAAATAATAACTTTTCACTTTTTTCCAATTTTATTTTAACTGGAAGTACAGGATGATAAAGATTTCTTGGAGGTAAAATTTTACATTTAATTAATCCAAACCAATTTTTATCATATATTTTTGGATTAAATATTTTTTCAGGATGACCAACAGGATAGTAATCATAATAATTCACAGTTGGATATAAACTACATACATCAATATAACGAATTTTTGTATTTTTTACTCTTAATTTTGTCGCGTTTGTTCTACCTCCAAAAAAAGCATCTCTAGGATTAATAGGGTCAGCTATATCAACGTTTTTCATTTTTTTGTATGTAGTACTATTTATCCAATCACATTCCCATTGCTCAACAAGATTATAACCTGCATTTTTTATTGTTGTACTTCTGTCAATTGTTTTTTGATACAAATCCTCCATTGTTTCATGATTTATATTATTTATAGTTTCTCTATCTTTATAACATTTAGTACAGCCGTGCCAAAAACAACCATGATATTGATAAACTGTTTTTGATTTATTATCAAATCCATCTACTTTAGCCCCTGCTATTATTTTTCCACCGCCATTTAATGCATGTGAGATATTTTTATTATTAAAATGTTGTAACCACGTTATCGATTGTTTTGAATAATTTTCATTTTTTTCTTTATCTAAAACAGCTATAGTATCTTTTAACAAATATCTTGATCTATAGATAGCCATACAAACACCTGCTATAGTTGTATATCGAAAAGGATCAATATTAGCAATTTCTAAAAATTGTTTTCTTAATTCTAAACATCCTCTTCGTTCAATATCTACATCTGAATTACAGTAAGCCTCTAATTCTTCTTTAAAATTAAATATATAATTTTCATTAATTTTATCATCATACCATTTTTCAAATTCTTGTTTATCTTCTGTTTTCATTGTTTCGTATCCATAATATTTTTTATCGGGTAATATACCAATATAATTTTGATTTTCTACTGTATTAAAGAAATGTGGAGTGTAACCTTTTTTCAGTTCTTTAAGAGGGCGCAACACTAAAAAAAAAATCATGCAACGCTCAAGAGATGGCGTTGTGTTTCGTCTCGCCGCCGTCGTGGCTGGCTGTAGCCACGCCCATTGCCTCCGTGACGGGGCCCACGCGGCGTAGTCGCGGGAGAGGCACTTTAATTTTTCACGAACTGTCGTCTTGAACGTGTCCATGCAATAACATTGGCATGGCCCGTTGCATACATTGTAACCCATGCATTTCTAATGTTCTTACTATTTCGCGCAGCGCTCATCTTCGTTAGACCTATTTATTAATAAAAGCTTCTGTTTACTTATATATGTATATTAATACATAAAATACAACTCATTTTAACCACATGACGATTTACATTTGCAACATTTATTTAATTTATAAATATAATAGGTGTATAATAAACAGTATTTTGTAATTTATTTTAGATTCTGAGCGAATCAAACAATGTATTGTATTTGTGTATATTCATAATTGATAATTGTATTGATGTTTGTTTTTTTTTCTGTCTGTGGGTATACTTGAGTTATCCTTCTTTTATATCAGAAACAAGTAACCTTTTTCCATATTGTGGGTTGATCAATTCTGGCAGTAGACAGTTCATATAAAAACTATAATCATGATATAAAATCGTAAATCGTAATATCACAATAACATTATTCAAAATATGCTTTATTTTATATTTTGAGTTTTGTATATTATTCCATAGTCATTACATTTATTTAAATACTTACTTTTCTAATTTTGGTAACATTTTAGTCTGCCAAAAATCATCATCATAATCTACACTTTCAATACTTATCCAATGGCTAGTGTAAATTACAAAATAACATTTTGTTTTCTTACAAATATGCATTTGTCCTTGGACCTGATAGTAATAGTCGCTGTTTTTTTTTAATTTTAATTTATTTTGAAAAAGTTCACATTGTTACAACTATATATATACGAATAAAACAATAATAAATCACAATTAGTTTTAATAAAACCACAAAGAAAATAACTATCGATATTATATTATGTGTAATACCTTTTTGTCATTAAAAGCATCTATAAAAGTATCATAGTCTTTAGCTGATATTGGACATTTGACTTCAATAATAGTGTCATCATCAATCACTCCATCTATTCACATTTTATAAAATATATATAATTATAATTATAATTGTAATTATAATTATATTATAATATATATTATACATTATAATACTATTATAAATTAGTCTATTTTTAATATTACCTGGACTAGCTGCCAGAAATGAGTATTCTAAATCACAGTATAAACCACACGGTTTAACTTTTGTGCCCATTTTTTTTTCAAAAGCTACAATTGCTGAAGATTCTATTGCCTTACCATATTTTGTAGCCTTTGAGTTAAAAGTTCTATATATTAAATCATATATAATATTTTTACGTGATGTAGTAGCTCTTTTTTTGCATATGCGTCCAAAATTTGAGGCAGTTAATCGTTTTCGTCTTTCAATGTGCCATATTCTAGAATCTGATTGATTTCGAGTGTTTTCTTCTATAGTATCTCGCTGATACACATTTACACAAAGTGAATTTAAAAATGCAAGTTTCATTTCATCATAATTATGTGGTTAGTCGTCTTCTAGAGGTTCAGCCAACCCATAGTCGGCGTCCGAGCCGTAATATTTAGTGTTCTTAGGTACATTATCATTAAATAACATTCTTCCTTTTTTTAAAACATTTTTTTTAGATTCTGAACAGAGTGATGAATGTATTGATTTTACTATGATGTGTTTTTTTTTTTTTTTGTGTCTGTCTACAGCATAACTACCTAGTCGAAATAATGCTTCAATTTCAAACTTTGGGGGTGGTTTCCGATGGCAAATTGGATATCCTTGGTGCATTATAGAGGTGAAAAGTAAACATTTTCCAACAGTTTTCAAAAAGATCGAGAAAAACAAAAAAAAAATGACAGAAAAACGGGATTTTTTACGCAAAACCAGTTTTCGACAAAATCGAATTTTTTATTTTGCTATAACTCAAAAACTAATCGAGGTAAACACTTGAAATTTTCATCAAATGTTTATATTAGCGTTCTCCATACACAGTTCAATTTTTAAAGAATTTTGACTTTTTTTGAACTTTTTATAGACAATTGAAATTTTCAATTTTTCTAAGTATTTTTTTTTTAAATAACGATAAAAATTTTTTGGTCGGCTAGAAAATCTTGAAAATTTAATACAAGGTTTCTTATGAGTTGTTCTTTAAGTGATAAAAAAAAATCCGAAATCGTTAGTCACAATTTTTTTTTATAAGTGCTTAAAGTTCGAATTTATACGAAATATGTCAAAATTGCGAAAATTTGCAAGTAATTTTGTGGTTGAAAAATCGTAAATTTTTTTTCTTTTATAACTAAGTTTTAAAAATTTAGCACAAGGTTCTCCATACATTTTTCTTCAAACATCTGTAAAAAAACTCTACCGGATTCAGACAAAAAATTTTTATGAGTGTTTGAAATTTAAATTTTTACAAAACCTCGTTAAATAACAGTTTAGCCACCAACGGTTTTTGATATTTGTTGTTATTCAAATAGTATAAGTCGTAAATACTTGAAAATTTTACCAGTTATTTAGATTGCCATTTTCTTTACGTGATTTGATTTCAAAATATTTTGACTTTTTTTGAGCTATTTATAGGCATTTGAAATTTTCAATATTTTTTTATTTTTTTTTTATAAATGTTGATAAAAAAAATTTAGCTGAGACAAATTACTTGAAAATTTAATTGAAGGGTCCACATAACTTGTTCTAACTCTCATTCAAAAATTATAAAAATACATAGGCACAATTTTTTTTTATTAGCATTTGAAGTTCAAATATTGACATAAATTCGTCAAAATCATGAATATTTTTCACTATTTGGTATTTAAAAATTTATAAATATTTTACTATCAAAAGCTAAGAATTGAAAATTTAATACTATGCTGTCCATAAGTTAAGCTTAGAATAATTATAAAAAAGTTTGAGGATTATTCAATTTAAAAAATTTTACGAGTGTTTAAAGTTTTAATTTTAATTTGAAATTAAAAATACACGTGTAAAATAACGTTTTACTAATAAATAATTTTCGATTTTTGTTATTTTTAAAAAATTACTTGAAGTAAGATCTTGAAGCTTTTACTTAAATGTTTGAATTTTTGAATTTGTTTCAAAATAGAATATATGATAATATATTTAAATAATATAATATATCCCAGACTGACAAATCATCTCCGTTCAGAATCGTTTTTCGTTTACAATGATACCTATCATTGCATTCAAATTTAACCTAGCCTCATAGACCTATAAGGTCTATGCCTAGCCTAGTCCGAGGTCCACCCCACCCCCTAATGCAAGGCCGGATTGGTTAGACATGCTATAAAGAAAATGTATGTGTACTGTATACCGGCGTATGAATGTGATTGAAAATAAATACATGTTTAAAATACTATTAGCCACCACCTATATAAACTCGTAAGATTTTTAGTTGTAATTTTGGGCCAGTGAAATGGGCCTATTAGAAGTGAAAATCTGGATACATACCAATCTGGCCCTGTGTATATAATACCTATACTACATAAAATTATTTATTTTCTTACCAGGACTTATATCTTGTACTAATGTTTTATGAATAGAACGTATATATTTTCCAGATGTATTATGTGATAGTAAAGCTGCTTCTACTCGAACATTGTAATTATGTCTTTGAGAAAAATTTATTCGCTTGCCTGAAAGGTGTTTATTAATGATGCTATTGAATTGTTCACAAATATTATTGTCAACGTTCATTAATAAACTTTCAGCATTATTTGCTAAGCGATTTACTATTTGAATAAATTCTTCTAATAAACCTGAAGTCTGAGCTTCGTCAATATAGTTTATTTCATTTAACTTAGGGCCATTACAAAAATATGGTTCACATAATCTATGGTCACCAAGAATATGTCGAAAACTGTTTGTGATATCTTTTCGTAAACCTTGGTAAACAATTAATTAATTTTTTTTTACATTAATAAATATACACTAATCATCACGGAATTTAAAAAAGAATTATGGTATCCATCGTTTTTCAAAAATTATTGGTACTTTGTTTGTGAAAAGCCTACTGTAGTTACAATTATTTGCAATAATCGATCTTTTATTCATAAACTAACATTAAAAAGTTCTGGTACATTATTTCTAAAAGCTGGGTGTCAAGCTCATACAACTAAAGGTGTATTATTAACAGAACAAACGGTAGAATCGTCATTTTCAACACTTCCTTTAGAATTAAATATTTTAAAAGATACATGCTGTAATAATATTACACTTAATCAACGCTATCCGAAACCCATTCATTTATAGACGAAATTAAAAATTAAAAATTCGACAAAGAAGCTTTTAATAAAGTTTTATCAAAGTTAAATACTCAAGATGAATTATTAAATTCAATATTATTAAATAAAACGTATGAATTTGTATGTACGAACAAATATTTAATTATTATAATAATTTTTATAATAGTATACCCCTGCATAAAATTCTGTATAAAAAGAAAAAAAAAGAAAAATATTGCTTTAGAAAATATAAATTTAGGTTACTATCCTGTGCCCATTGCTCCGAAAAAACAATAAAAAAATTTCATACATGTAAATTTAAGTCCCTTACAAATTTATTCGTACTAAGTAGTTATACTTTATTTTTTAAGAATATATATTTTATTGTATACACGTTTATACGCGCATTTATTAAAATTTTAAGTCTTAGAAATTTAAATTATGATTTATGTGTATTTATTTTTTAATGTATTTCATATTTTAATATTCATTTAATAATTTATAATTATTTGTACAATTATTTAATAATTTAAACGATTATAATATGACATTTCATTCGTAATAATTAAGTACCTATACCTATGTAATTGTGTACAATATATTACTATAATGATATAAATTATTAACTTATAACATTTGATTTGATTTTTTTTTTATTTAATTATTCTGATATCGTAATTAGTATATTTTTTTATAATAATTGTCAAATAGTTTAAATAGTTTAATACAAATATTGTATTTACTGTTATAACTTATAATAATATAATATTATTATCTGCAATCTGCTAATATGACCAACCAATAGGTATTACGTTATGATCAAATAAGTTCATCTGAAAGCTCAATATTCTATAATACCTATTTTAGATTTGAATGTGGTCGTATGTATATTCGCATGCACTTCAGCTGTTTCAACAACTTAACAATAAGAGGTTTTAAATTAAAAATGTATGTAAAATACGGTAGTCAATAGTCATTTCATTATATGACGAGTTCTATAATCGAAATTTGTAAAACAATATTCATCATTAATTATTTTATTATTCTTTTTATATTTTTCCATTTATGTATTAAGAAAAATAATTTTGATGCTAGAAATTACTTTTTAATGAAATTGTTGGCTATTTTTTATAGTAACGTTTGCATAGGTTTTAGAAGATTTAAATCTGAGTCTTATAGTGACACTAAGAGAACGCAATAATCAACAAAATATGTAATAAAAGCATGATTTCGTATTTCCAGAAATACGGCTTATTGAAACGATTTACAGTAAAAACACCTATTATAAAAATTGTAGAGGAGAATTTTATCTATAATACTAAAACGGCCGATTTTCGATATATTTATTAATTAGTTAAGAAATTAATCGATGAAAAGTAAAAAAAATTATTAATTTACCATGCAATATTGGACGATTGGAATACGATATCAAAAATCGGCCTTCTTACGATTATAAAAAAAATTCTCCTTTCCAATTTTTATAATAGGTATTTTTACTGTAAATCGCTTTAATGAGCCGTATTACTTGAAATACAAAACCACGGTTTTTATTAGGTAGTATAAAATTCGGTTACGAATACGAACTACGAAATAAAATCGAACAAAACCAAATAATATAATATAATTATACAAATAATAAAATAGCATATTATTTCCTTATCTGACTATTTATAAACTATGCACGGCTGGCGGTTGCGATTAAAAACCCGTTCCGACTATGGTGCGGTACTGTCGTTATCGCGCGGGGTGTGGTGGTAGAACACTTGAGTATCAAAAACGGCCACTATTCACGGGAGCAGCACATGCCCGACGTAATTAAAAATTTTTTACTGTAAAACATGGTTTCGTATTGCCAGAAATACGGCTTATTGAAGCGGTTTACAGTAAAAATACCTATTATGAAAATTGTAGAAGAGAACTTTATCTACAAACGTAAGAAGCCCGATTTTTGATATTGTATTCCAAACGTCTAATATTGCATGTTAAATAAACAGGTTTTTTTTACTTTTTATTGATTAATTATTTAGCTAATGAATAAAAATATCGAAAATCGGGCTTCTTACGTTTGTAGATAAAGTTCTCCTCTACAATTTTCATAATAAGTATTTTTACTGTAAACCGCTTCAATAAGCCGTATTTCTGGCAATACGAAACCATGTTTTTATTGCCTATTTTTTTCACTGTTGCGCCCTCTTAAGACCAAAAGTTTTAGGAAAACTACTCAGTGGACCTTGTGGACCTTGAATAAAATTAGAACTATCTATTATTCTTATACTTAAATATTTAATTTCTAATAACATTAATTTTGTACCATTATAAATCGTGAAAGGTCTTAAAGTGTTATCAACCAAGTATTTTAATATAAATTGTGAATGGTATCCTTTTGCGTAATGTGCTATAAATGTATAACCCCTATATTCCTCGGATATTACATGTTTACAAAATTCTTCATTTGTATCAAACATAATTTTATTTCCTTCAAAATCATGAGCAATTATTTTATTTGCGATATGAGTTCCTGTTTCTTGTTGAGCTTCATAATCAAAAACAAATATTTTTCTGTATAACTACAAAACTTGGTTCTATTGCCTTTAATATTCGGTATTTTTTTATCGTATTTACAACAACCGTCACATTTACCTCCTTTTTGCGATCTATGTTGCATATAACATTGATGTTTATTTATTTTCACTTCTTCTAAACAATTTCTACATTCACTATAACCACATTTATGTTTCTTATCTCTTAATACTATTCTATTACAATCAATACATTTGTATACATAATCACATATATAATTATGATTATCTAAACATTCTTGATTATAACAATATCTATTACATTTTTCACAATATATTCTATTTTTCGTACTACTTGAATGTTCAAACCTTGTACCAAAATCTGTACACAATTTACATATTTTGTATTCTTTAACACATTTATGTTTATCTTTATTTTGATATGGTTTATCACAATCTTTACAATAATAAGACGATCCGTAAAAACCTTTAGCTGATTTAATAACATCAAAATGGTTTCCATTTTTGTACAAATAAATTTTAGTTTCTTTATCATCGCCCTTATAAATTAAAGTATTTAAATTTTCAGCACATATAACATTTATTTGTATATCTAGTGTGCGTTCCACATTCTTAATATCAGTCAACGTAAAACCTTCTTCGTTATATTCTGTTAACATATTGCATAATTCTAAAGCTAAATCTTTTTGAATTTTTCTACCTATCTTCAATTGTTTAATTTTATTAGAATCTAATTCATGTCCTAAAATGTTATTTGTTTGAGTAGATAATGCAACAACAATAGCTCTCGGGCAACATAAATTATCATCGTTATTAATCTGAATAATACTATTTTTTGTTTTTATATTTTCTGATAAATTTATTATTTTTGTTCGATTTGAACCTCTTGGTATTTTTACTAATTGAACTTGAAAAGTAGTTTCTGTAATATCAATTGTTTCATCTGAAGTTAATATGTTACCAACTATTGATTTTAAGTTGGTTAAAAAGTTGTCAGATTTCATACCAGTAGATATAGTATTTTTTAAATTTGGATTCATCACTATAATATTTATTTGATCACCTTTTTCATAATTTGAATTTTTTTGGACAAGTTTTAACATAGAATCTAGAGCTTTATGTGAATAATCAATTTTGTATTTTGCATTACTTAGTTTTAGATCTTTTATTAACGCTTCTTTAAAACGAATTTTATAATCAGCTTCGTGTATCTTAAATTTTTTTTGGACCTGTTTATTCAATTGAATTACATCTATCAACTCAAAAACCTCTGATGTTTTTTCTAATGAACTATTAAAATAATTTTCTTCAGTGAAAAATGTTTTTTCTAACTTCTGAAACGGATTACTGTTTAATGAACTATTATCAGTCTTGAAAATATCTTCTTTAAATTTACGAAAAGGTTGTTGTTTGTTGATATTTGTTATTAAATTATCTTTATTAAGTTTGTAAATAGACCTTATACCATAACTTCTTGCTAATGATTTAAGTTCAGAAATTTTTAAATCACGAATTGTATGGCCTTTCCTAATTCTTGATATAAGATCAATTTTTTTAAGGGTACTATATCCCTTAAGTTTTGCCTCTTTTGCTATTGACTTAAGCTCAGAGAATTTCATATTTTCTAATTTTCTTATAGAATTTATTTGTTCCATTGTTTATTATAATTTTTATTTTTATTTTTATTTATTCAATTTCTTTTGATAGATTTTGCATTTGATGATTTTATTTCATTTTGTGTTCTATTTCTGATAATTATGCTAAAGGTTGTGGTTTGTGATCTTTTTGTGATTAAAAACATTTTTCTGATCTTTTGTGTTTAAAAACAGTTTTACTGATCTTTTGTGTTTAATAGCACTTTGTGTTCTATTTCTGATAATTATGATAAAGTGTAAAGTTTGTGATGATTTTCTGATTAAAATCAATCTTGTGATCTTTTTGTGATAAAATATATAAAGTGTACCAGAGTGCCCCACCTACTACTAATACATTTAAACCTCACTTGAGTCAAACTGTAGCGTTTTAAATAACCACCTATATTAAATACAAAAAAAATAATAAACATAAAATATTGTACAGATATAATTGAATATAGGTAATAATAAAAAAATAATATTTTTGTTTATTTGTTGTTACACATATTACTTATTAGAACTACACAAAATATTTTGTTGTTTACATTTGCATCGTCTCGTAGTGCATTTAGTTTTGCAAGAACAAAAAAAAAAAAATAAACCCTCGTTCTCCAGTTAATGAATTTTGAGTACAATATTTTTTATTAATTATTTATTTTGACATTATAGAGTACCTAATATTATTATATGTTTATTTTTATATGAGTACTTAATATCATTTTATTTTTATTATTATTTAAATGTATTAAATTATATTTGTACAATATACTTTATGACTATTATTTATTTGTATTTAATATTAGTGAAGTTATTTAATACGCTACGGTTTGGCCCTAATGAAGTTTAAATGTATTAATATTTTTAATTATTTATTTTAACATTATAAGAGTACCTACCTAATATTATTATATGTTTATTTTTTTACGAGTACCTATTTAATATTTAAAATATTAATATTACATTAATATGTAATTAAATTTGTATATAATATTAGCGAATGTATTTAAAACTACAGTTTTGTCCTTACGATAAAAGTCAGTATACAGTTTTGCCCAAATGAGGTAGGTCATAACTAGGTTTGCCCGGTCAAAAGCCGAAATGTGAGATTTTGCCCAAGGATTGTAGGCAATTCGCGTTTTTCCCGGGCATTTCTGAGATTTGCCCGATTTCGATTTTTGCCCGTAACATATATAAGGATATGAAAATACGAGTATTGTAGTAAATAATAACAAATAATATTGTGATTTATAAACCAACTAAGTAGAAGTTCAATTGTTTTTTTTTTTTATTATTATTATGATTTATGAATTTTAAATAAATTTCTCAGGAATGTGCATTATAGAAATGTTGTAAACTACTTGAAGGGTTTTGTTTTTTAATGTTTTATAATTACCATTGCCCATTTGGTAAATCCCATGGTCGTAAAGAGGCAAAGGGAAACTATTTTCCCACCACTTTTCCAACCATGCGAAACAAATGAAAATTTTTCCAATATTTTTCCCAAAATCAAAATACTCCATACTGCATGTATACCAATTTTCAGAACAATCAGGTGATTTTTTTTGTTCTGCCCTATAAAGGGTTATTATAACGAGTAGGGAGATACCGGAGTGTGATAAGAAATCTATACCAGCATAATATTATATCCACAGATATATTATATTATTTATATTATTATTATTTTATATTATGTCTATGATATAAGTGATTTAACCACACTAGTACACTACTACACTGATCATTTTTGGAAATAAAACACATTAGTAGGTACCTATAATAATTTTTTTTTTAAATACTGAAAAAATATAAAATATATAATATATGAATATTATAACACTTAGGTATATCGGCGCTTACATTTATTGCTGGCAGTCCAAAGACGGCGTTTTTCAAAAATGTTGGTGCTAATGTACACCCTGCACCCCCTCAAATGACGCCCCTGGTAGATCGGTTAGTGACAAATATAGGCTGTTAAATTACTCCAGACATCAACAATGATGGGAGATTGTAAACTCCGCCCGAAATGAACAGGTAAAAATAAGGTGTATGGTAAATTCCGCTCGAAAAAATATACAGGTAAAAAAAGGTATATGTAAATCCCGCCCAAAAAATATACAGGTACAAAAATGGATTTGTAATTAATTCCGCCAGGAAAAATAAATATTTTTAAACTAAGCGTTTTGTGACTGTGACTGTGACCGTACTGTTCACGACGGGGTTAGGAAAAAAAAGCATATGGAAAAAAAGCATAATGGAAAATAAAGCAAAAACCAATTATTATAGGTATAAATTATTACAAATATTTTGTTAAAAAGTGTATTACAATTTACTATTATGGAAAAGCTAAATAAATAAAAAAAAATAAACATTTTATAGTGCATCGCCTAGTACTTATATAATAACAAAAATTACTACTATTGATTATAAGTTATAATTTTTTTAGCGCACATTTGGTTGGTTTTTAATGCACATAAATTCGCGCTCTAATTATAACCTATTCTATAGAATATTATGTACTATGTATCTATAGGTCAATGATCTTGTTATTGCTGCAGCTCGGATAACGGCTTACGGCAGCAATGTGTTTCCAAATCTTATCACTTTTGGCTACAATATTGTGGGCATAATTGGAAATGTCAGATAGAAATAATATTTCGTTTGTTTTGCGTTTTGTTTAGAATTATGTGGTGTTTATATGTTCAGTATACGTCCTAGCTAGAGTCTTATAGCTATAATGGCAGCTCAATTTATAGAATCAGAACGTGGAAATAAACTTTTAGTATTAAACAATTTTAAATTTTCTAAAGTAAATAGACCTTTGGCTGCTGGATTAACAAAATGGCGATGTATAGGTAAAACTTGCAATGCTTTTGTAAAAACCTTTGGCGAAATTATAAACATCGCTGAACAAAATGATGTTCATAGCCATACTGCAAAGAGGTAAGTACATAATAACATAATATACAAAATATACTAAATATTAGTTTTAAAATTTAAAATTATAATTGTGTTTTTAGTGATCAAAATATACAAAGACAAATTGTATCAGTATCGGCAAAACGTAAAGCTGTTGAGGATAATAATGAGAAACCTAGTAAAATAGTGTGTATAGTTATTAGAAGCATTCCTCAATCAGAAGCGTTACAAGTGACTTGCATAATATCAAGCGAAACATGTACAATGCAAAGCGAAAGACATTCCCTACTTTGCCAAAATCTGGGGAAGAAGTTCATAATATGCTGAATAATATAGAGGTGGTGACCAATCGAGATGAAAATTTTTTACTTAGTAATGACAAAGAAAATGGTATTATAATTTTCGGGTGCAAAACAAATCTAAAAATGTTATCAACTGCAGAATGGATTTACATGGATGGTACATTTGAATATAGTTCTAAATTTTTTTTACAACTGTTTACTATACACGGCTATTTTAATGGCCATTATATACCTTTAGTATTTTGTTTATTAAAAGCAAAAACTCAAAATATATATTTGCAATATTTTAAATTAATAGTTGATCTTTGTATTCGTGATAATTACTTATTTGAGCCAAAGTATGTTGTCATTGACTTCGAAAAAGCTATACACAATGCATGTAAATCCATCTGGCCAAATATTCAAATTTATGGTTGTCGCTTTCATTTATTATAATCGTGGTATAGGTATGTGCAAACAATAGGATTAAGTGTAGAATATAAAACCGAAGCCTCTACAATTAGAAATTGGATAATTAAATGTTTCGGATTAGTTTTCTTAGAGCCCGAGATGGTTTTTGATTATTTTGAAGTATTTTTAATAAGTTCTAAGCCAAATGACCATAGATTAACACAATTTTCAAATTATTTATTAAATAATTATATTAGTAATGACGCATCTTTTCCTCCAAACATATGGGCTGCTGCTACAGCAGATTTGAACAGAACGACCAATGCTTGTGAGTCGTTCCATTCTCATTTTAATAAAAGTTTTAATTCTAATCATCCTCATATTTTTATATTTTTAGAAAAACTTAAACAAATTCAACTAGAAAATTACATTAAAATAAACAGCATAAATGACCCAAATAAATTTAGAAATTCGAAATCAAAAAAAAAACATATTCACACACAAAATTTAATTATAAAGTATAAAAATAATGAAATATCTATAGACGATTATGTAGGAAACGTGGCTCATTATTTTGGGGAGATTGATAAAAACAAATAATTTAATTTGATTGATTTACAATTTTTATTTTAGATTATTATATTTTGACTCGTCTTTATTATTATAAATATAAATTTTTTTACGATTTTACGATAATTATGTTTAAATTCTTACTAGTATATATTATTACAATGAATTATTATTATTTTTACGATTATAATTATAATATAAATTTTTTTACGATTTTACGATAATTATGTTTAAATTCTTACTAGTATATATATATAAATAATGGCCTATTATTATTTTTACAATTTTTAGTTATTTTATATGATATAGGTACCTATATAACTTAATATGTTGTAATTATTGACTTTTTATGTAAAATATATATTTATTTAAATACTTATAAATTAAAATGATTAATCTATGTTATGTTAATAATAATATGTAAGACATATTTAAAAGTTTGTATATATTATAAACTTATAACTTATAACTTTTTTTTTCTTATGATTATTTGTATATCTATAGTTATCATCTTTTGTCTTTATTTATTTTTCATTTCTGATATTGTATGTTCTAAAAAACTGTAATTAATGCATTTATTCTATATAAAAGTTTATTAAATACGGTTTTGATTGAAAAATACAAAACTTTTTTTTGGGCGGAATTTACATGTACCTTTTTTTACCTGTATTTTTTTTCGAGCGGAATTTACATGAACCTATTTTTACCTGAATTTTTTTTTGGGCGGAATTTACCATTTTCGGGCGGAATTTACATGCGCCCAATAAAAGAGGTATGTAGGGAAGGGTTGTTTTAAAAAACCATTGTTATTGTAAGTATAAATTTAGGTAGGTAATGTTGTAATTTCATGAAGTAACAAATATGCTTATTTTTAATTTTATCAATTGCGGCTTGATTTTAATTTGTATTTTTGAGCAATAATAAATTTGGCAGTATATTCAAAATTAAAATAATATAGGTAAATACTGCTACAATTTACAATATCAAATATGGTATCATTATCATAATATGTATCTATATTCTATAATAAATACAAGTCGCCAAATTTGTTTTTGAATTTCTAATTTAATTATATTTATAAAATATGTTAGAATGTGAAAAAATAGTTATGATAAGATTATAAATTTATTATATTTATGAATTGTTGAGAATAATTCAGAATGCATATCTTGGATTAAAGTAAAATCTGTATTTAAAAAAAAGAATTACCACAAGAAAGGTATTTTTAAATTTTGAAAAATCATGTATAAATATTAATTATTTTTTGCATTTTCTTCATTTAATTTAGCTTCTTCTTTTTCAACATCTCTCTTGGCATGTTTTACATAGTTTTCTACGGTACATTCAAATTTTATTTCTTCAATATCTGAACTGCAAAACCCTGATGTTGCTTCTAAAATAAAACATACATAGATACTTACTTTAAAATATTGTTTGTAAATAAATAGGATAGAAAAAATAATATTATTGAAAGTAATGAATAAATAATTTTTTTAATTATTAATAACTAACGTTTAGTTAAATAGTAAAATGGAGTATCATGGAAATTTAGCCTCTTGCCTTTTCCACTGAATGTATATTGCATTGTTAATTTTTTGCTGATAAGTGCTTCTAAGCATGAAACTGTGGCCCGGCAACTTGTCACCTTTTCCACATTTGGATTTTTTACCATAATTTGATGCCTTAAATAGTTTATCTGCAACAAAATATAAGAGTAAAACATTATAATAACATTATACACATAATGCATAAAATTATCTATTATTGAATAATTTCTTACAATATCCATTTCGGAATTTTTGTCAGAATCCAAAAAACTTTTTAATATTGTTACTTGTACATTATTTTGCAATGGAAAAATTCCTTCCAATGAAGATGGCAACTTTTGTATTGGACATGATATTGGTCTCATTTTTTTATTACTAGCACATAATAAACTTATTTTTTGGTCTGTTATTTGTTGATTGGTAATGACCTATATGATTAGACAGAAAAACGCACTACTAATATAAATTTAAAACTTAGATTTTGAGTTCAGAAATCAAAAATAAACAAAGCAAAATATACAAAATCATAATAATTATACTTTATCCAAAGTTTTTTGCAGAATTGTAACTTGGGTAAGAATAGGTTTAGTTGCTTTTTTTATTGCATTTTCAATAATATATGCAATATCAATGTCCAAAATATTTGATGTATTATGGTCAATTCCAATAATATTTTCTGTAAAATACATTTATAAAATTTAGTACATAAATAATTTATGAAGTTAAAAACATTTGTTTATGAAATATATTATTAACAAATGAAAAATTATGATTATATATGAGTTTTAAGTGTATATAAGTTTATACCATTAATTGGTGCATTATTACTATCGTCCGATATGGGTTGCATTGATATGCTGTCATCATTTAAAACATAAAATAAATCATCATCTTCATTATTTAAAATTTCTTCAAGATCATTAGTGCATTCATCTATAAATAATAAAAGGACTAATATAGCCTTGAATAAATTGTGTCATATTTATACAGTGTAAGTCAAATTACTATAATCTATAATGTAATTTATTTAGTAATAAAATTATACTAAATATATAATGTATAGGCATATTATGTATATAATTATAATTTTATTTTATCCAAGTACTTTTTTAAAATAGACTCTCATAAGAATATTATTCTTAGTTATAAACATTGCTCATGAACATTTTATTGCTTTTAATTAAACATATTAAGATTTAAAACATACATACCTATCTCATAACTGGTTTCCTTCAAAGTTGAATTATTTTTTATTGATACATTTATCAAATTATCATCATTATTTAAATCTTTTGTAAGTGTATTACTAGAAGATAGCGATAGAGAATCAGCTGTAGTATTTATGCTGCCAGAATTGTCTGAAACACACATTTTAATAAATTTATAATGCATGACTTTACATTTTCTACTGTACAAAACTATAATAAGTAACAACATTTTTAATTTTAAGTTTATATACCTATCATTGTGTAACTGTAATTGTGTATCGTTGCAGTGGTTTTTTCAATATTAGAAGAATTATTTTTGACGGTTTTTATAAAATTATCATCATCTTCATTGATTGTAAACATGTTACAAAAAGTTTCAGCATTTGTACTATTGATGCTGTTAGAATTATCTAAAATATAATTTTTTGATTTGTGATTAATTTATGTATATATTGATAGGTAAATATAATATTTGATATATACTTACCTTCACTGTTTATAGTATTTGGATCATTAACTAATGATGTCTTATTAGTCATAGTCTTAGCTAGAATAGAATTTATCACTGAAACGATTTTTTTTTTTTTGAATCAGCAACATCATGCATTAGGCTATTATTTGCAGAGTTAATTTTTTGTTCAAATGGACTTAGTGGTAATTTTTCGTTGGACTCAATGTTATTCAATATATTATTGACAACAACTTGGTGTTTTTTTTTAAGCTTCTTTTGAGATTTACTCATGTGACTGTTTTCATATAATTTTAATTTAGTTTTGGAAGTGGAAATTATCTCATCCTCGGATTCTTGTTGGTATTTTGAATTGTGTTTTTTTTTCTTTTGCATGTTTTTACTTCATTATTTTCATAATTATTATTTTGCGTTTCACAATCAGACGCAGATAATACTTTTGCTACATTACGGGCCATTATGATATTATCTAGATTGAAAATAAATGAAAAAAGAACCATTTCAATTCAAAAGGTGTAAAGTGACATTTTAGTAAAATAATAACAATAAGTTGGTTATAAATAAAAACAAAAAGATGCAATGATAGTGAAATTATGTTAATTGCTATTTTATTTCATTGGAATTAATATGATGGATATAAAATGAGTAACAGATTTTCAAAGCTGGGCAAGTTGCTCATTTTTTCAACTAGTTAAAGTTAAGTTACTTTAGTATAAAAACTAACTAAGTTAAAATATAAGTTTGTTTCTGAAATTATCCAAATTTATAACTTAGTTATTTAGAAGTTAGTTTGATGAAATAGTTTGATTTTTATACACATACTTATAGTTGAAACTTGCCTGTTTTAAGAAAGATTTGGATTTTGAAATGAAAAAAAAATCCACAGAAATATCTAGTTACCTACTAATTGTTTTTAACTAATTAAATTAGATTATTTTACACATTCAATTCAACTAGTTAGGTTAAAAAGTTATTATAAATTGAAACTGACTAGTTAAGTTAGAAAGTTACTTAATAAGTAATTTTCGAATTTAACTTTAACTTTCTTACTAGTGCCCAGCTTTGCAGATTTTGTATACCCACCTGTATTATTTTATCCAATATAATGTTTATATATTGGAAATAATAGTATTGTCTACTATACATAATATAAGAATATTTATTTTAGTCAAAAAGGTAATTTATTAAAATATATTTAAAATACTTGCCAAATGTTGATATGCATTTAGCTGGCTAATATGACCCATCATAATCATTGGGAACAGTTTCTTGAATGATCATTTTATTAATTTGAGAAGAAGTAAAATGAATTGATATTTCAGGTGGATTATCATGTTTGTTGTAAGGCCACCAACACTGTCCTTCATTATTTTCATTTTTTTTTATAAACCAACTGGCTGGTACATGCTGTGCATTTTCAGTGGTACCCATAAAAATCACCGCTGACCAAGGCATAGTAATACAATTTAAAGCTAGAAATAAAATTAAAAATACATTTTACTATGTATTTAATAGTATAATGTAATTGATTTAAACTTAATATTATTATAATCATAATTAATTAATACTTGTTTTTAATATAATATAAAGATAATTTTTATTTAATTTTTTTCATAATGTTATTAATTATTGACTACTATTTAAATAACTAATAATTAAATATAACAATTAACAGATGTTAATATTATTAATAATAGATATTTAACATTATGTAGGTATACAATTATTTTATGTATGCAATTTATGATAATAATTATATTTCTATATTTACTACACAAATATTAAGTATGATGTACAAGTGGCATCACTACATCGGTATTTTGAGAATGAGATAGATTTGATCTAAAACAAACCATTTTTTTTTTAATTCTAGATAATGGCCAAACATTTAACATCTCTAAGTTTGAAACAGAATAAATATCTAAAAATTTAGATTCACACGGTGACTCAAAAAAGTTACATAATGTCTTATACTTTCTTCCAACTATAACTACTTCAGAATCATTAAATGTGGAAGTTGCAATAGATTCAATAATCACTATATCGTTATTGTCCATTTGAACACAACAGTCTTGCCTATTTGTTCCTATTGTAAAATTGGTTGTTTTTACTCTTTTATATTGCGGGTAATTAGTTGTCGATGTTAAAGGACCTCCATTTTCAAAAATTGCTTTGCCTAATAGTTTAACATCACCAATTGATTGGTTTTCATCAGAAATATCACGTTCGGTTAATGCAATTTCATCATAAAAATTTCTTCTTTCCATATATCTTCTGGCTAGTTGCTGCAGTGGTTTCACAGGTGATCTAATATCCTTTTTAAGTGGTTGCATAAAACTTTCAAAAGGAAATGCTAAGCATTGATCTAACTCGCCATACTTTAAAGCTTCCTTAGCAAGGTGAATAAGACCATGAATATTGTATGTCATATGTTGGATGCCATATAAAGTTCGAAATGTTGATACAAAATATCTTAATAGTTGATCTGCATAGTCATTAAATGTTTTATGCATTGAAGGTGAAAGTAAAATCCTTATTGCTACACATAATACTATAAAATTATTATATATGTCATCTGAAACTACATCTTTAATGCTTATTATACTAGTATACAGTAAAAATTGACGTGACTCAGTTGCTTTCCAACGTGATGCTTGAGAAAAAGGATGCATTCTGGAATTTTCTGTTTGTTTACGTTGAAATTCAAGTGGGATGTATTTGGCTAAACAATTAAGTCTTTTATTGACAACCTGAATTAAATTATCAGGTAATTTTGTTGGATTCTTATTAGCACCAGTTATCCATAAATTTACAATTTTTAGTACAACTCCTTCACAAATCAAATGCATGTAATCAATAATACAAGACTCAACTATTGAAAATTTAGGTATATTAACTAAAATTGTAGGTCCATTGTGATATTTTGAATCTTCTTTTTTTCTAAAACTTCCATCAGTTCGGAGTGGGGCATCAATTATTGGGAAACATGCTTTACTTAGCCAAATCCCTTCAATTGTACACTTAGAACAGCTTACTTTTCCAGTATGTCCTAATGTATTCAGTACAAATGATTTAGCCGGAGCATCACATATAATGCCAGGTAATAAAATTTTTTACACGTTTATTATTGTACACAATTCCATCATTTATTAATGGTATTATTTCTTTTACAAAGTCGTGTAAAAAATCATTACAGTCTTTTGGTTTTGATTGTCCATGGAAAGCTCCAATAGCAAAAACTTGTTTATCTGGTATGTTCGAAAAATATCCTAAAATTGGCCAAATTTTACTTTGAGTACTACGGGATATAGGCAAATCATCTATCCTTACCATCAATTGTAAAGTTTTTGGAATTTTATTTGATAATTTGCTGTCATTAAGTAAACGTACAATCTCAGATGTTAAGCTAAAATGTATATATTGGCCACCAGGAATATTTCTTGATACTGTAAGAGGAGGCGTTTTTAATAATGTTCGAGAGTCCGCACAAATATCTGGATGGCCATTTGATTTTAATATTTTTAACAATTCATTTAAAATCAAATGAGGTACACAATTTTTAAGTGCCCAACCGGCAATTAAGTCTTGAAAAGATACTTTTAAATTTGATTCAATAATATCATACAGATCATCATTACTTAATTCATCACTGTTATTTTTTTCAAGAATTTTTTGTTCAGTGTTTTTTTCAATATTATCATTTTTGTGAACTATGGCAGGAATATAATTAAAACTTTTATTTTGTGTTTCAAGTATTGGGATACTTATATTATTTAGTTGAGAATTATTATTAGATTTATGTTTTGAAAAAGCTTCTTCTAATAAGATACTTGCTTGAAGTTCAGCCTTTTTTTTTATTCTTAGTTTAGTACTTCTACTAGAATTAGAAGAAATTTTCTTGAAACGTAACATTTGTTCTAAAAACCTAGAAAATGTTTGTTACCATTTATAATTTATGTTGAATCAAATTTAAATTAAAGCATTAGAGGTTTCAAGAAATAATATTGACACTAAATCAAAAATGTTTTATACCTATTTATTAGATAATATTATAAAATTATATAATACTAGCTGACCCGGCAATGCTTTGCTATTGCTAGATTTCAGTACATTTATATATGTTTAGGAATATGTGAAAAGTTTGATATGAATTATATCAGATATTTAATTTGATTAATTTGTTTAGTATAATTTTATATATACGTGTGGAATATATTTGTTTTGTTATGATGTATGATGTATGATTTTTATTTTTTTTTTTTTAATTATATAAATTTGTCTTAAGCATTAAATATTTTTGGATACACCACGTTAAGTGTCTCGCCTTCTGGGGCCATTACAAATAGATTTTGTTTGCATGTGACACGTGACAGAGCTACGTACAATTTACCATGGGAAAAACACTGGACGGTTAAGTCTAAACCTGCAACGTTTAATGTTTGACCTTGTGCCTTATTAATAGTCATTGCAAAGCTTAATTTCACGGGAAATTGGAGCCGTTTGAACTGGAATGGCAAATTGGTTGGTATCATTGGTATTCTAGGAACCAAGACCATTTCCCCAGCTCCGCAGCCAGTAAGGATTATACACTCAAGCAGACAGTTTTTTAAAGACTTTATTTATAATCTTGTACCGTTGCATAATTTAGGTGGACTTAAGTTACGAAGTAAAATTATAGGAGACCCTATTTTTAGAATTAATTTGTGTGGTGGGATCCCTGAAGGTGATAAATAATTTAAAAATCCAGTTGGATAATGTATCACCTCCTCTGCATCTAAAACAGTGTCAATGGAATAGTAAACTTTTGTTGGTGCGTTGAATTTTAACAGTATCATGTCATTTATTTCATTGACTTGATCGTTAGTTGGTGACAATATTGCTCTTTCTTGAAACCAACTTGGCGTTTTAGTCGAAATATTAGGTAAATCTGGGTAAACATTTTCAATTAGGTCCATCAAATTAGACATCAAAAAACAAAGCTCAGACAGATCAATTTTACCATTTCTAGTCAGTGACTGTATTTTGTTCTATTTTGGTTGTGCGAACAGGCATAAAATGCAAACGTACGGTAACTACAACTTCAAAAACCAACCGTGACAGTCCACTGTAAATTAATACCTATATCGACTGAAAACGTCGTTTTAATCGTACGTACAATTATTTTTTCGCTTGGTGCGCCTGTTCAATATAACACTAATACGTCGAGAACGTGCTCCACTTCCACTGTAGACGTTGCAGAGATAACTAAAAAAAAAAAGAAATACGGTCTAAATCCATACATATACACAGGAGCTCCCCACACCGGCCACACCATACGCTTCGACAACGATAATTAATGTGTTATCTGTATACTGAAATAACTCAGTTAACAGTTATTATGTTTCTACAAACAAAATTAAGATTGAGTGAAAAGTGGGAAAAAAATGCAAAAAAAAAGTGTCTGATACCGTGATTCGAACTCTAGTCGCTGTCTTTGAAATCTTATAAAAGTGCCTCTGCGCAAGAGAAATCTGTGCACGGGGCGATAATTTGATGCTATTTAAGTATATTCGGATGTATGGAACAAATAATTTTTTAATTTTTTAATTTTATTAATTAAGTTATACGAATAAATTGTATATTAAAACCTTCCCTGAATCTAGACCTATTGATTAGTGAAAACTGTACTAAAATCCGTTGGGTACTTTTGGAGTTATGCGCGTACATACAAAAAAGGGGGTTCTATTTTATATAGTAGTATAGATATAGATATAGATATAGATATAGATATAGAAGTATAGATATAGATATAGAAGTATAGATATAGATATAGATATAGAAGTATAGATATAGATATAGATATAGATAATGAAGAGAATGTAGTACCTAGGTGCAAACAACAGAAGTTAAATGAAATTTTATGCACAAATTCAATGTGATTTCAATATACTAATATAATTACAATTATATATTTATATTATGCAATGTTATATACATTATATATATATATATATATTTAAAGAAAAGATAGTGATACATATAATATAAATAGATAATCATCAAGTCTACCTATATTATATAGATTTTAAACTTTTGAAACCCTACTACCCTAGGTATACATATTATTATTATAATATCTACCTAATAATCCTATAAATAATAAAACTGTTTAGGTGCAAATTATATTATAGGTAGGTATAGAGAAAGATATGATACAAACTATTTTTTCAATCATTTATATTTATGTTTATGTTATAATATTATATATATAATTCAATAACACATACTTATTATTATATTGAACACATTAAGTGTAAATAAATAATGTGATCAATAAATTATAATTAACAAGTTCAAAAAGCTTGGAAACGTTTATTAGACTAGATAGGTAATATAATATTGTGACTGACAAACAAAAATAATAATAGAATATAGATAACGCTGTTCCACAATTTTTTGGTAAAATATTTAATCACCTTATTATAATTATATGTCATATATTTATGACTGTTTATCAGTCCTAATTAGACTAATCACCGTATTCAAACCTTTTGTACACCTATATTAGTACCTATATAATATATATATAGATAGATATAATTTATATATACATGTGTGTGTGTGTGTGTGTGTGTGTGTGTGTGTTTATTTATATTAGAAATAAAAAAGTATATAATTAATAAGAAGATGAACTAAGCAACTAAAACAGTTTTTATACTGATAAATGATAATTAATGCAGATAATACATAAATATACAGGGATGCGTAGGTACAATCGATACAGTTACGCACACACAAATTTGGTATATGTAGGTATTATATAATATATATATATATATATAATATGCACAGAATATTATTAATATTATTCTGTGGTATATGTAATACTTGAACTATATGTGTGATAAAGTAAATATACCTTAACTTAACTATATAGTGCTAATATATACCTATAGAGTATAGAGTATATTATGTAGATAATAAATTAAAAGAAATTGACCTCATGCATAGTTCCTTACCTTTTAAAATGTAATGTTGCAGTAGTTGCACAGATGACGACAGACTTGAGTGTTTAAAGGTTTAAACTTAGCTAGGTGTAGCGCTAAAATGCTAAATAAACGTAATACAATGAAAACTGAAAACTGAAAATAATTTATTATCAATAATGATATCATAATATCGTATTGTGAGTAGCACACACTCGCGCGAGTACTAAATTTAGGATTTCCCCAAATGGATAAACAATGACAGAAAAAAAATCGTGTCAATATTGTTCCAAAATAACAGTTTCCCTTTAAAGGCACTATCAATATCACGATAAAATATAGGCACCATTGGACCGTCTAAAAACTATTGGAAATATTTAACTAAAAGGGCCAAAATCGTGTTTATTGTAATTTAGCACTTTAACCATTTTAAAACTTTTAAACTAAATTAGCACCAATTGTAAACAATTTGGTCCAATATTGGCATAATTGTTCATAAATGACACCATAGGACTTATCTGGAACAAATGGAAAGTCCTGGAACTTTAACATTCTGAACAATTGCTACCCGGGATGGAACGGTCACTCTGATAAAAGTATTCTAAATAGATTAGATTTAACACAATTTCCAATTTTAAACATAACATGCTATGACAAACTATCTAATAAAAATTTCAAAATACAATTCGAAAAATTAAATACAAGACAAATAATATACGAAGTAAACATAGGGACATTTAACAAGTCGGGACGCCTACTTAATTTGGTAGAAACGCACGACATGATTTGTAAAAAGAAACATAAAATTACGTATGCGCACGATCCTACAGTAGATGTAAAATACACTAAATGTATTTTTGACTTTGTGATACGTAAACAAAGATATGAAAATTTAATCAAACACTTTTAAAATTATAAATTAAAATTTTATATATAAATTTAATTTCAGAAATAATAATTGAAAAAACTATAGTTAACACAACCACAAAGCAATAAAACATAATGGATAGTTTGAAACAGTTAAGCGAGGAAATTGCACTAAATATTGAAACACAATACCACATAAATCCAGAACAAGGAGATTGGCATAATTTTACTAATTGCTATGACTATCATATAGTCACCGCAAATAATTTGATTTTAGTACCCTACGAGGATGACAAAATTTTGAAAATAATATCTGCAACTAAGAGATTTTTATCAGATATGTGCGTCGACAGAGATTTGAGTGAGCCTTATTGCTACGAGTTAAACTATTTTTTAGAAATATTACATAATCCTGCAGATATTTTGTATTATGATAGATAATTCTTCAAGGAAAACTGGTCATTTCGGTTTGTGCAGTTGTCATATACATTCTTCTGATATAACAATGAGAATGTGTCTGCGGCTGTGTAAACCTATTTGATAATATAACACGTTGGTTCAATCAATATTTTATGATAAATCCGGTTGGATTGTACGGCCGCCCATTAACAACTTTTGACAATTGATTATGATGGAGCGAGTTCGTCACAGTCCAAGTGATGGGGGATGCCAAACAGTTAATAATCAGTTAAGAGGGCGCA